>OX388205.1:24704193-25304193 GCA_947578815.1 Epinotia ramella
GCCAAGCGCATAATTGTAAGGAAAACCTGTGGCGTACCGCAGACATAAATATCCACCATAAAGAGGCCCTATCTCACAAATGCACTTCAAAAACACCTTATTAATGCCGAGTAAGATTGAAATTGCCATGATCCGTTGTGCTCGATATCGTGGTTTGCCGCGCGGAAGGCGGTGACGTCACAACTTTCGCTTTTCACTGCCAAGGCGCGCGCGCGACCGATGACATGATCTTTGTAACGTTAAGTCACTTGAGATAATACGAAATGTAGCTGTCTTGCTCACCGGGCTTTGGTATGAAAGAGATGGTATGCTATGCTTTGGCCGTAAAGGTTCGATGGTTTGCGTGAGACGAATACGACTAATCAAGATGTTAAGTCTTGTGAATTGAATATACTTATTAAGTCTTTATGCGAGGCGAATGAATTAGGTTCTAAATAATGGTTCGTGTCACGGTAAACTAAATAACAAAGAATGCAAATCTTTAGAGAGTCCAGAGTCAGTTATATTTGTGAGAATCGATTTCGGATCTTATTTTAACCACGAAACATTTCCAGCCAGAATATTGGTTTCCGATTACAGGTCGACACACGTAAAAAGAGCTCTGGCGGCCATACATTTAATATGGCGGGCAGAGCTCTTTTTACGTGTGCTCTGTACAAGTAGTGTCAAATTGTAATACTTAAGGCGCCGTAGGTTCATGGTCTTCTCTCCCTCTCACTGAGCATAAGCGTAAGCGAGATGGAAGTGCGTGCTTGGAAACGCGGATATCATGTTTTTTAATTTTAATTTTTTTGCCGTTTAAATAAATAAAAATGTAAACACTGATTTCCCTCAAACATGATATTGCCGATTTTTAGAAGCAATTTTAATATTTATAGCTTTTGTGCATAATTTGTTACGAATATTTTAAGTGTATTTTTGTGTGTTTTAGACCTGTGTTCGTTATTTTTTTCTATCGAACGAAATTTGCATAACCATGTTTCGAAGCACTGATTTCCCTGCAGAAAAGCCTCAAAATTACTATTCGTATTTTTTTGAAACCATATTATTATAAAGAGACGCATTATATTGTTTCAAAAACTCTGTTCGCTTAACTTCGCTGAACCTACGGCGCATTAACTGATTTCCCCTATCTTCATTAGAATTGCAAAATAAGGTGACTGATCAAGTATTTCTATGACTATTACGTAGTTAAATATGGAAAACTCGGTAAGTACCTACATAAAGAAATTATGTAGTGGAAAAACGAGAAGAGCAAGTAAACGCTGACCTACATAATTACGTTTAATGTTTAGGAAGTGGAGTGCTAGTATAATTTTATAAAGAGTTGTAGCATTTAATTGGGGTTGACATTAGTAACGGGAAATATTGGAACATTGGCAGCATTGCTCCGGAGTGAGAATACCAGCCACTTGCTGGAATAGTATTTCTACGCGCGCACACACACACACACACACGCACACACACACACGCACACATACACTCACACATATATAAACATTAACATACACAAACACACTGTATATAAGTTTGTAAGGACTATTTTTAAGTTAGTTTTGTTTGTTACCCGCTTATTCTTATTCTCCTTCCTCCTCGGCAAACATCTTGGACCGAGTGGGGGCACATTGAAAATCAGCGCTGGTGGTACATTTATGTGCCGCCAGCAGTTGCTGAATGTGCTCCTTTTGCCTTTATGTACCTTTAACGGTTTATTGTTTAACATATTTATTTTGTAGTTTTTGTGTCATTATGTTTTTTTTTTTTTTTTGTTTCCTATATATATATATATATTTGTGTTAATTGATATTCTTTCTGTTAAAAGGCAATAAATATATTTTTCTTTCTTTTTTTCTTTCTTTCTTTCTTTCTTCTTTCCTGAGCCTCGAAATCCCCACTGCTAGACAAAGACTCCTGATTTAAAAAATTAAACCCAAATTGATGAAAGGCGATTGGCCATTCTTGTCTCATCCAAATTTGTTTTCATCGTGAACATCATAAAACTTCTAGCTTCATCTTCATTGGCATCTCGTTCATGGGAATACCACTAAATGGTTTTTGTAGGTAATTTAAAAGTTACCTGCTCGATACATTATGTAAGTAGATTATAATTATCTGAATATTGCCCACTAGCTGGTTGATGCAGGATAATTAGTAACAAAAACGTCATATTAAGTATACGTACATATATTGAGCTTAAGGCGCCGTAGGTTCAGGGAAGTTAAGCGAACAGAGTTTTTGAAACAATATAATGCGTCTGTTTATAATAATATGGTTTCAAAAAAATACGAATAGTAATCTTGAGGCTTTTCTGCAGCGAGATCAGTGATTCGAAACATGATTAAGCAAATTTCGCTCGATAGAAAAAAATCACGACCATAGGCCTAAAATACACAAAAATACACTTAAAATATTCGTAACAAATTATGCACAAAAGCTATAAATATTAAAATTAAAATTACTAAAATTCGACAATATCATGTTCGAGAGAAATCAGTGATTACATTTTTATTTATTTAAACGGCCAAAAAATTAAAATCAATAAACATGATATCCGCGCTTCCGAGCACGCACTTCCATCTCGCTCACGCTTATGCTCAGTGAGAGGGAGAGAAGACCATGAACCTACGGCGCCTTAAGCCTGCTCATTATCTATTAATTTGTCACCCAATTATTTTAACCTACGAGTATAATAATAATATAAAACTAGTTCACTTAATATAAACAGTAGGCTAAAGCTGCGAACCTGACAATCAATAACCACGACCACTCAGTGAAATAAATGACCTACTGACAATTACAGACATCCATAGATTAACGTATTCTGTTTCTTGCAGATATGGCTGGTGGTGTGCCTGACGTCATCAATGGCAGCGCCGTCACCGTCACAGCTAGGACTGGACATCATCGACCTGGCGGCCATCAGCAGAATGTCACCTAAACAGCTGGAAGCGCTGGCAGAAGGACTAGCCGTGGAGGAGATCATGAGGTATTGTTGTGATTTAAGTGGACTACGACGTATTTGCTGCAATAATTTTGGTGCGAGACAGCTGCCAGCCTGTACTAATGACAATACACAAGCCAACTTCTAATACTAAAGTGGCTCTACTAATGTGCTACCATCAAACTATAAAAGTGACAACGACAACTCCGCCAAGAGTTTATGCGTAAGAAAAAGAACGTCAATCACGAAAAACGCAGGCGCTGCCTCGTCAGTGGACTTTATCTACGCCTGACAATTTATCCTTGTACTGGGAGTACCTCCCGTCTGTATAATCTGCAAATCCACAAGGCCATTCAACTTGATCTCCTTTTCCCAGGACAAAGAGGTCATCAGCACAAGCGATTTCCTCTGTGGTGTCAAAGGCGTCGTCAGCATCGTCTCTGGGCAGCAAAATCGGTCTGCTTGGTCAAGCTTCTTCGGGGGCGCTGACCTTCATTACGTCAGCTTCCAGCAAATCCGGCCAGCATGACGAACACCCTGGATATTCTTATGAACCGGTATGGTACACAGCACTGAGCATTTAATATGTGGAATTACGTAAACAACGCAAACGCTGTAAAGCATTTTCTTTTTATGAAGTAGAGGGTATCAAAGCTTGAATCAGCAGACGACTAATAACGTTATGCGCTGTATAAAATAAGTAGGTATTTATGTATCACGGCAACAACGAAATACTTACTTGAATAATATTAACGTAAAAAGAGCAAACAAATCACATGAAATTTGGTCTTTCCAAGTGTTTATAAAAGATATTTTTTATTAGACCGTCGCCTGAAGACAGAGAAGTAATTTATGCCTAAAAACATGGTCCAACTTACTCGCGATAGAAACTTGCAATTAGTAAAATGGTATGGGAATAATAGGAAAAAGCATCCTACAAATCCATTCAACATATATATTATTATCTAGTGTGAAAAGTATGGAGCAACGATATTAAACGACCACGCGGACGGAGTCGCGGGCAAAAGGTAGTTATTGTATATTTATAGATGGAAAAAATGTGCTATTGCAGTGAAAGGTTGCGTTGGGCGAGGTCAAAATCCACCAATAGTAAGTGACGCGAGAGCGTAGCTAGCAATGCTAATAATACCTTACACTATGCGGTTTTATTTGGACATGTAACTAAGGATAACAACCCGATATGTCGTATTCTGAATTACGTCAATTGTGGTTATAGCTTCCTGTTATGTAAGGATGTTAGTTATTTGCCATAGAACAAAATTCGTAATGAACGTAGGTATGTTTATCAGTATGACTCATTTTATTTTTTGGAAAATATACTAGGGTTCTGCCAGAGCTTCTACAAAACTGCGCAAGCAAGGACTTAAATACTTGGTCTCAAATTTTTCATGTTTCTTTTTGTAGACAAAAAATGTTCTAAATGCTCCATAATGTTTAAATACAATTTTCATACATAGGTATATGATACAAAGTTTGCTTGTAGATACGACTTTTACCTTTCTTTAAAGTAACACTTTATAAGTAACTAGCTTCTGCCCGCGACTCCGTCCGCTTGGAACTCGTTTATATCGTAGCTCCATACAATTTTTCACCCCCCATTTTAGGGAAGTGGGGGGTTAGAAAGAGACAAAAAGTAGCCTATGTCACTCTCCATCCTTTCAACTATCTCCACTTAAAAAATCACGTAAATTCGTCGCTCCGTTTTGCCGTGCAAGACGGACAAACAAACAAACAAACACACACTTTCGCATTTATAATATTAGTATATGGATTTGTTGGCGCTTAAAACTTAATCTCCGTTTTTGTCAAATGCCAAATTGCTCTAATTTTCAAACATTCAATTTTTATCTTTCTTGCTCTTATTTCATGGCTCAAACCACCGTTTTCCTCCACAGCAAGAAAGCAAAGTAGATTTCTGGGGTCTCAAGAAATCCATCCTCTACACTCTTCTACAAGCCGTGAAGGCCATCACTGGAGGAGTCACCATCTTGAAGGGTCAGCTCATCAAGGGTGGTGGCGCGCTGGCTTCGACCCTCGGCAAGGTCATATCGGTGAAGGGTGAAGCTGTCAGCAACTTTGGCAAGAAGATCGTGTCGTCAGCTGCTTTGAGCCATAAAAAACCGGGTAAGTAATACATTTTATCTACCTATTTAAGGTAGCCAGGACGCTGGACTTTCCATACAAACGTAGTTTGGTTTTCATTTTGAAACAACATGCTAGAACAACATGAAACTTTGTATACACAAAAGGTTTCGCCATATCGAGGTCGGAAACTAGTTACTTACTGTTGCTAGAAATTAAAACAAATAAATTGAGCTAGAACTTTTTCTTACAAATATGGGTGTAGACTCGAAAATTATTATTACTCCAAAAGAAAGAAGGCAAAAAAATATGCCTAGTGACGAAAATCCCAATCAGATATCTCAAAGAATTACGAAGCTACAACCATTTTAATATTGCTTGTTAGAGAGAGAAAACACAAACAGTGTGTGACGTCACGTTACGGGATGCTGCCGGGCCGCGGCGACGGCGGCGCCGAACACAATGGGCACGGCACATTGCCGTCTTCTAGTGACGTCACAATCTTCCAGCGTCATCGTTTCTTATTAAGTTGCGTTTTGCGAAAAAGGGACGGAACCCCTTCTTAAAACTTTGGACACTTATAACTTCGTGATTATTTTAACCTTTTGCGTTGATTTTTTTCTCCATTTGACTACATTTTTAATCCTTTTTTTAGAAAATATGACATTATTGATTATTGTATTTAGTGTCTACATCCTTATTCTGTAATTTTTCTTTTTTTTTTCTTTTAATTATATTATAATTAAAATTTAATGCGACAGAAAATCGTTTCCGACCTAGATATGGCAGATCCCATAATCTGTAAGAAGTTTCATGTTATTCCAGTATGCCCTTTTAAAATTTAATGAGAACCAGATCTACTTTTGTATGGAGAGTCGCCCTGAGTTGACCGCGCTGCGCTGGGGACTCTAAAGCATTGAATCCCGAAAGTGCCCGTAGCACTGGATAACAATGACGAGTTTATAGACCGTGGGCCCACTCCCAATACATCTACGTCACATGACAACATGATAAAATGCATGGCAGCGGGACAAAATGGCAAGCAAGAAAAAAAAAGGCCTAAAGTTTGAAAATCGTTCACTTCCGGTCAAAATTTGTATGGGTAGATATATTTACGTCATGTTACAACAGTACCAGACATGTGGCATAATTTAGCCCTTTAATCGTAGAGAGAGTACAGCTAAGTCTGTCAGTCCTGAAATGGCCTGAAGTACTTGGCAGACGGCGCGGCGTCAAAGTTGCCATTTTGTCCCGCCTTCATGCATTTTATAATGTTGTCATGTGACGTAGGTGTAATGGGAGTGGGCCCACGGTGGTCTATTAAGTAATTAATTTAAAATTACAGTTAAGTCTGTCAGTCCTGAAATGGCCTGAAGTACTTGGCAGACGGCGCGACGTCAAACTTGCCATTTTGTCCCGCTGTCATGCATTTTATAATGTTGTCATGTGACGTAGGTGTAATGGGAGTGGGCCCACGGTGGTCTATTAAGTAATTAATTTAAAATTACAGTTAAGTCTGTCAGTCCTGAAATGGCCTGAAGTACTTGGCAGACGGCGCGACGTCAAAGTTGCCATTTTGTCCCGCTGTCATGCATTTTATAATGTTGTCATGTGACGTAGGTGTAATGGGAGTGGGCCCACGGTGGTCTATTAAGTAATTCATTTAAAATTGTGCTTAGAAAAGAATAGTAGATTACTGCAGAGGCCGTGAAGTAAGGGATTGCTGGACGAGATTGGGGTAGACGGCCGAGTCGTAGACGAGGCCGAATACAACGAGTCCAGCAATCCCTGTTCCGGCCGAGGATTGTATAGTACTTTTCTCAAACGATGTGAGGAAATATTAAAATTAAAATAAATACTAGGTAATCAATTAAATAATAGGTAATTTGCGCCTTTTTTATTTTTTAAACATGCCATTTGAACAAGCCGTTCGAGCACCATGTTTAACCGCACCTAAAGTATAATACCATAGATTATTTTTATTTTTTTTATGATCAAGTATGCTTACAGTGTCTAGTGGAGGTTGGCAGTATGTAAATTTTCCTTTGTCAGTTTAATATTAGTAAGCAAATTAAAAAAGTTAGAGTAGCGGACAATAATGGTTTTACTTAGGGTTTTCATACATTACTTCTTGGCGTAAGGCCAAGAAGTAATGTAGGGAGCCATAAACAAGAAACTTCACGTCTTCATTTCGTGATATTAACGCGTACATTTCCGAGCATGTTTGAGAAAATAAATATACTGTGCAGATATAAAATTCAAAAGTCGTAAATCTCTATGCGAGCACTCGGTAATTTTAAAATACCATATCATCATATCATACATACTAGTTATTAACGTTACTTTTGTTTAGTTTTAAGCCTTTATTATCTGTTGGTGTATTTTTATTCCTGATTCAAAAAAACAAGATTTTAATAGTAGATTACTGCAGAGGCCGTGAAGTAAGGGATTGCTGGACGAGATGGTGTAGACGGCCGAGTCGTAGACGAGGCCGAATACAACGAGTCCAGCAATCCCTGTTCCGGCCGAGGATTGTATAGTACTTTTCTCAAATGATGTGAGGAAATATTACAATTAAAATAAATACAATTAAATAATAGGTAATTTGCGCCTTTTTTATTTTTTAAACATGCCATTTGAACAAGCCGTTCGAGCACCATGTTTAACCGCACATAAAGTATAGTACCATAGATTATTTTTATTTTTTTTATGAAGCAAGTATGCTTACAGTGTCTAGTGGTGGTTGGCAGTATGTAAATTTTCCTTTGTCAGTTTAATATTAGTAAGCAAATTTAAAAAGTTTGAGTAGCGGACAATAATGGTTTTACTTAGGGTTTTCATACATTACTTCTTGGCTTAAGGCCAAGAAGTAATGTAGGGAGCCATAAACAAGAAACTTCACGTCTTCATTTCGTGATAATAACGCATACATTTCTGAGCATGTTTGAGAAAAATATATTTCTTACAAAAATTAACGGTTTTAGATATTTCTCTACGTGGCCAGTTCTGTCATTTCAGAACTTGTTGATTACAAAATGAATTGTTCCCTTGGGATACTTTCAGATGTGGAAAAATCGCAATTACTTTAGATCATAATTCCCTTACCTTTATTTTTTTAATCTCTATTGCACAAATGAGTAACTTATGGTACAAAAGGCGGACTTAATGGTATACATCATTCTCTACCAGTCAACAACAAAGCAGAATAATTGAATTGAATTGAAATACGGAAACTTGCCTTAAGTTCTAGTGAATTTTTACAAAAGCTTTTGAGAATATTTTCATCTTTTGAGAATGTCCTGCAATTTATATAATACTACCTACCTATGTCAGAAAAATAGGTATACTCACTTATTTTGTCAGCTAGTGAACAACATACAACTGCATAGATTATGCCGGGTGTTTTCCTGTGTTATGCGTGGAGGTTTAATATTATTCGTATTACGTTATTATTACTCAATTAATACCTTTTTTGCATCGGTTATTAATTAATATGGGCAAATGGTTCAGCCACATTTAAAATGTGTCATAAGTTTTTTCCTTGTTTGACGTCAATGATTTTTGTAGTGCAACAATGTACCTACTTAAGTTTTTTTTTTCATAGATGCCATACATACTACGTATTTCCGAATGAATGAATTTATTTATTTTGACACAACACACAGTCCTTATTACAAAACAAAGACAAAAGAAAAAAGTGAACTGTGCCGACTGTGGTGTGCTGTGTGTGTGTGTGTGTGTTGTGGAATGCACCTTCCTAATCGATTTACTAGGTATATAACTAACTAACTAACTAATTTGGCTCAGGGACCCAAAGAGGGTCTTGGCCTCCGAAACGAGAGCACGCCATCTGACCCGATCGTGCGCAATTTCTCGCCAGTTGCCGACTTGAAGATGTTGCAGATCTGCCTGCACACTGTCCTCCAAGCGGTACCTGGGTCGCCCAACCGGGCGGCGACCAGTCGGCCGTCCCACGTACGCTCTCTTGGCAGCACGATCCTCTCCCATTCGGAGTAGGTGGCCGAACCAGCGAAGTCTGTGTGATTTGGTTACGCCGTTGATGTTGGGTTTGACCACCAGCTCCTGGATGTTTTTATGGATACTCCACGTGCCGTTGTCTCTCTTGACAGGTCCCAGGATCTTACGCAAGACCTTCCTATGCGCTACAAGGAGTTGACGTTCCTCTTTTTGTGTTAGTGTCCACGCCTCACAGCCATACATAAGGATGGGTCTTATGACAGTTTTAAAGATCCTTAACTTTGTATTCCTGCTGAGAAGCCTGGTCACCATCCGCATCCAAAACACCCTGCGATGCAGTGCAGCCCTTCACGAGGTGTTGGTGTCCAGGCTTCTCAGCAGGATTTACTATTAAACTGTTCTTTGAAATCAACTGTAGCTACGTTAATCAATGTATTAACGTTGTTGTATTATTGTTTTTAATTGTGTTGTTTATTTTGTGTGTGTGTGTTGTATAATGTTCTTAATTTTAATTTCGTAATACATGTAGGTATAAAGTTATAATTACAGCTTAAATTACATCACAGTTGGGTTTTTTTCTGATAGGAGTACCATTTTAAACGGAATGATTAAAGTGACATTGGCACCACATTTACACCCCGCTTTCACGCTATAAACGTTCAACCCTATAACATACAAATACTTAATAAAAGTTGCCAGTTGTTTGCTGATTTATTTGCTTGATCACCAACGACTAAGTTGAGAGCGTAATATTATTTTTTCCAATACGATGAGTCAGATGGTGGTGCCATAATATTACATTGTCACCGAATTTACATAAGTATGCCACAGATTAATAGACACCGGTAAGTGGATGAATAGTGGTTTGCAAATTTTAATGCCATTTACTTATATACGAACACAGAATTACTGTTTTAGTCCTACCGCGTTCGTAAAGTTACATAGGTACGTGTTGGTACGGTCACGGACTTTAATTGTTGAGCCATTTAGAGCTCACTTTATACTGGACACTTCAAAGTTTGACTATTAAAATACCAAAATTAGTTGACACCTAAATGGCTCAACAATTAAAGTCCTTGACTGTACCTGTATACACCTCTGAGCATGTTAAATAAGAGCTGGCAAAAATAGCCCAATTTATGAAACAAAACCGACTGCATTAAAAGCCTGATCAGAAGGACGCACACTTGTTTTTAGTGTTCCGTACACAATTGGTCCAACACTTATGCGATTACTCGGTATCTGCCTGTCTGTTCCTCAAAAACCGTTTGAAAAAGGAAGTTGAAATTTGGTACAGATGCAATTTATGGCATTTGGTACAGATACAATTTATTGCCTTATCTATACCTAAGTTTTTACTATGATATTTAAAGAGAGATGTGAGATTGTAACTTTGTATGTTTGTATGTAATGAGTAATCTCCAGATCTATGCATAAGATATAAAAAACACCTGGTTATAGAATTGATTTTGCGGATGGCCGTTGCTGTTTGTCTCGCGAATTTGTTTGTGTTCTTTGCAATTCTTATTGCAAAGAACAGAAAGAAACGAAAAGAAAGAAGCCGCGTGGGCGGTTATGTAGTTACATAAATAAAGTCAAGGATAACCTGTATAGCCTTAGTTGGTAGTGATCCTGCCTGCCAAATCAGAGGTCCCGGGTTCGAACCCCGGTAAAGGCATTTATTAGTATGGAGCACAAATATTTGTTCCAGAGTCGAGGATGCTTTCTATGTATTTAAGTATTTATTTATCTATAAAAGTATGTATATCGTCCTCTAGTAGCCATGGTACAAGCTTTGCTTAGTTTGATACTAGGTTGATTTGTGTAAAATTGTCCCTAAATAATTGTTTATTTATTTTATTTATTTGAAAAGGAGTAAACCTAAACCCCAATTAAGGCGTCAGTTTTGGGGGTAATAGAGCGTCAAGCATTTTTTTACAAGATCGTCGCATTGCTCACATTTCCAGCGCCACCTGTATACGGCCCACCTGCGCACCTGGACTACCCGCCCAGCGCGTACGGCGCCCCCACGGCGCCGGCGCACTATTCGGCCCCGGCGCACTACTCGGCGCCCACAGCGCCCGCGCACTACGGCGCGCCCTCGGCGCCCACCGGCTACTCTTCGCACAAATACCCCTCGCATTTAGACGGTATGTAACAATTTTACGTCTATAATATTGTTAATTAAGATAATTCAATAAAATAGAGGCGAATATTTCATGAAGTGATCGTGAAATTGAGAGACGATATAATATTGTTCCACTCCGTTCATTTAATATAATTGATTTGTTTAAGGCATTAAACAGACTGCTATTCCACTAAAGCTGTAGTAAGCTATGTTTTGATACATCGGTCAAGCTATGCTACAAAGCTGGATAAGTATGTGGCTAACTTTAGAGATGCAGCTTTAATTTATGACCGACCATGGCAGTATGTGTCTGAGATCACAGGTACATATATACATTTCGAAAGCATGGTTGGTAAATATATGCAATCTGATCTTTACTTTATTACCGACTGCGGTGACCACAAAATTTTACGTCATCCCTGGGCAGAAAGTGGGATTTTCCACACGCGTAGCGGCTGGTAATCGTCACTTTATGACCAGGTGTTAAGTTAACTCATGTGTGCGTCACAATTAGGGCCTACCAGGCATACCGTTGAACTGAGTCTGTTTCTGCGGTAGTTTCACGATGCGTAATCGGACTAGATTCAGCTATAACGTCACACAATATCATCCCTCCCGCGCAGGTACCGCAAACCAACTTTGTTTTTGTAGGAGTGTAGGTATACAGTAAACATCCAAGTCTTCGTCGTTTTAGGGTATGCCTTACCTAAAAGCCATAAATTTGATTTGATAGCCTGCAATTCAGAACAAAACGCGCAATGCTTACGTAGGTTTGAAGGAAGGTAGACTAATGAAAGTGAAAAAACTATTGTGTTCGCGCATTTTGAATTCATCATAATAAAACACTGTGGGCACTTTAACGGATGCACCACGACTTACAAGTAGAACGAGACGAAGTATCAGTGTCGATGAATAGAATAAACAACGACTATGAAACAGTCTTCCACAGAAAATAAATCAGAATTCCCGAATCTGAGGATGGTTCCGTTTATGTGCCCAAATCACATCCTCCAGAGATGTGCGGAGCTGTGTTATCATAATAAAAACTTGTGAAACTTTCTTAGGTGCAGCTCACTCAAAATAGAATACATTGTAGAGAGGTTGCACCTATTTTCAAGCTACCGTTCCATAATAGGAGTATTAACACTGTTACGCAACATAATCACAAAGATGTTATAATACAATACAGCATTACGCGGGCAGTTACCGTAACAACCGACATGACACTTCTCTGACAACACGGAAGGTCGTTCTTTGAACCCATCAATTAAACATTTGTATATGCTTTTAAAACATTTTAAAGGTTTGTAGTTATAATGTGGAAAACACCACAGTTTTACCACACCAACAATAGCGAGTTCGATTCTCGGTCTATACTGTGAGAGTTTAAACTTTTCTGTGTGCTTTCTCGGTACCAATGGTACCTGTTGTTGTGATTTTGCCTTTTTGGTTTAATCTGGTGGATGTTTTTTTTGCTGTACTAGTTCACTGTTAAGAAAGTGCCAATACACATTAATTTATACAGAATTTATTTATCTATGGCAATTCATAAAACGTTTATATTATTAAAGAAAGAAAGAAACATTTATTCGAGACAAACCAACGCATAATTAAAAAAGTGGCAGACATAGCGTTTGGTCACGAAGCGGTTCCACCTCAGCATAGCTGGCATTACTGCCACTTATGGGTACTTATTATGGGTAGACGATTAATGGACACCTGACAGCTTTTAGTCTTTTCACAATCTAGCCTGTCCAGTTATTGCTTCATGAAAGGATTAAAATCACCTACACAGAGAGACTAGCTCAACAAAGTAACTTAGATTGCAGCGTCTAATGAGTAAACCTTTTGCCATATCACGTAAAATCGTAAAATCTTATATACAAAACATTATATGAAGTGTACAATTACACAACTGTCCAAGTAGGTAATAAAATTAATTTGATGGAGTCCCTTTTCAAATTAAAGTACAGTCGTTGAATTTACTACGATACTGCATTATTCATAAAATAAATAAACAACCCATAAAAAGCCAATGAAAGATGAAATATAAAAGTATAGTGAAGGGTTACTTTACAGTCTTGCTCTTGCTTAAGTAAGACTTTAAATCATAGCGCCCAAGTTGTTATTCTAGAACCTCAAGGAGAAAAACTAAGTTGGTTTACATTATAGTCAGATGCCCATAAAATTGCCGCATTCCATACAAATAAAACAATTGTACGTAAATCGTCATGCGATTTTAAGGCAAACCTATTTCACGCAAAAAAAACATTAGTATTGTATATCCGAGATAAACAAAGAAACATAGACAACTTCGTCCGTTAAAATTCAGATTGTATACGGAAATGAGCATTAAGATTAAGCTATAGCAAGAAGAACAACAAACTGGAAGACAAACTAGAAATATTACGGAAATACAGAACAAAATTGCGGAAGCATTATTATATAAAAACCCTAAAGGAACTAAATCATCTGTCATTAAAGGTATGTTACATAAGCAGAGGTAACAAACTAGAAAGAAGTCATATCCAGTATGGATGTAATACTCGTATGGTTGCGTAAATCTTTATTGGTGCTGACAAAAACCGATACGGATACTTACACTGGATTTAATGAGTAGAACAAATAGACTGTCGTTTGTGAATTTTCTCTATAACACTGGAAATCGTAATTGGAATTAAACAAAAATATTTAATTATACATCTACGAATCATATCTGTTTAACCATCCAAAACAATATAAGCTTCCATTCAAACAATGTTTGGTAGATTTATGCAAAATACTTATACTTGGTTGCCTAATAAGTGAAAATCAAATGCGCAAAGAAACATGAAGTGAGAAACACCAAACTATTTATTATGTGCGATGAAAATAATTGTGTCAAAATAATTCGAAACTTTAAAACATAACGAAATGAGTACCTACCTATAGACATCGTTGGATTGAACGTGGCTGAATTGCTTAATTACTATTAACTACATGCATAAACTTTTAAAAGTGGAACATGAAATATTTCCAAAGAGTGGATCGCAACTGACCTGTAGACAAGAACATCATGATATAACGGATACTTCCGTGTGAATCCTAAAGTTACGCAATTTGGGGTATAGTAATTAAAAAAATATATCGAAATAACAAAAACTACAGGTTTGAGATTTGTTCTGTTGAAGATCCGAATAATAATCTTAAGGTTCTTTAATCAATTAAACAATAGATTAAAAATACGGTAATTGTTTTTTGACATTGGAAGGCTTGAAGAAAGAAAACCTGCCTTACCTAATAATGAAACAACTTCAATAAGTTAAAAATATGGTAAAATGTATGATGTAATTAGAAAATCTTGTAAGGTAATAGTGAGTCATTTCAACCTGTGACCTAACCTAAGGTCACACGTTAGTCAAAAGAAAAAGAAAATGTTAAGCGGAACACCGAAAGATTAAATAATGAATGTATACACAACAATGCCTAACTCATATGACACCAAACATATTATTTTCACTGCCAGTGCGGAATTTTAATGTCTTATGAATTATTCAGTTTGAAAAGTGCAAGCTACTTACATCACGCGAGTGGTAAGGACTTTGTTTTCAATTAAAAACAAACTGTTTTTAGTTTATTCATTATTTTTTCAAAATATTTTACAAAAACAATCTATGCTGTGCAATATTATCAGAACTTTAAAGAATTTCATTAAATCATTAAGTGATAGTTACAGTGATACTTATCCAAATGTCACCTTAAACGTGTTGAATTTCAATCATCGACCGATTAGTTTAAATCAGTCTTTATATATTAACAGTGTATTGCATATGATATTCTTATCATTCCAATGGCTATTTTCTTTCAGAATTAATAGTGATGTCATCAGTCGTAGACAACGTTGTTTCTAACCCACCGCCACCGTACCCCTCTCAGGAGCTGTATGAACGATACTATGATTTAGTTTCAGCACTTTGGTAAGACAGCATCAACCAGATGTTGGAACAATATGTGTACATACATATCTTCTATAAAGATTCTTCTGACTTTCTTAAAGTGGGATCTAGTTTTGTGTTATCTTATTTATTATTTTATTGTAAAGTGATATTTAGTTCTTGTAGCTGTAAGTTATTACTTACATTTCAGTAGATATGTCGTTTGTCATCTTTTGATCTTCCCTTTAGCTTAACCAATATCTTATTGTGATTAACTCATTTCGTCTTCATCTTCATTGACGGTGTATCTTATTTTTATCGTCCATCTATTATTGATTTCACTAGCATGTTCCAGTTTTGAATTAAGTCTGCCTTCTTACTTCTAAGCATACATTTACATAAACGTCTGCTTTCCCTTTCAACGGAAACAAACATGTATTTGCCGCGGCGATTACTCAAACCTCACCTGTATCTGAATCATTAAAAAAAATTAACCAATAATTTGGATGTGCCAACTGCGTTACATGGCACAAATTTAGGCGTTGCAAAATAGGATGAAGGTTTGTCAGTTGTAATGGATGTTTTATTTGAATCGATGTGAAGCTAGTGTCAGATGACAATGCCTGTATTGTTATCGGGAGGAAAAGTCGCGAGTCTCACGCCTTTCCGACAGTCTTTTTTACGTCTCATGATTATGATAATGTGATACTATATATATAGCTATATAGCTAGTAAGAATGTAGAAATCATACTCGTACCAATTGAGATGCAGTTTCTATTATCACCTATTCATAAACTGCATAACCTATATGTGCATATCTATCCATGGTTGTGCAACTTCCTCGTATAACCTCTCTCTGATTATTTACGTATGTCGAAATAATTTAGTATTACGTTAATCGGTCTAGAAATATTTGAATGAGAAATAAATTATAATAAAATTTATAGTTTGAGACATAATGTGTAGATGTACGTTTCCGCGATTTAGAATTGCATAATTTTGATTAGAACGTCGTGTGTTTGACTGTTCATTCTCTGCGTAAACAATAGCCTTTGTATTAATTGTATTAATTGATCTTCTCGTTGCCAGATTGTTTATAAGTAATTGTTCATAATAAAGTAAATACCGGCTCTACATTCTTACTTTTCGCGTTGCCTTAATATCGGCAAATGAACAGAGAGAGGCAAGAACGTCGTCAACCTAAATCCGTGCCTAATGCAGCAATCATAATGATGTTGACATGGCCAGCGGTGTTATCACGAAACTAACCAGTATAATAAAGTTTAATTATTATGATTACGATGGACGAAAGGAAATACATAATTTTGTTCGATACACAGAGACATAATTACGATTATCCTTAGACACGACAATAATATTTATAAATATGGCCATAATTCAATTAGACAACCTTATTAAAACACTCGCATGTCATGGTTGTGTTTGTTTTGTAGAACACATATTTTTTCCTATTTTATCTTTCAATTTTTATAGACCGTTATCATAAACAACTAATAGAAGTATTAACGAGAATTCACACCAATTCTACGTTTGCAGGGTCTAATAATATAGACTTTATGAATCAAGACAAAGAATCCAAATTGGCTTGACGATATTAGCGGGGTTCAGTGAAAGTACATTATGTCACCGGTCGGACCGGCTGATGCGCGTGCGGCCACATGAGGACAGGAACGAGGAAACTTTACCTTAATCATATAGCATTTAACCGCTAAAATCTGTAGCTAGAAATTAGCACTCATAACGTCTTACATCAGTATATCAGTAAGACCACTTCCGAGTTGGCGGTGCAGAGTCATAAGTATCAGTAAAGCTGACAGTGTCAACTGCTAGTAAGGAAATCGTGTCATCAGTAAGCTCTCTGTAACGTACAAAATACCGCCCGCGAAAGTAGCCTAATAGAGGTTATAAAACTCTGTTCCCAACGGCTTGTATATTCTAAAACAATTAAGCATCATGGCTCATAATCTGATCGGCTCATAAGGCGGGGTAACGTACAAAATACCGCCCCGTCAAAAGTATCACACTCACTTGATTTCGGATTTTATAAAAGGAACTTTGAATTTTTCTTTATCAAAGCAGCTCATGCTTTGCTTGGTTACAGTTGCCACAATCAGTTTAGGGTTCCGCAAAATTGGCAATTGTGGTTGCCACAAGCAAGTGAGTGGTTATAAGAGGTTAAACAGAACTCCGTTCCCAACGGGTTGCATATTCTAAAACAATTGAGCATCGTGGCGTAACTATCATAATCTGATCAACTCATAAGGCGACTGAGTCCGTTAAACACAAAATGATGACCGTGTTTGCCTTACGTTATGGTTAACTGAGAACGTGACGTAATAAATCTGGTTTTGAATTTGTAATTGAGCGACACTTGACCTCAAAGAAAACGTAATCATACCCCTTTTGACGGTCAGTGACCACTTCTGTATTTGACCACTTCTAGATTTGACCACTTCCAGATTTGACCACTTCTGGATTTGACCACTTCTGGATTTGACCACTTCTGCATTTGACCACTTCTGGATTTGACCACTTCTGGATTTGACCACTTCTGGATTTGACCACTTCCAGATTTGACCACTTCTGGATTTGACCACTTCTGCATTTGACCACTTCTGGATTGGATCAACTGTCAAACATTATATTATATACTAGTGACCCGCCCCGGCTTCGCACGGCTTTATATGTATAATACAATTAATACATGCATTACATCGGCATATTTCAGACCTCCCTGTGTCTTTAGTAATTTGAAAGCCTCGTAAGGAAACAGTTCTGAAACTCCGGTTCTGTAGACGGCTGAAGGGAATAATACAATTGGACTTTCTTTACTACAAGTTTCTGCCAAAAATGTCATTTTTGGTACAAACTTTTATTACCGACTGTACTTGTCTGTATTTCGTCATCAATTTCTCTTTGAGGCGATTCTAACAGGCCCAAACACGACGAGTTTATCCTGTGTAATTAAGGAGTTCCTACGGCCATCTTCCGTCTCCATCATCAGACCAAGTTTATGGTACCATATAGTAGTGCATTGTCATCCAAACTATACTTATACCCAAAATTTCAGCTCAATAGGTCACCAGGAAGTGGGTCAAATTTAACTGGCAAGATTTGATTACAGACAGACAACGGGACAGGTGAAACTAAATAAAAGCTTGTAATAAGTGAAGAAAGACGTGTTAGAGAAAAGTGGAAGGGAAACAACAAAGATTCTATGTTAATTTAATAAGGAACGAAATAAAAAGTCATCACTAGACATAAAATAAACTACCCTTAGTGTAAAGTAACAAATCTCTTTGGACTCGCATCAAAAACGTTTTAAATTAATTATTTCCTTGAGGAAATTAATGTTTGAAATAGAGTCTTTTTCTAATTCTTGCAAAAGATCCCCCAATTTTTTATCGAAGTGAATATCCCGCAGCCTCCGATTTCGTTTTGGAAGGGCTCGAAACATACTGCTTTTTATGATAAAATCGCAATGTGTTGCCTCTTTCTTTAGACCAGCTACAAACGCGAAAAATGTGGGCCTTTTAATAATTCTCGCATTTAGGCGACGGTGCCATCCTTCAACCGCATTTGTAGTACGGTGGCGTTCGTAAGCACAGCTTAATATTTTTGGATCCGATTTAGAGATCCACTGCTTCTCGAAATACTTTTTAAACAAAACTGCCTCATCTGTAGCTGGCACGAGTTCCAACAACTCACACCAAGTATTAAAAATACGGTCATGAGGGAGCAACGGCAACAAGGCTGTCATTCTAGCCATCTTTCGTCCATCACTGGTGCCTGTTAGTTTTAATGTGTTTGCCTTTTTCCATATATTTTTGTTGAAATGATAAAAGCATGTTGTTAATTGGCAGTTCGGAAAAACTGTTTGTACAGCGTTCATTACTGCGATTTCGTGGTCGCATTTAAAATTCTCGATTACTGCTCCCAATTTATCTTTTACCAATTTAAAAAATCGTTCATATGTAGCCTCACTTTTATTAGGGAGCAACGCATAAATTACTGGGATGACATTTGTGACAGTTTCATTCGAGCACAGATCAAGATGCAAAGTATACAACTGATAAAATACAGTAGGCACACATCGAAAGGTCCCGTCACCAAAATACATTTTTTTCGTATCAACACTTTTGATTATTTTTCTTGCGATTCTCGAACAAAAAATTATTATTTTATCCGTAACTCCATCTTCACAAATAAAAAATCCTTCGCCCAAACGCTGTGGAACACATACGTCTTCAATTTTCTTGAAATTCAGTTTCTTTGTTTGCAAGTATGTTTTTCGGGCCGCGAATAGACTGTCTTTTATAGACGAGAAATGGGGAATATCCTCAACATCATCCGAAGTACAATTGTTTTTCAAGCGTTCAAAATGTTTTTCGTATATTTTTTGCACCGGCTCGAAATTATTACAAACCTCCTCTTTGCATGCATTCAGAGTCAATAACACCTCGTTATCAATCTTTCTTGGCGAGCACGTATGCGTTGGCTTTTTCATTATCGCGGTTTTCTCTTTGTTTAATGTTATAGTTGAACTACAAACATCTCTTCGAACACACCTCCATCGGCTAGTTCCGTTTTTGTTACAAGCACTTAAATTGTATCGGTACTCATCTTGTAATAAGGTTTCTTTACCTCTTTTATTTTTAGTGAAGTGAAATTTTAACGAATCCATGATTAATATTCACTAGTTCAATGAAAATGTAAGAATGCAACCATTCAACGACGAATGACAAATATCAATCTGATAATAATTCATAGATAAAAATTACTTTTCATAAGTGGCCAGTACTTCAAAGAAGTATCAATACTTAGGTATTATACATTATCCTGCGATTCTTAGATTCGACGAGTTTATTATTAATACATGTGTTAACGTGAGAGGGAATGTTTTTGTGTCTTAAATGTCGCAACGTTAACCCTGACGATTTTTTTGTTTGCATTCTGTATAAATAAAAGCTGGTCAAATCCAGAAGTGGTCAAATGCAGAAGTGGTCAAATGCAGAAGTGGTCAAATCCAGAAGTGGTCAAATCCAGAAGTGGTCAAATCTAGAAGTGGTCAAATACAGAAGTGGTCAAATGCAGAAGTGGTCAAATCCAAAAGTGGTCAGATCCAGAAGTGGTCAAATCCAGAAGTGGTCAAATCTAGAAGTGGTCAAATACAGAAGTGGTCACTGACCGTCAAAAGGATCATACCAACGGATATGTTAGACACCGCGTGACATCGCGTTATATCGCGAGTAGAATGGTGACGTAGTGTGTCATCTACCTAGCGTTATCCCGGTTTTTGTCAAGGACTTTCCTATGAGCATGGCCTCCCAACTCGAACAACGTATAATTATTACAAAAAAGAACTCATAGATGGCGGCACAGGTACCGAGCGAAACATTTGAACCAGTAATCGTGAAGATAGAATGATTTTTAGACCTTAATAAATTCAACGCAGCTTAATTATATCGCAAACATCCTTCCGTACATAAAATAAAGGTAAATTGTATACGTTTAGTAAATGCAATAAAATTGGTACTAAATCCATGTAACTCGTACTGTACGTGTGAGTTAAGTAAGTTTGCCAAGTTTGCTACACGTATTATTGGGTACTGTCACTAGATGGCGCCATCACTGGTCGCGAAAGTTCTATGGAACCACAGGCTCCAAGCGTTTGGTCATGTATAATGTTGTGTTATGTGTAATATTGTCTCGAAAATACTACTTTTAAATAAAAAACATCAAAAATACTCTATTTGTTGCCCGGGAAGTCAATGCCATCTGGTGATATCTCAATGTATTACTAAAACTATCAGGCAGGCTGACAGCGTCATAGCCGTGGTAGCTCGGATACTGCATCTACTGGTGTAGCTACGGGACTTAAATTGTATACAGAATTGCCTACATTAGGACGGTACGCTTTTGCTCTATGAGATTGGGTATCTGTACTTGTATTCATTAATCTGTACTATGAGCTTTTGTCCACTTTGCACGATCCCGGGCGTCCTCTTTTGTGAGCTCGTTTTCGCTAGCGTGCCTTCCAAAGCATGGAGCAGCAATGTAGCCTATGCCCGGAAAGTCCATTCTACACACACATGAAATAATTTTTGAATTTGTTCCTATGGTTCCAGTGATTACCCATTACATACAAAGTTACAAATACACAAAGCTACAATCTCACAGACTTTTCTTCTTTATAATATAAGTATTGATATAGATATGAAAAAGATTTCTCAAGGCGTTTGCATTGTATTCCAAGATTCCACCAAAACCATAAAATCAAGATATTTGTTAGATATTTTGATCTTGGTTGGTAAATTTAGACATTTACCGACGTTCTCATAATTAATACTAAGATATTCATATTTATTTTACATAATTGTAATTGATCAATACGGTATTTAATGCGTGTTCAATACTCGCATTGTTATTCTACTTAATATAATCTAAATAGCATAATAAATAATCTTCGTGGTTACGGACACAAAACACGATTTTTTATTCCCAAACCACGTCGCGTGACGATTGGTCTAGACGGAGCGACAGACACCGTAATTTTCAATTTATTTAACAACGTCAATAAAAAATGTACCTATGCATAACCGCAAACGACGTCTCCGTTTTATGAAATTACGCAATTTAGTTTACACAATCTTGGTAACTAGATTTTTGCATGTGGTTGGGTTTTCACTGGAGCAAGCCCAGGGTTAGGTTATGGAAAATTTCAAAATATAGGTTTACAACTTAAAAGGATTTGCTGTCGTTCAGCACCAATGGAAAATTTGGTAACTCGAAATTACTGGTCGAATCAAGATAGTGTAAATTGGAAAATTATTCAGCCTGAATAATGCTACTATGTAATAACGTCCTAATGTAAAATTGTGATATAGGTCGAAAGAAATATAAATCCATATGAAATTACGTACACTTTAAAAATATGACCAATCGGAAATACGTCATATACGAATTTTGTACAAAATGGACGATTTTCATATTAAATTTTGATATTTGTTTTAAATAAGTATGACATTTACTTTGCGCGTATTTAAATATGAACCTGATTCATACTGGACAAAATTCTACTTGGACTAGATTCCCTACAAGAAGAAGACTACTTTCGACAAGGTAAAAATTGGTCGTAGAATACACAATTACATTTTCACCAAATTCTGACGGTATTACTTTTGGTCCAATTTCAAAATGGTCATTTCGTGTTGACGATTTTCCATTTATATCGAATGACAGTACATAGGTACTATAAAGTACTGATCTGAGTGACTGTTCGAAAAGGCATTTTTTTTATGTAACGTATGTTATATCTATTCGCATAAGTGTTCCGTTGGGCCCATTTTGTGATGGATGGAACTCTTAAAAATGTGGGTCGTGCTTCCGTGCTGGACAGGGCGATCTGTGTCTACGATATGATAGACTAGCTTCCGCCGCGACTTATATATACTATCTCCGCGCTAAATTTCATCCAAATCGGTTGAGCCGTTTAATCGTGATTGAGTATCAAAACATCCAAACTTTCGCATTTATAATATCACTAGCTTCTGCCCGCGACTCCGTCCGCGTGGAACTCGTTTACATCGTAGCTCCATACAAACTTTCACCCCCACTTCATCCCCTTGGGGGATGATTTCCGGAATAAAAACTATCCTATGTCCTTCCCCAGGACTCAAACTATCTCTATACCAAATTTCATCCAAGTCGGTTCAGCGGTTTAAGCGTGAAGAGGTAACAGACAGACAGACAGACAGACAGACACACTTTCACATTTATAATATTAAAGTATATATAGTATTATAGTATATAGTATGGATAGTAGGCTCTTTATTATCTATACCGACGCTAATTTAATTTTTAACAGTAATGGCGTTCAAAACCTTGTGCAAGTCACAACAAAGCAAGTCGAAAATAAATTCCAATAAAAGAATACGTTAATAAAAGTATCACAACACTTTCCACTAGTAGTTCACTGTCGATTATCCATCCAAATGCTTCCATTTTTCTCGTGTAGTTATCGCTTAAATTGAGTGTTGGTAGTACCTACTCGTGTAGGAAGTGTTTACTACCTAACTACTGAATCGCATTGCACAATGGCGCCTTCTGAGACTTGCTTTAAGGCTAGTCTGCAGTATCTAAGCGACAGCGGTTTCAAGTATATTTACTTACCCTTCGAAAATCATTTATATTTAGATATAACGAGACCAACGACTATATATTTAAGTAATTAATAAAATCAAAATGCATTTATATTAGTATTTTTTTTTAACTTTTAACTACTTACAAACTGTACCGTACGATGTTTATACAATACAGTTTTTCCTTATGCAAGGCCAAATTCTATAGAGAGATCGTATAAGTAATTCGTTTGCTATGGAAAAAATATAATTGGATATTCGATTTCCTACGTCGTTTCAACGGGTGTAATCGTTTGCTGGTCTGGTCTTCTATGCGTTGGCCGACTTCACAGGCTATGGGGAAATTAGTGACACACGCCAGACTCGGTAGGACTCTATCATCCTTCTAGCGTTATTCCCGGTTGTGTCCTAAAAGAGCCCGGGGTCCGCTCTCGCACCTTATTCCAAGATTAGGCATAGGCACTAGTTTTACGACAGCGAAACCCATTTGACCTTCCAGCCCAGACGGAAAATTAGTCCTTACTGGGATTAGAACGGTTTCCTCACGATGTGCTCCTTCACCGAACATCCACTGTAAAATATCAAATATATATATTTAGTATAATAAACTTTAAATAATTTCAAACATCCCGCGCCCGCTTCCGCGAACGCTTAAGCCTCGTACTTTAAAAACTCCGAGCGGTGAAAGAGAACCTTTACTTGTGAAAGGTCTGGGCGATGTCGATGATATAATATGAATCATCGCGGACTGGGCCAAACAGTTATATCATTTTGTGCAACATCTCGAACGTGGGTCAATGGATGGTTTGGTTTACTTATATGTGTATATATACTGCTCAAAACAAAGTAACGGCCACTATTATTTTTCTATTATGTTGTTAATTATTGTACACAAATTAGTTGATAAGTGGCTAATTAATGATGTCCCGCATCCTTCACAATCCAACCTCTTTTATTTATACAGATGTACCAAAAATCGGATGTGAACCGATCGAGGGCATAACAGGTATCGTGTTCTGATAAGAAAAAACTAAGAGAAAACATTTTTTACGCAAATTTTTTTTTACATTTGTATGGAGCGTTGGCCGACTGGGGCGACCTGCTCCATACAAATGTAAAAAAAAATCGCGTAAAAAAAAAAAAAAAAAAACAGTTACTTTTTTCTTATCAGAATACCATGCCTGTTGTTATGCCCTTCATCTGTTCACACCCAATTTTTGGTACACTCTGTATAGTATATATTATACCTGGAAAAAATATATATTGCTGTAACGATCACCGTACCGTACCGTAGTACTTGGGGCCCCTATTTTCTTTTGAGTAGTATAATATAGATAGTTAGTAGTCCTCATCAATTTCGATGTCGGCAACCCTAAAAATAACAACCATAAACAGTTCAAAAACTGTAATCTGACTACGGAAAAGTAACAAAAAAAACTTTTTTCATACAAAAGGAGTCACCTGGAGCATCATTTCCAATCGACTTGACTCATTGACCAAACTCGGTTCAGTATCTTAAACGCTATAGTAGAGAACACGTAAATATAAACAGACTGCTAAAAAATATCGCATGTTTTCGGCTCTGCAATAGTAGGGAAATGAAGGTTTTGCCCTATTAAAATATGCCCTATGGGTTTGAGCTTTGATAGTGCTTACTAGGCCAAAAGTTGCCCTAGTTTTCTTATCCGCTGTAAAATCAATTTCAGTCTACAACAACAACGGCGTAATATCATCTTCAAAAATCATCTTAAAATCTTGGAAGAGGTTTGGTACAGCGGAATATCATCTTGCTCATACTTGGCCCCGCCCGACTGGGCAGGTCTCCACTTTAAGTACAGAAGACTACCGAAATAATAACACTACTCATTGCTCTGTAGACATGTGTTTCTGTGAGTAAAGTCGTCAGTGTTACCAAAAGTGCACTGAGTTGAGAGTGAAGGACCTGCGTTGATCTCTAACTGTTAAACACAGCAAATCCTCAAATCAACAAAGGATAGGCAACGAGATGGTCTTTGGAGTCACTAGCAGTCATATGCTACGGTTTTGGTTCACCATCAGACACTGACAGGTCATATATGTCTCATTTACAACAGTCGTAGGTAATAAAAATATTGCAAAATCATGCACACAACATTGAAGTATTTCTTACTATCCTTTAACATCTTTGTTTACCAACAGATTAATCGTCCATTCTTAAAACCTGTTTACTCATCACTATCTATGTTTTCATTTTAGGAGACGCAATCATGCATCAAGTCATTCCTGTTCACTTTCGCAGAATAGGTATCTCTTTCTTACACGCACACGACTGTGATAAAACTTAAATGACGATCGACTTCTGACATACATTTTACTGGTACGACAAAGACGGAACCTGTTATGGTTTACTGAAATAAAAGTTCTCATCTGTAATATACGATGAAACTAAGTTCATAGAAGGAGTGGACTCGGGCTGGACTAACAAACTCTGGAAATCCAGCAGGAAGCAACTCAGAACCATATCTGGGGTGTTCACGGGTCACTTCGGGGTCAAGGATCTCTTGGCCAAGATGGGATTATCGGACAGTCTCGACTGTAGAATGTGTGGCGAGGAGGATGAAACCATGGAACACTTATTGTGTGAATGTCATGCCCTTGCCAGACAAAGAATGAATTACTTTGGTAACGGCTATCCGCAACCAAAGGAATTCAAGGTGCTCCCGTTAAGCTGCATCATCCGTTTCGTGGAAATGATGGAGCGAGCTTGGGAGTAGACATAAAGGAGAGGGCAAATGCACAAAAGATCCCATAGGGTCGAAGTGTATCCGAAAGGGCCCTCATCTATATAAGATAAGATAAGATAAGATAAGTTCAAATCTACTACAGAACACAAAACTGCTACGCTACATATATCATTACTCCTAACAAAGACAGAGACTAGAGAGACAGGACTAACTGGAAATTTTCATAGGTCTACGTTTTAAGGTGTTAATAATCTGCACAAAAGACTTCAAAAACGACAGACAAAGTCCAAAATATGCCTCTTTTTTGTGTCTTGATCCAAGATGACACTATACATTTCCCAATAATGTTAAGTTTTCACATTTAAATGACTTTATGATTGATTTGAGCTGATTCTCCGAGACAGGGCGGAGTAAACTGAGCGGAGTTCACGCCGGACTCGTCATTCTCACGCCGCTGGAAGATAGCAGGACCAGCGAGGCTCACCACCCGCCACACACCGGGCACACGCCCCTCGAACCACCTCCCTCCATCCTGCACACCGCTTTCAGCGCAATCAAAAACGTCTTCTCCTCCGTTGCACCCGCCTTAAAATCCCATGAACCTGAACCTGACACGTACCAACCACCACCACCGCCAGCTGTCCCTTCTTTCGAACCCATGTCCTGGGGAGCCGTCAACTCCTACGGCGAACCGGCTATGGTCGAAGCCTATCCTGACTACGACCCTCGCAACCCACACCCGCCTTTTGACCACGCATTAAACAAAAAGTCGGTCGTACCTCGACCTGGCCAAGTTTTCCACAAACAAGGCCTCACTGACGACAAAATACAAAAGATCAGCCACAACTTAAAGAAAATTGCTGCTTACATGAATGAGAACATCCAAAGGTCTTCAGAAGAGCATCCGAAAATAACAGCCATGGATGTCTACAGAGACATGCTGATGAAAGGCCAACTTCCTCTAATCCCAACTCCTGTAGTTACTGACAATGATATAGGTGTTCTATCCGCTGACCTCCTACCCTCCGACCCTCCATTGACCACCACCACAACCTCGACCACGACAACGACAACGACCTCAACAACGACTGAAAAGCCAAAGACGACGACAGAAAACCAAACGAATAGGACAAAGAAGGACGTGAAATATTTCCTACGGGGGAACAGGATAGTCCAAGTTTGATCACAACTGACACGGACAAGACTGACTGAGGTACGTGATGACTAATGACTTTGACTGACGACTCTGCTGATGCTTGTCAATAGCCGTGTTCCGAATCACGACAAAAACGTTTTAAGCGCGCTTACGATCGGACCGATTCACGCTTACAACGCTCACATAAATATCGTGACGTCATTGATGATGCCATGGACGACGCCATGTTGGCGCTTACGGTGCTCACACTCCCAGGCGTAAGCATCTTGAGCCAAACGTCAAGTTGACGTTTGGTTTGGTTTGACATATGACACTTACATTTTTTTAAGTGTCATATGTCATTATATATTCATATGCGATTTAACTTTTCTACTCAGAACTCAAAACGTAGTGGTTATATTTATTCTCTTTGCTCAGAACGTCAGACAGAATTCAAATGAATGTGCCGTTGACATTGACAGTTTGACACATGACAGTAAACGCGCTTATGACCGGACCGAATCAGTACACCACTTACGCGGCCTTGAGCGCGCTTACTGATTCGGACCAGCCGTAAGCACTGTAAACGCTGTGATCGTTGTTGTCGTGATTCGGAACACGGCTAATATTTCCAAGTAGTGTCCCTTTGACGTTTCCGGATGACCTGACTGACTTGACGTACATGTTGACGTACACACGCACAACACTAACACACTCTGTTGTATGTAGTTTTAGATAGAAGTAGTTTGAAATGCTCACTAAAAAGCTTACCCATATATTTGTGATAATTTTAGTGTATTTTGTGTAACATTTCTTTTACAAATTACTACTGGCAGTTGCTACCAAAAATAAATTATGAATTAGGTTAACTATTATGTTAGTAGTAGTTTGTGGAAGTCAACTCTGATGAATTAATTGATTTACATTGATTAAAACTGTACATTATCCAGTGTAGTTTGCATGCTATTATTATATCAGTATTATATTTATATTAACAATGTTTAGTCTAGAGATAACTAAGCCATACATTTATACTTTTAATTTTTATTTTGATGAAAAGCTCAAATCCATCAACAAGATTTAAGTAAAAGTGTGATGGTCGTCACGTGTTTGTCGTACACCGCTGTAGATACAGGCAACATTCTTTACCTTCTGACAAGTAATACTCCAGGCAAAATACGGTTTTGAAAAACATTTATTTATAATAGCGTTTTTTTTGTTAATTTCATTTTACAATTTTATTCTAAGATGCTGTATTCAAGAATCCGACAAACTTTCCACCCGGAAGTAATTATGTAGATTTAAATGAAGCATGCATTGTCTTTTTTTGTATGATTTAACTTGAATACTATAAAGCAAATGTAAATTAACCAAAATAAAGACAAAAATATTTATTAATATTGTTTGTGATTGTTTGTGACTGATGCCTTATTCACAGCAATGATGGTTAAAAACGCGACCGCCAACATCCACTCTAACTTTAATATTTAACGAAATAGTGAAATTTGCACTTAATCGAGGGAAGTTGACTTCTTAATTTGTCGAATTCACAGTAGGTTACTTTGTAAATAAGAGACTGACCTATTGGGAATCCGGATCAGACAAAATATGAATATGACCGGCTTGGAATCCGACAAAGCCTTTGACCTACTAAAACTCTCACAGATTACGAAACCAACCTACCTCACCTGAAGGGAAATTGGTCCCGTTGTCAATGTTATCAAGCTAATTGTCTAGTGCCTGCACGTCCGTATGATTCATAAACTGACGTTCGCCCAAAACTTTCGTCATTACTTCTAATAATCAAAACTTATAAAAGAAACTGTATTTTACAGATGTTCCTGAGCACGGTGCGGTGTTAGGTGGCGAGGAGCTGCAGCATTACTATTATCACCAGTAATTTATTGACCGCCAGTGATAACTAGTTAGTAAAGCCGACTGTCAGTCTA
Source organism: Epinotia ramella (assembly GCA_947578815.1). Classification (NCBI taxonomy): domain Eukaryota; kingdom Metazoa; phylum Arthropoda; class Insecta; order Lepidoptera; family Tortricidae; genus Epinotia; species Epinotia ramella. The sequence goes on from OX388205.1 coordinate 24,733,228, forward strand.
CGCAAGCTACGTATTTTCTTATACCTTGTGACATATGATACAAAATAAAAAAGGAAAGCTTTTCCTATGTGACCAACCTTTTCAGTGCGAAAATAAATGATGTTTGATCGACTGACCAAGCTGTGTGACAAAGGTTACTTTTTGGCACAGTCAATATTGGTCCAATAGTAAAAGTTGTTAAGAATCATGGATTGATTCACCTCACTGGGACGCATGTTATTGTATTTATGAGTAAAGCGTGCAAACATATTATATACGTATTTAGACGCCGCTTAATACTTATTGCTGCAATTTTAATATCAACTTAGCAGCTTGAGCATTTGCTCGCAGTAAAAACGTAGGAGTCACTTGTTTTGCTATTATTACTCATGAAACCTAAAAAAATTGTACAGAATTTAGTTATAGCATGTCAACATAATATACGGTATAAACATACTACATAGTACAATGCCATGTTTTGATAAAATATCTTAAAATATAATCTGACTTTGCAGAATTGCATACAAAGCGTTAGCTTGCGTAGATAGCGGCATTTTGAGGCTAATATTAGTTAATCCGCACCTATATAAAAGCCGTTTATTGTTAAGTAGATAAGCCTTTATTTATCTAATCTATACATAAGCTAATTTTCAAACAAATTCTGATTGGTATGAATATATCGTTTGTACGTACGAGATGACTAACATTTGTTAAGTTGAATGATCAGAAGTACCTCAATACCAAAGTTGTTTGGCTTCCGAAATTTGAGCACGATATAACTATAAGTAATTTAAACATATTGTTGGAACAAATAACTTCATGGTAATTGATGTAATTTTAAAGCTATAAAATAACATAATATGTTCAAAGTCTCAGAGGCTAGCGCTAAAGTTACTTTTCCATCGACGAGGCAGGACGAGAAAAAAAGTGCGATTTCACTTTAAAAATGTGAAATTTCCCTAGCACATCGTAGAGATATCCTGCCTTCAAAACCTTTGTCTTTTAAAATGAGAATGACAGATACATGAAAGTAAAAACACGTCCCTTTATGTCAAATATCGTGGATGGAATAACGGCCTTTTTATCGAAATTGCATAAGTATACAATTGATGATAAAACAAATGAGTGCCTACCTTATTACCTACTGATTGCAAAGTAACTATAGGCCTTAGGGTGCCTGAAATAAATGGTTTATTATTGTTATTGTATATAACTTCTCGCTCAGCCTCAATGCTTCGATAGAAAATCTACATTAAAATTAAATGGCGGAAGTATATGTAGGTACTTGAATAAAACGAAATTAAGTTTTTCTACATTATTTCTTTCTGGCCTGGTTTTTTCTTACATACTTACTATTAGGAAAAAGCGTTTTTATATGAACGTTTGACATGTTTTAATAGTTCATTGGAAATACCTAATACCAGTCGGTCATTTTAAATGTTTTATGTTGTGGTGATATCTGATTAACACGATCCTTATGGACTTTTTATATGGAATCGTGGCAGTCAGACGAAACCAATGTTCGAGTTACCTACAATAAGTTTGTACAAACAATTTGTCATAAAATCATTGTAATATTCTTAACCTTTTGTGTACCCAATTTAGAACGATACTAAGCTTATTTATTTAAACGCATTACACCTACTGTAAATAATCGGTGTAGTTTAGAACGAATTTATTAGCGATGTACATAACATAACGTAATGCTCAATTAATGTTGTAATTATATTTTTACGCAGATCTGGAGTAGTTCTATTAATAAATATTGAGGGAAAATTTGAGTTTTATTTTAAATGTTTTTTTTTCCATTAAGTAGAAAAACCCAACTATTTACAATGGCTGGCATCGGCCCAAAGCGTTTTTTTCTTGTTTTTTGGCATGCTGCGCGCCTTATGCACCCAGAGGGAAATCACTGGACCAAACCGAATCTTGGCCTCCGACATGAGATACCGCCGCTGCGACGCTACCACGAAAATCGAAACTCAACGTTCGTATACATGCATCCCTGTCACTCGGGTAATATAAGCGCGATAGAGATGGAGATACCCCAACTTCGAGTTTCGAACTTCGTGGTTATAGCTCTGGTCCCGATCTTGTGCCATTTGCCGCCAGTTCATGGATTGAAAATCGCGCGAGTCTGATTAAATAGATCAAAATCGTCAGTCGTTCCCTCTAATCGTGACGTCATGTCCTATTCTTGCTGACCAGACTTCTCCATTGGCTCCAATCACCCGCTTTAGGTATGGCCTCGTGCAGAAGTAGTTAGTAGGGTGTAGTAAGTTAGTAGGGTGGAACGGTCTGGTATGCAAAAATTTTTTTTTTTAATTTTGTAATGGGCTTACCTTCAAATGTTGCTAACACACATAAAACCTCCAAATATGAAATATTTTAGAACTTTAACGATGATAAGTACTGCCCCGACTCACTTGAAGTTTCCATAAATTAATTATAAAAACGATTCTGTAAGTTGTAACGTTTTTCTAATAAGTATCACACAAATTAACCATAGACAAGTATATAATTCTAATCGGATAACATTGTTTATTGTTTACCTACCTAATATGTCTATAAAGAGGGTAATCTAAACTGAAGCAGTATTCTAAACTACCCCACATTTGTGGAGAAAAAAATACGAGCTACCATCTAACAGCTGTTAATTGTAAACAACGTAATATACTGATTTAAACCAAATAAGTGTAAAAATGTCGCTGTCTACATTGCGTAGTGATGTAATGTGTGCTGTGTTTGGTCATGGAAGAGATTTAAAGCTCAATATGTTGCCTACATACGAAGATATCATACTGTGTTACTTATGGGTGAGTCGTAACAAGAAAAAACAGTACCTGAACTTGGCTACAGATACATGCCAGATAATATCAGACGATGTACTAAAAATCTGGCAGACAGCATCGATTCCAACAATACATCCTCGATCTGTTGTCAGAAAAATGAAGGAGTATTACGAGAAATATCGCAGTTTGTTGAAGCCCTTTAAGTCGAGACAAAATGTATAATCTTACAAAAACCGTGTGTCAATATTCAAAGAAATTTCAAAATCTTCCCATAATAGTCTCCTACAAAGCAATCGTCTCCGAGTTGCCTGATATTACTAATAATAAAAAGGATTTCAGCACAGACCAATTGTATCTCTATGACATTTGTAACGCAATACATTCTGGCAATTGCAACAAAAGTATTTCTCAAAGAAATCCTGGTAAAGTGGTCCACTCCAGGTGGCTTACCACAGCAAATCGGATCCTTAGATTATATGTTTCAACGATTTGTCCATCACTGAATTTGCTACATTTAGTTAATTTTATTTTACAAGTGTATGCACCGATGTGGTTTTCAATTAAGTCAAGATCATGTTGCTCTTATGGTGCAAGGCACTTACATAAAACTATCTTACTTACAAGATATATGCCACAAGAGTTAAAAGCAGTCATAGATCCTGTAACACAGAGAAACGGTTTCTTTGGCCATGTTGTGAACTTACTACTGGCAATGTTAAATGACGACCGATAGGAAATAAAAATCATGGCTCTGGAAAAAATACTTCAGTAATTACATTGACATTATAACTTGGAACAAAGTGACAATTACTGAGCCACCTTTGCTGAAAAATCTAAGCACAGATGGAATTAACGAGTGTGTAGAAAATACGGACTAAATTTATTCTTCGATATTACCGCTACTGAAATTATACCCTTGTCACACCCAAGGTACTGAAAGATGCGTTAAAATAGTGACAGAGGCATCTGCTGCTGTTTGTGGTCCTATTAAAAGAGATGGTTTCATTAAAGCTAGACTTAAATCACGCAAAATAATGCCTGTATTTAACTCTTTAGATTATAAAATTGAGTGATGGCCGCATTTTTAGGTTTAATGTCTGTATGATATCTAAACAGTTACGCATTATACTATAAATATTATGTTTGTGAATAAGTATTATTCTGGTTTGTAGAATGAAATTACACGTAGTTTGAGTAAAAATACAGTGTTTTACTATTTTTAACATACAATTAAGTGATCGGCCCAAAATGACGATTTTTCAATTTTTCAGTGTGCTTGGGGCAGTACTTCCTGAAATATTTAAATTATTTTAATTATACAGTATTTAATGTTTTTGTGACTAGCAACTTTCTAAAAAATCCATGTCATCCACCAATGCCAAAATCGAACCTAAAAAAAAAAAAAAAACGATCCACCCTAGTAGTTAGTGCAGTGATTTGTGTAGCGGCTGCTGCCTCGAGACCTCTGGCCCTCAACTTCGCCCGTCATAATAATCCTCTCCAGGCTATCCGAAGAACGTCGTGGATACACAGTGGATCTGATTGATGGATCTTATGAGACAGATCGTCATTGTTTATTATTAAAATAAAACTGCAACGAACTTATTTGACAGAGAATGGTTTGAGTGCGTAGCGCTTTTATAGACGAGGTTATGCGTGAGAGTAAGGCATCATCATCATATCAAACGTCCATCGACATCCACTATAGGCCTTTCCCAAAGAGTGCCAAAATAAACGGTAAAACATGACTTACTTTCCATGTCACTACACATCACAGGACGGCCCGCGTGTGTAGCGGGACATAGACTAACCGTCTCTTTCTAATCGTTCTAATTAAAAATAGCGGCCTGTAATAACCGTGCTGGTTTCCCACATTCGTTGGAACAATTCGCATAAGCTATAACTCATACCTATTCATCATCTTCATCATCATATCAGCCGAAAGTTGTCCACTGCTGGACCTCCCCCAAAAAGTGCATGAGTGACCGCTCCTGCGCCACCCGCATCCAGTGGACTCCCGCAAACTTTACCAGTTAATCAATCCACCTTGTGGGGTCTACCCACGCATGAGAGTAAGTAACTGGTTGCAAGGGCCAATACAAGAACTATAGAAATATTAAACAAGCTATCTGGAATATATGCCCCGGTTTTCATGGTATTTGTAGGATATTTGCGTCAATGTAATTTTAAATTAATTTAATTTCAATGGCCTAACCATTGAGAAAAAAATATATATCTCTGGTATTTGATTATTAACCTTATTACAAACTATTCATAAAACTTATATGTTTGTTCTTCTTCTCGCAAGCACAAAGTATAGTTATAAATAAATACATTAATTTTAATGGCGTTATGTTATTTTTAATATTAAATTAAGTAATAAGTTAACATTACACGCATAAATTTATTTTATTGCAGCTAAAGAATTGTTTTTTCCCCACAATGCTTATGACCAGATACTTAAGGCTATCTTAGAAATACCATAAGTAGCTTCGGAATTTACGAGGTATTACACGTGTTTTAGCTATTAAATAATATTCATGTTACTTATGTACTTCGGAACCCCCGCGTCTCCACTCGAGTATTACAAAAAACAGACGGACCTGCGGGATAAAATATTGTATAAATATTATGTTCATTCTGAAATAATATAAAATGGTTTCCCCCGAAATACAGATTTACGAATTACCTCTTTATGATATCAATAATTACCTAGAATACTAAGACCGATAACATAATAAATAGGATTTATATTCAATACCATGTTATCTCAAGTGCAAATCTGGGTGAGGACCAAATCTTAGCCAGTAGTTAGCCTGGTTAGTCGGTAGTTAGCAAACTGAAGAAGTGGACAAACTTCGGTTGTGACACACAAATTAACCAAGTAATTGTATGGTTAATTTTCGTGTCACAACGGAAAACTTTCATAGAAAATTTAATTAGCGAGTTAATTTCGAAATCCTCGGTGACCAGAACAGGGGTATAACTGTTACTCGCGTCCGCAGGAGCCACCCACCACAACCCTGCACGTGTCCCCTGGGTGGTGCTAAAGCGTAACAAACTTTAATACGAAGCACAAGGGCCGTTTTCCCATAGAAACGTAGTCCCCTGTTTCCTCCCTGGATAATGGCAGTAGAGCAACATTTTTTTTCCGTAAATCTAAGGCTACTATTGACATGTTCCTATGTTTTCCTTTTTTTCATAAATTTATTCTTAAAAGAGATATTAACCTTCAAAAACCTAAAAAAATGCCAGATTTTCCGCTGTGTTAAAACATCCAGAAACAATTTTGACTAAATTATTTAAAAAAAGGAAAACAGGAATTCTTCTTTCTTTTAATAAAAAAAATAGTAAAATAGGTCAAGTTTTGGAGAAGAAATCAGGGGACCACGAAACGTTGATTTTATGTACTTTTAATAGGTATTTTCGGTCCAAACTGCAGTTGTCTCTATGGCGCTCTGCGGGGGGAGGCTTGAGGTTGGGCGCGACGGCAATACATTTTACAAATACCTATTTCTCAACTATCTCGCCCTTAGTGTTTCCTCTTAAAGGCGAAAATAATGTATGCCATACGATTAAATAACCAGCCCCCCTATTCTGTAACTTGTTTTAAGCTCACCTCAACGCTCACCCACAAATATATCTTGACACCGCGATGCGTAGTAACTAAGCGTAGTTAGAGGTCTAGTTTAGTGATGGGTGACCGGCAGGGTGAGCCGCATTAGCGCGCATTAATAACAGCCCAGAAGGGGTAAGAACGAATACGAAACGGTGTACCGTAAATCCTCCTTTTATCATTATGATTTATCTGTGGAAAACTATTCGCACTGTATGCTAGTGGTGCATTTTCGACATGTAGAAATGTTTCTCGCGTTCTTAAGAAAGAAAGTGTTACAAGTCGTCATCATCTAAACTTAGGATCCTTTTCATTCATTCTGTACTTCTCTCTACCACTGTTTTGAGCTCATGATAACCCTTAATTGGATAGGAGTATATTTCCCGACCGCATTTTACGGTGCTCTAATCGCTCTGAAGGCTATCGCTCTATACTTTTTAGCCAAGATATAGAATTTGTAGAGCGTGGCTGGTAGTGGTAGAGTTACGCCGCGTGGAGTAGGAAGCTTGGCGCTACTTATGATCTGATATCTTTTTAACGCTGAAAGCTATTTTTTTTTTTAATGCATTTATTTCAGATGAAAAAGTGTCCATAGTTTGTTAGTAACAAGAAAATACTTAAATGACTATATTAGAACCTAAACCTAAGTGAAGTGAGGACCAGGGCCTGACCAAGCCACTGTCCCACCTCCCTGCTACTACGCTCAGGGGCCGTAGACAAGGTGACAATCGACAAGCGCTAACGCTAACGCTAACGAATAAAATGTATGGGAATGACAGGTGCCGACGAAACACTTTTCGTTAACATCTGTCATTCCCATACATTTTATTAGCTAGCGTTAGCGTTAGCGCTTGTCGATTGTAACCTTGTCTAGGCCCCCAGGAGGCTGTGGCGGCTGTCGCGGACTCTGCGGGGCGTCGCATGAAAACCGTCGACGTGCGCGTCCGCGAACATGCCAGACGCGCTGCAGTGCCGGGGCAGCCGCAACAGCACCCTGAACGCGTCATTATATTGAATCCGCAATGTATTGAGCGAGCGCTGCGTGTATCTCGACCATAAGCTGCAGGTATACAGTGATGTACAGTACGCACGGAATATCGTAATTTTAACTTGCGCTATATGAGCTAGGGAGTCTTTAAAAAGGAGGGAGGGAGGGAGGGTTTTTAAAAAGGGGGGGATTACTGTGGGAACACAGTTGTAAATCGTTCTCACAACGCTGCACATTCCTTCCCCCCCGGCGCGGGACGAGGCGGGCTGTGAGCCCAGCTAGCGTCCCCACTGTTTGTGAGACTTTTGAACCAAACACATCGAAATATATTTATAAATAATTGGAGTCAGAATTTCATTTACCAGGGTCACCACTATAGGATAACCTTGTATTATAAGGTCAGTTGCGACACTATTCGCACAGTGGTGACCCCGACGTGATTTCGAAGAAGGTTCACAAGACAGGCCGAAATAATGCCCAACGGAATACCCCACGGTGTACCTGGCGCTCAAGGCGGCGCTCAAGGCGGCGCACAAGGCGGCGCTCAGGGTCAATCTTCGGAGCAAGGCAGATTGCCTACGGCCCCGGCGGCGTCCCACATCACCCAGTCTCAAACGCAGCAAGACGAAGACAGGAAGCCAGATATAATGGCGATATCGCTTGCGTCAAGGTTACCCGAATTTTGGGTAGATCAGCCGCGAGTTTGGTTCATAAGGATCGAGGCCATTCTGGCACCACAGAGGTTGGGAGACGACGCCCGATTTGACCTCGTGGTGGCGAAGCTGCCCAAAGAAGTTATTGTGCAGTTCACGGATTTCCTTTCACGACCGCCGGCTTCAGGTAAATTTGCCGCGCTCAAGGCCAAACTTTTGTCACTGTACGAAGACACACGAATTCGGCAAGTGGAGAAATTGATCGGCGACATGGAACTGGGCGAACTGAAGCCGAGCCAGTTGTTAAATCGAATGAAAGACCTGGCTCGTGAAAACTTCCCTGACGAGACTCTACGGATCCTGTGGCAAGGTCGCCTACCAGCCAACGTTCGGGCAGTCCTGGCCGTCGCAGAAACAAGTGACCTCGATCGACTGGCAAGCATCGCGGACAATGTGGTCGAAGCAACGCGTCGTAACTACGTGTCCGAGGTCAGGCAGCCAGCTTACTCCTACAGTACACCACAGGCCGATGGTACCGCCCCAACCACTTCCAAGGATACTGCCGTCATTCTGGCAGAGATCGCAAAGCTCAGCGTCCGTTTGGCGAATGTGGAGCGTTCAGGCGGTCGACAAGCAAGTCAGAGACGTCAAGGTCAACGCTACGGGAGGTCAGCGTCGCGCACGAGAAATACGTCCCGGAATCGCTCGAAAAGCCGTGCCAAGGACAACCCCAATTGGCTCTGCTTTTACCACTTCCGGTACGCTGAGAAGGCCAAGAAATGCTTCCAACCATGTGCGTGGGAATCATCTAATTCGGAAAACTAAGCGCGGTGGTGCAGTCTACGGAGGAGGTCTGCATCACATCAAATAGTCGTCGGTTGTGCGTTACGGACACAAATAGTGGAATGAGGTTTTTGGTGGACACTGGCGCCGACGTGTCGATCTTGCCTCCCAAAAACAGATTTTATAATCGCGAGTGCACGAAATATAAACTTTACGCCGCGAACGGAAGTGAGATAAAGATTTATGGAACGATTCCTTGGTGTTGGACCTTAATTTGCGTAGACAATACAGATGGGAATTCGTGGTAGCGGAAGTGAAGCAGCCTATATTAGGAGCCGATTTCCTGGCCCATCATAAGCTGCTCGTTAATTTAAGTGCACGTAGGTTGGTAGACCAGACGACCGACCTCAAGGTCGCTGCTGAAATCGTGAGTATGAACCAACCTTCTATTTTTACTGTTGACGAAAAACATCCCTTCCGCAAATTGTTGTCCGAGTTCCCTGAAATTACGAAACCAGCTTCGTTCAAAGAGTCGACACCGCATAGCGTGTTACATTACATAGAGACTACAGGTCCGCCGGTTTTTGCACGTGCAAGGCCACTTGCCCCGGATAGGTATTTCAAGGTCAAAAAAGAGTTCGAATTAATGCAGGAACTAGGAATTTGTAGACCGTCGAAAAGTGCGTGGGCAACTCCACTGCACGTTGTAGTTAAAAAGAACGGAGATATTCGACCTTGTGGAGACTACCGGAGACTTAACGCTATTACTAAGCCCGATAGGTATCCCATTCCTAGACTACACGACTTTACCTACATCCTGGCGGGAAAAAAAGTGTTTACTAAATTAGACATTAACCGCGCGTACCACTGTATCTGTGTAGCACCGGAGGACATCGAAAAAACTAGTATCATAACTCCTTTTGGGTTATTTGAATTCCCGAGAATGAGCTTCGGACTCCGTAATGCTGCACAGACTTTCCAGCGCTTCATGAGCAACTCGGTACTTCAAGGTCTAGATTTTTTATTTAATTATTTGGACGATGTTATCATAGCTAGCGAGGATTTAGAGCAGCATGAACGACATCTAGCGTTAGTGTTCGAAAGATTCACGAATTTCGGCATAACGATCAATCTAGACAAGTGCCGCTTTGGACAGCCTTCGGTAGAATTTTTAGGACATCACGTATCGACGGCAGGAATTAGGCCGCTCGAGGACAAAGTAAGTGCCATAGTCAACTATCCGAAACCGGAAACGATCGAAGGCCTCCGCAGATTCTTAGGAATGCTTAATTTCTATAGAGGGCATATCCCGGATGCAGCTGTGAGACAAGCGGAACTAGATAAGTATTTGGTCAACGCCAAAAAAAGGGATAAGTCCAAGGTCGCGTGGACGGCAAAGGCGGAAGAAGCATTTGCGCAGTGTAAGGCAGGTCTTCAACAGGCCGCTACACTCGCACATCCAAAGCCTGACGCCGTTTTAGCCCTAATGTGTGACGCATCCGACACGGCTGTGGGCAGTGCGCTTCAACAAAGGGTAAATAACACTTGGGAACCCTTAGGTTTTTTCTCAAAAAAATTGTCTTCGGCTCAGGTCAAATACAGCACCTACGATCGTGAGCTACTTGCACTATATTTGTCGGTTAGATATTTTCGAAAGTCGTTTGAGGGTCGACAATTGACCTTGTATACCGATCATAAGCCCTTATGTACGGTGTTCAACAAGGTAGGCGACGACAACAAGGAAAGCCCTAGACGTGCAAGGCAACTCCTGTTTATTAGTGAGTTTACTACCGACTTACGTCACATTAGCGGAAAAGACAATATAGTTGCAGATACGCTATCACGAGTAGAAGTTATAGAATGTCCTACTATCATAGATTTCTCAGAATTAGCCAGTGCTCAGTATGAAGATGAATATGCATTACGAATGTCGCATTCGAATCATATAAACAACACGAGTAAATTGCAACTAAAGCTAATAACGGTACCTACTTGCAATAGAGCTATTCTATGCGAAACGTCGACACGCGAGGCTCGACCTTATTTACCTTTAGAATTTCGTCGTAAGGTATTCGATAGTATACATTCGTTGAGCCATCCCGGCATCAGAACTACTAGGAAAATGGTTAGTAAACATTATTTTTGGCCCGATATGAATAAGGATGTAGGCAACTGGGCACGGTCGTGTATTCCATGCCAAAGGGCAAAGGTCAACCGTCATACTGTGTCTGATCTAGGTACGTTTCCAGATGCAGCTGCCTTCCAGCACATACATACCGATATCGTAGGGCCCTTGCCAACAACGTCTAATGGGTATAGGTATCTGCTAACCATCATAGATAGGTATACGCGATGGCCGGAAGCATTTCCCATAACCGAAATAACCGCTGAAATCATAGCTAAGACTATTTACGAAGGCTGGATTGTTCGCTACGGTTGTCCGATAAGGCTAACTAGCGACCAAGGCCGTCAGCTCGAAAGTCGGTTGTTTGTGGAGCTTATGAAGTTGTTGGGGGTGGACAAAATTAGGACCACACCCTACCATCCACAATCTAATGGAATTTTGGAGAGATTTCATCGAGGGCTGAAGGCCGCACTTATGGCAAAACTCGGTGATGGTACCTCTTGGGTAGATCTTTTGCCCAGCGTAATGCTCGGATTACGCACCGCGGGTAGAAGCGATAGTGGCATAAGCGCAGCGGAAATGACATTCGGTCGCACGCTTCGACTGCCAGGAGCGTTTTACGAAACGCCGCGCGAAAGAGACCCTATCGACCCTTACAACGTGGTAGAGAAAATTAGGGATAATATTACTAGCTTGAAGCCCGTGCCGAAAAGAGAGTATAGGAATAGATCCATTTTTATACACGAGGAGTTGTTAAGTTGTACACATGTCTTTGTTCGAGACGATACTGTCCGTAGATCTTTAAAACCACCTTACGACGGACCTTACAGGGTCATCGAAAGAGGTGATAAAGTGTTTTTAATCCAACTCCCAGGTAGGCAATCGCACATCTCGATCGATAGATTAAAACCAGCGTTTTTAGTTAATGCAAACGCGGACAACGATGACACGCCAGCGCGTAATAGTGTAGAGAACCGGCGTACGTACAAGAGTGCGGGGGATCAGGAATCGCCTTCTGCGACACCATCACCTGCACCCGCTCCGGCACCTCGGACCACGCGCAGCGGAAGGGTTGTTAAGAGACCAGTTAGGTTTTTGATCGATGAATAACCACGTACACAGTCTCATAGCACAACAGTAGCGCAACTGATACGTGATAGTATACTTCCGCAGGGGAGTCAATTAATGTTTTGCGCAGAAGGTTGGTAATATAAGTCACCATTAAGCATGAATACCTGTCATGATTGTTAATAATATAATTGTGTTTGTTATATTGCTGTGTCGTAAGGAAAACTTAGGCAATCTTTTGAGAAAAGAACTAAGTTGTCCTTACTGAATATAATTAGTGACTGTAGCAGTCCAGTGTTAGTATTAAGTTACTATTGTGTTTCAGTTCAAAGAGTTAAAAAAATGTCAGCAACATGGCACTGCGTTGCATTATTGCTGTTGTATCATACGGTGCGGCCGAACCGAGATGCAATGTCAGTATTGTAACCAGCTGCCCATGGTTAAGAAATAATTACGAATAGCGCTATAGCTTAGGTTGCAACCTAGTAAGTGTTCAAACTCCTCGCCTAGTGCGAGTGGAGTGAACTGCCACGCGTTTCGCGGGTCATATAAGCCAGTGGATTGGCTACAAAACGTGTTCAACTCACCTGATTCCGGGAGGCGCGATGTTCGCTTCAACTCCGGTTAGTATCTGTCAAGGTTCAGTCAACTGTCAGGTCAAGTCAAGTTCAATCAAGAGGGTCTCCGGGGCCAAAGAAGCCGCCGTGGTGTTCCGGGGCCGTCTCGCCAACAATCCGCGGCGTCAAATCACCAACTGTTCTGATATCACCAAAATATCCACACAAAACACTCGGACACCCGTGTGTCTTCAAAGCGAGCGATATTACACAAAAACAAGGAAAAATGCGTTTCCAAATTACCCAAAAAAAAAACCACTCGTCCCTTTCGGGTCTGCAAAAACGAGGTTATCTTTTTTCGTCCGCCTTGACAAAGTGTCACTGTCAAAACCACAGACTCAAGAGGCGTACACACGTGAGGAGTTTAAGGGGCGGGCAGACGGTCGGCCCGAACAATCACCCGCCTCGGAACGGCCTCTAAGCCGGTCCGCTATACTAGGGGAAGTCGCGATAGGGTTGCTACCGCTCGCTTCAGAACCGAGTCCCCAACCATGACCTCGGCAAACCGAGGGGTCCCGTCTTTACCGGGAAACAAATTAACGATGCGCCCCCGGCGCCATCGCAGTGGCGGAAGGTTAGCATCCTTAACTAGCACAAGGTCTCCAACTCTGGGGGGACTGGTTTTGTCAGTCCACTTGAGGCGCTGCTGCAAAACATGCAAATACTCTAATGACCATCTGGTCCAAAAGTTCTGAGCCATTTGTCGCAGCATCTGGTAGCGCGACAAACGACCGGAGGGTACGTCCCGGAGGGGGTGCTCCGGCAACGCTGCAAGTGGCTGACCAATCAAGAAATGGCCTGGAGAGAGCGCTTCCAGGTCATTTGGGTCGGAGCTGAGCGGACACAACGGACGGGAATTGAGGACGGCCTCAATTCTACAAAACAACGTCGCGAGTTCCTCAAAAGTCAATACAGTTTGACCGACTACCCGATACATATGGGCTTTTGCTTGCTTCACGCAAGCCTCCCAGATTCCACCTCAGTGGGGGCAGCCTGGCGGATCGAACGTCCAGGTGATACCCCGACGGGAGAGGTCTGTTCCAATATCAATCTTATTTTCAAATAAAAAATTTACAACATCTTGTAAATAACGGTCGGCACCCTTGTAATTGGTTCCACAATCTGACCGGATCAGAGATGGGAGTCCCCTACGGGATACAAATCTATCCAATGCCGCAATAAAAGCCTCCGTCGTAAGATCACCAACAAGTTCAAGATGAGCAGCCTTGGTCGACAGGCATACGAAAACGCACAAATACGCTTTTACAACCTTTGCATTTCGAAGTCGCGACGTTTTCACTAAAAAAGGTCCCGCAAAATCGGTCCCCACCCTAGAGAAGGTCCTAGCCTCGTTGACCCGATCAGGAGGAAGGTCCCCCATCTGGGGCTGCATCGTGGCTGCCTTGAGCCGAAAGCAAGGCAAGCACCGAAACACGATGCTCCGAATAACCCGTCGGCTGTTCAATATCCAAAAGTCTCGCTGCAAAATGCCCAAGAGTGCATTGCAGCTGGCATGCGAGTTCTTTATGTGGCGGTCAATCACCAACAATTCCACCAGATGCCCCTTCTTAGGCAGCAAAATGGGGTGGCGCACCGAGTACGGCAAGCTAGCGTTGCGGAGCCGTCCTCCAACCCGGAGTGTACCCGACTCGTCAATGAACGGGTTGAGGCGTGCTATCGCCTTCGGTAGCTTAGGACGTCCCTGCCGCAGGGGCTTCAATACGTCCCCAAAGTGTTCTTCCTGCACAACCCTAATCCAATGATGTAGGGCGGCATTCCGCTCTTCTGTGGCGAGAACTCTAACGCGTGACCGGTTGTCAGGGTGGCGACAATTGTGTATAAATCGCTTGACCCAGGCGGTCACTCCAGTTCGTTCTAGCAACCAAGCAGTGTCTGACACTGGAGCGGTCTCGACAAGGTGGACACCCAAGCCAGAGGATGGGGTCCCAATCACACAACTGGCAGGCCAGAGTGTCTCCGGTTCCAACAACCAATCTGGTCTCCACCACAGTGAGTGGGAAACAAGCTCAGGTGCCGTGCAACCCCTGGACGCCACGTCCGCTGGGTTCAGTTCACCTGGCACGTGTCTCCAAACCAAGGCAGTCTCCGAATTCTGGATTTGCGAGACCCGGTTGGCCACAAAGACCTCCAAAGTATGGAATGACGCCTGCAGCCAACACAATACAATTTGGCTATCAGTCCATGCGTAGACACTCTCCTCAAGGTTCACGGTGTCCTTCAAGGTAGAGGCCACGTGGTTCAGTAGGCGTACAAGAAGAGCCGCTCCAGATAATTCAATTTTTGGGATTGTCAAACGCGTGCGAAGGGGAGCCACCTTGCTCTTCGCCATTACCAAGTGCAAATCGACCGATCCGGCGGAGCTGACCGTCCGCAAGTAAACGGCAGCTGCATACCCTCGCTCGGAGGCGTCGCAAAACCCGTGTAGGGTTACTCGGCATTTCCCTGCCGGCAACAGCTTACGCGGCAGTTCGACCTGATTTATCTCCGGGAGCGTGGAGAAGAAAACCTCCCAATCGCTCAACAAATTTCCGGATAGTGGATCATCCCAACCCAGTTGGACCATCCACAGGCGCTGCATAAATGCCTTCGCCGTGAAGATGACCGGCGCGATCCATCCATTCGGATCGTACGTCCTGGCCACCGTGGACAGCACAAGCCGCTTCGTCCAGACCCTCGGGGAATCCAGTTCCACCCGATAGGTGAACACATCTTGGACTGGTCGATATTGCACGCCTAGGACTGATAACATGTGCGGGCTCTCAACATTTTCGAACAGGTGCGGATCCTGCTGGTGATCCTCGGGGAGGCCGGCCACCACGGCCGGTGAGTTGGACATCCATTTGCGCAATTCATATCCACCCGTCCGCAAGAGTTCCACAAGCTCATCCCGCAAAACCAAAGCCTCTTCGACACTGTTTGCCCCGGTGCACACGTCATCGACAAATAAGTCCCGTTCCAAAATGGCGGACGCTCGAGGGAACCTCAGTCTCTCTCGAGACGCCAATTCTAACAAAGTTCGAATTGAAATGTACGGACTGCTCTTCAAGCCGTATATATTCGTATTCAGCTCGTACACCAACATCGGTTCATCAGGGCTCTCACGCCACAAGATCAGCTGATACCGACGATCATCAGGATGGATCACTGTCTGCCGAAACATCATCCGGATGTCGGCGACGAACACCGCCTGATGTTTCCTAAAATTTGTGAGGATATCCGTGATATCCTTGTGCAGCTTAGGACCTGCATGCAAACACTGGTTCAATGACACCCCAGTCAAGGTGGACGCGGACCCATCAAAGACCACGCGAATCTTGGATTCCGGGGATTTTAGGACCGCGTGATGCGGCAGGAAGCAGTGCTCCACTGTACTCCAGTCCGTCCGAGCCACCGACATGTGTCCCAAACCCTCGTACTCCCTCATGAAGTCCACATACTTCTGCCGGAAGAGCGCATCTCTTCTCATTCGGCGTTCCATCGAAACCAGCCGCTTCTCAGCCATCTCACGTGACGCTCCAAGAGGAGGTCGGTGGATGAGCAGAGGAAGTCGTGTTATGAACCGACCAGAGCAGAGGCGCCCAGTATTATTTTGGTAAAACCGTTCGCACTCTTCCTGCTCGGGGCTCATACGCGACGCGGTAGGTGGTTCCTCAATCTCCCAGAACCGTTGCACGGCTTCTGAAAGAGCAGTTCCAACCAGACAGCCCTCCTCAGTAGGAGGCGGTGGAGCCGCTAACACCAAACCCATTACAGCATAGCCAAACACCGTTTCCAGTGTAACCAGTCCGCCAGGCTGTAAGGTACGGTTGCCGCTCAACAGCACCCGCCCAAGAACGTCTGCACCCAGCAACACGTCAATCGGACCAGGTCTGTCAAATCCAGCATCCGCCAGAACTAATCCAGCTGTCAAACTCCGAACCTCTGGAGGCAGCTTCACCTGGGGGAGTCTCCCCACCACTTCATCCAATACTAACGCGGGAGCATTAATCTTCGCGCGTGAAGTGGGACCCGGTCCAAAGGTGAGTAAGGTCCGCCCTACCAGGTTTGACACTGTCACATTGCCTACCCCACGTATACTTTCCGGGTGGGGTTTCACAACCAAGCCCAACTGTCGCACCAACCTACTGGATACCATGCAGCCTTGCGCTCCCGTGTCAAGGAGAGAGCGCACGCAGGCTGATCCTCCGCCAGGGCCCCAAACACAAACCGAAGCCGTGGGCAATAACACGGTCTCCAAGGGCGTGGCGGTTGCTGGTGCGTGGGCGGCGTATCCCTAGCAGGGATAACGCGTTGCATCCTGTTCCGCATGGGCGGGCCGCTCGTACCGCTCGAGCGGGTCCCACTCCGGCTGGTACTGCCGTCGCGCCATGCGTGCCGCCTGCGCCCCCTGGTATGTCCTACTCCGGCCGTACGCCGGTGGTCCCGAAGCCAAGCGGGGTCGCTCCACAAGCGGCGGCGACATCCGTGGCGCCTGCCGGGGTGGAGGCGTTTGCGGGCACCCGCCCGTAAGGACCCCCCGTTGGGGCACGGGTGCGTGCGAAGTAGTCGCGTAGTTTTGGAGGGGGGGGGAGGGTGGTGTTACCCGACGTCCCCACTCCTCCTCGGCCATGGGCCCCTGGTCAGCCCGCTGCTGCCTCCGAACAGGGGAGCATGACCCCTGCGCAGGGGGGGGGGGAGGTGTATCCCCACTGCGGTTCATGCATAAAATGGGGTGGTGCTTCCCACCACAGGACTTACACGCCTGCGGGTGGGCACAATCTCGCACACAATGTGGGCCCAAGCAAACAAAGCACCATTGCCGCTGCTTAGCAATGTTGCGGCGTCCCACAACCCGCTGCGCAAGAAACTTCGGACACGCTGGCACCCGATGGCCAGGGTTCTTGCAGCATAGGCAGACTTCAGGGTCCAATGCACTGGTATTATATTGGTGAGGACCCGCTGGTTATGGGGCCGATTTGCCCCACCCTCCCCTTTGAGGTGCAACTCTCCCCTGGGCCCGCTGGGCCCCAGGAGGCCTCGGGGGTGGAGGTAGATCCGAGGTGTCGGCCCGTCGACACTCAAGTTCCAATTGGTCGATAAGATTGGTGAAGGTCGGCAGATGCTGAGCACTTTCACCACCATACCGGTGCTCAAACCTGGCCCGTACATCAGCCGGCAGCCGGTTCAACAAAAAATTCAACAGTATGTAGGACCACTGGTCCACCGGCAAACCAAGGTTCTCTAACCCTTTGGTCGCTGTCAAAACAGGATTCAGCATTTTCAGCCGGATGTCTGAAGCCTGAGCGATCCGAGGGATATTCCAGATCTTAGTCATAAGAGTATCCGCAAGTCGCCGCACGTTCTGGTATCGGTCCCTCAGCAACGTGCGCGCGATTTCATAATTGTCGTCGGTGACCGACAAATGCGCGATCAAGTCGCGCGGCTCCCCGACGAGAGCAGACATCAGCTGCGCCAACTTCAACGCCGCTGGCAGGTCCGTCCGGGCATGCACCAAGCTATCAAAGAGGTCGATGAAGCTGGTCCACTCGTCCAGGTCTCCTCGGAAGACCGGCATCTGTATGGCTGGCAAGCGCGCTGCCAACCCTGGGTTATAGATAACTGCGTGTTTCGGAACGTCCCGGGCCGCACTATTCCGAACCCGCAGTATCTTAGAAGCCCTCTCGACAATCCTGTCCCCAAAATCCATACATTGCTCAAAGTCCCGCTCCACCTGCTCGGCCTCCGGGGTCGTCCGGCCGGGCTCCGCTAGGTAGAGTTCAACCTGGAACCTGGAGCCTTAAGACGGTCTGACACCTCCTCGTACCGGGCCAACAAAGCCTCCTCCCGGTCATTTCTGTCAACCAAAGCTGCTGCAGATGAAAACCAACGCAGTGCAGACTGGATCTTAGCCTTAGGTGTAGATCCCATTTTAAATTAATTTCCAACAATACCAGAAAAAATTAAAATTAATTTAATTAATGTGGAAATTCCAATCTCTTGGTCACCCTAGTGAATCAAAACCAAATATAAACTCAATTACAGAAATGCCTTACAATAACAACCAATATAGATTCTCAAAACGCAGTGGAAGCTCAAATTATAATCTATAATTGGCTAGTTACATCACTTCTACAATAATCTAGCTTACAACTAATATTTATGGTAGCCTTATATTTTAGCTTATATTCTTAGCAACCTTGGCCGCTTATAGCAAACTGAATAAAACAAATGCCTTATTACCAAACAACAAGCTATGAAAGGCTTCCCAAATTACAATCAATCAAATATGTGGCTTAAATTTGCCTTCAACTATTTTCTAAATTAAATTGTACCAAACACTCAGAATCACCTTCCGGAGGTTGTAATCTCACTAATTTGCACTGCAAGTACAATAATTTCGTGAAATCTACAGTACAAAACACTTGCAGTGCCACAAAATAGAAGTTTTAAATACTTGTAGCTAAATTTGGTTTCAACAAATAACCTCAAAATGCCCTTTTTTACCCAAAAGGAAAAAACTATCAAAATTCGCGTTTTTTCTTTGTGGGTAACCACGCTCTGGGTACCAAAAATTGTTCAAACTCCTCGCCTAGTGCGAGTGGAGTGAACTGCCACGCGTTTCGCGGGTCATATAAGACAGTGGATTGGCTACAAAACGTGTTCAACTCACCTGATTCCGGGAGGCGCGATGTTCGCTTCAACTCCGGTTAGTATCTGTCAAGGTTCAGTCAACTGTCAGGTCAAGTCAAGTTCAATCAAGAGGGTCTCCGGGGCCGAAGAAGCCGCCGTGGTGTTCCGGGGCCGTCTCGCCAACAATCCGCGGCGTCAAATCACCAACTGTTCTGATATCACCAAAATATCCACACAAAACACTCGGACACCCGTGTGTCTTCAAAGCGAGCGATATTACACAAAAACAAGGAAAAATGCGTTTCCAAATTACCCAAAAAAAAAACCACTCGTCCCTTTCGGGTCTGCAAAAACGAGGTTATCTTTTTTCGTCCGCCTTGACAAAGTGTCACTGTCAAAACCACAGACTCAAGAGGCGTACACACGTGAGGAGTTTAAGGGGCGGGCAGACGGTCGGCCCGAACAGTAAGTTTGTAGTACTTTGGACTTAACCTACTTTTTAATGATGAGATTGAGTGTAATTTTGATTTGTATTGTTGCCGGATGAGCAAATTTTGTAGCATATAATACAGCGGTAGCGACAGTGCGTAATCAGTTACTCTCGGAAATCAGCGGAAACACCGCGAGTATATTTTTATTATTGCATCATTTTAAGTTGTCATTATTTGTATCGCGTGTAAGATGGGGTTGGGATCCAGCAAAGACGTCCCAAAATAGTAATATCGCCATTGCCCAGGTTCAGTCACTCTCCGGGCAAGTGGAATCTAAACTTAATTACGTCGGAATAGGACTACTAGTCGTCGGAGTGATCATATTGATCACATTTTTGTACGTGTTGCGCGCCAAATGCAAGCGCCATGTTAACAACTGGTTACGCAAGACAGTTGAATCGCTGCCGCCGCCCACCGCCATCCGAGTCAACAATGTGCAACCGCAGCAAATGCAGGCTGCACCACAGTATATTAGTGTTAACGTGTGTGTAACTAGACTAAGTGATTTTAGTTTAAGGTAAAGGTCCCGAATGAGACCACTGAGAGACCAATGTATTATTTTTAATTGTGATTTTTCTTTTTTTTTAAAAGGGGGGGATTACTGTGGGAACACAGTTGTAAATCGTTCTCACAACGCTGCACATTCCTTCCCCCCCGGCGCGGGACGAGGCGGGCTGTGAGCCCAGCTAGCGTCCCCACTGTTTGTGAGACTTTTGAACCGAACACATCGAAATATATTTATAAATAATTGGAGTCAGAATTTCATTTACCAGGGTCACCACTATAGGATAACCTTGTATTATAAGGTCAGTTGCGACACTATTCGCACATATTTAACAAGCTTCTGCCCGCGACTCCGTCCGCGTGGAACTCGTTTATATCGCGCAGCTCCATACAAACTTTCACCCCCCCATTTCACTCCCTTAGGGGATGATTTCGGGGATAAAAACTATTCTTTGTCCTTCCCCGGGACTCAAACTATCTTGATACCAAATTTTATCGCAATCGGTTCAGCGGTTTAAGCGTGAAGAGGTAACAGACAGACAGACAGACAGACAGACAGACACTTTCGCATTTATAATATTAGTATGGATAGTATGGATGAATATGGATTTAAAGTTATAGGTGGATTATTATTTCCTCTTCTGTTTTCGATGCTTTTTAACAGATGTCTCGTTTCCATTCCTTAGGAAAGGCGATGTTCGCTAAAAACTAGAAATCATGATGAGTGCAAAAAAACCATCATAAAATTAAATCAAATTTTATTTCCAAACGGTTTTGTTTTGACGCCACCATATTTTTAATAAAGTGCAGCTTAGCTTAGATACGTCTGCTCCACAACAAACATCCAATAAATCACACATGTTACTGGATACTATTACTGTTATGTATAATCGTTGAAATGATTGATCAGATGCGGTCATTGGAGACTCGTATAGTTAAGAAAAGTCAAACCCTTGCTTTGTAATAGTTCCAGAAGTACGAGTAACATAGTAAATGTTGTAGATCTTCATGGTACGAAGAAGATGCTCGTCTAAGAGATTGCCTCTAGGAGCAGGATACACACAGCTTGATGATGATCTTTTTTGAATTTTGGTATTCGTGACGATGGAACTGAAACTCGTTGTGAAACCCTTTAAGCGACGATGGCAGAGGCCGTATAGCTTGTGCCCATTTCGCATGCGTTGACTCCTCGCTCCAGACGCACGTAGCCCAACTCACCCCATCCCTCACCCCAAGAGTTCTTGAGTATCCAAAACTTGGTCCCTTTTTCTGTGGACATTAATTTAAATTGTCAAAAACGGTAATCTCTACGCCGACGACCTTAAAGTTATCAGACCTATTAAAAATTCTTCTGATCGTATTCTACTTCAAGACGACTTGGACAGGTTGAGTAATTGGTGCTCCTGGACATAGAATGACGCTGAATGCCAAGAAATGCTTTTACATCTCTTTTACTCGTAATAAAACCATTGTGCCCACTTGTTACACTATCGGAGGCACGCAACTTGAAAAGATTGATACAATCCGTGACCTGGGAGTAACGATAGATAGTAAGTTAAATTTCAATGCCCATTACATGAACATCATTAAAAAAGCGTCTCGTATGTTAGGTTTCCTATTAAGAAACGCTGGGCAGTTTAAGTGTGCACGTACTAAAGTATTGTTCTATAATACATTAGTAAGAAGTAACCTAGAGTACTGCTCCCAGGTTTGGACACCTTACTACCAGGTGAATACGAATCGAATTGAGAAGGTACAGAGGCCCTTTTTAACACATTTAGGATATTCCTCTTCCAAAAGCTGTAAACTCATATCATATAGTAAACGACTGAAATTCTTTCGATTTATTTCATTAAGCAGCAGGAGAAAAGTGCTAGATTTAATGTTCCTTTACAAATTGGTTAATAGTAGGGGGCTGGATTGCCCAGAATTGTTAAGTAAAATTAAAATAACTGCTCCTGCTAAGCTACCTCGTTCTGGTTTGTACAAACTGTTTGGCATTCCATTCGGGAAAACAAATTTAGGTCGTAATTCTGCCCTTTGAGAATGGCAAAATTATACAATCATATCCCTATCATATCCTCATGCTCTGCGGAAGTTGATATATTTTTCGATAAAATCGTACAGTTTAAAAGGAAAGTGATTAACTGATTAAATATGTTGGCTCACTGGATATCCCAAAGTAGGCAGTCACAGTATCACATACACTTGTCTTAAAAATACTTAATAAAAATACTTTAAAAATAAAAATACTTTAAAATACTTAATAAAATATTTGTAGCAAATATTTGTATATAAGTAGTAATCATTGTAATCAACTATTTAACATAATTCTAGCTATCAAGTATTTAGCATTAGTTAATGTAACGTACCGGTAAATGTAATTAATTATAAGTATTATAACAATAAGTTTACTGCATGATCACTATTGCTCACAGGTACTGTACTCGTACACATAAGTTGTGGTTACCTATAATTAGATAAGCATCAGTCATGATTGTTATATAGATTTAAGATCACGTAAGATGTATTATCTGTTGGTAATCCTTAATAAATAAATAAATCAAAAGAAAGGTTAAGTTGTATACGAATCGTATTTAAAGTCGTTTGATATATCATCAAACGCCTCAACATCAATTCAGTGCGCCTTTTATCCCTATCATATCCTCATGCTCTGCGGAAGTTGATATATTTTTCGATAAAATCGTACAGTTTAAAAGGAAAGTGATTAACTGATTAAATATGTTGGCTCACTGGATATCCCAAAGTAGGCAGTCACAGTATCACATACACTTGTCTTAAAAATACTTAATAAAATACTTTAAAAATAAAAATACTTTAAAATACTTAATAAAATATTTGTAGCAAATATTTGTATATAAGTAGTAATCATTGTAATCAACTATTTAACATAATTCTAGCTATCAAGTATTTAGCATTAGTTAATGTAACGTACCGGTAAATGTAATTAATTATAAGTATTATAACAATAAGTTTACTGCATGATCACTATTGCTCACAGGTACTGTACTCGTACACATAAGTTGTGGTTACCTATAATTAGATAAGCATCAGTCATGATTGTTATATAGATTTAAGATCACGTAAGATGTATTATCTGTTGGTAATCCTTAATAAATAAATAAATCAAAAGAAAGGTTAAGTTGTATACGAATCGTATTTAAAGTCGTTTGATATATCATCAAACGCCTCAACATCAATTCAGTGCGCCTTTAGGACTTTAGGTTAGGATCTAGTTAAAACTAACAAACATTTTCAAAGCGCTGATTTGCTTTGTTTAAAACAATGTAAAAACTTTTTTTTATCAGTTTGAAACGAATCCAACTACGTTGTTCTCATTCATATTATGTATTTAGTATACTAGGTATCGTTATAAGAATATAAATATTTGTCTTACGCCAAGATTAGGAAGAATTACATCTAAGTAATACGATCAAAAAGAGACCTTATTATCAAGAGTATAGAGTTCAGAATCGATTGACAATGAGGAGGTTAATCCTTGCCGACTGGAGATTATTGAATAGATGTGCAATTAAAGAAATGATTTAATATAACAAGCTTGTTTTATTTACTACTTACATAATCTAATATTATGTATATAAAATAGAGCCAAAGTCATTATTTCATAATAAATGGGCAGTACCTAAAAAAGGGTCACTCGTTCGTTCGAGTATCTCCTTCTCCGTCCCGCATGCTTAGAGCGAGGGAGAAGAATATATTGCGGAAGGCGATAATCGTGAGATGGATGGGATGATGGTACAAGGATGCCATAGATATTAGACGCGTGGGATAGAGTTAGGTTCAACGAACCTAATAAAGGACTTAAACATCATAATTTCAAATTTCAAAAATGAAGTGTTTTATGAGGACAAAAGGCGGGAAAATTGAGTGGCTATTAATAGGTTGAGACGCAGGATTAGGGGATCATTCGGTTTTGGATTTTGAGAGTAAAGAGGTCGAACCTCTGTCGGTCGCGGAATCATTCATCTTCGGAATTTTATTAGTGATAGCTAAATCAGTGTGAGTCTGTGAGTGTTACGGAGAGGAGTTGCTGGGAGATTAGAGAATCGGGAAGCCGCTGGAGGCGGAGGCTGAGGTCCAGATCTGATCCGGACGGCGCTTGAGCTTACGACCCAGATCCGGTCTGTGAGAGGGACTTCTGAAGGCAAGTCAGCGCTTTGGTGAGTGTTTACAGTGTTTTTATTGTGCGTTATAACTTGGGAAATAAGCGGGATACCTACGGTTAATGGTTTATGTGTTTTCCCGCGTATTTTAGGTGATACATGTATTTTGTGATGGCTTTTCAGGAACGGCTTATTAACAATGACAGTAATATACTAAACTATACGGCCAAAAGGGAATTATTCGGTTCTTATTGTGTGTAGGATTTATGCTTAAATTCTGGGATTATTTTGTTTATTCCTAAAACGCACCTGTCATTTTATTACAGGAACTTCATCCCATAATCTTCATATATTTTTCATCCACGCATAATTTGACGGATTTATTGATTACCATAGTTGAGTCAGAATTAAGCTCTCTCAATTTTCATTCTTGTATTTGAAGGATTTTATCTGCAAATTAGTGAAACTACACCCTGCTGTGTGGGTCAATGGTTTGATCTTTCCATCTATATAAATGTTATCTATAATTTATAATACTATGTATTTAACTTTTATAATATTTCGATTGCATAATAGAGATGGGAATTTTTATTGGATAGAGTTCAAACTAAAAGGTAACTCTAGCCAAATTGGTTTGAAATAGTTGTTTCATAGATTGATATGCAGTGTTTTGAATGTTCATAGTCTATCTATAGTTATAAGTGATGATACCTAAGGGTGGGATTTAATATTGTAGTATTTCAGAACTCATAAGTAGTATAATTCTAATGAATTATATAAAGAAGAGAGGCATAAATAATTTATATTACAGTCTCTTACATATATGTGGTAATTAAAACCAAACTTAATAATGATATAGTTAATTATAAAGTTAGCTTATAAAGTTAAAAGTACCTTAATGAGCGTAGGCGGTCAATTTCAGATCGTAGGATTGTGATCTGCCAGGTGGATTGTTATAGTATTACAAAATCTTTAAGATTAATTAAACTTTAGAGTTGTATCCTTATCGGATGAGACAAGTCTTGCATTTAATCTATAATATTATTTAGGGAAATGATTGTAATGAGATTGTTTGCCTAAGGGTTCTATATTCTAGCTAGCGGAACGCGACGCTAAGAGATAAATCTGTTATACTTGGAATACAGATTATTTCACATATTCGAACGCTTGAGTAGCAGTCTTATAACAGACATTGACATTCTGATGGCTCTTATGAAGAGTGATGAATAGAGATATGAGACAAGTCTCTTATGATAAGTACTGTAAAGAAAAGTATATTTGTTGTTATGTCATAAAGACCATTTAAGAGGTCAATATTAAGTAAAAGATGGCCACAGAACGGTCCATTTACCATCTGATGATCACAATTAGGTCTGTCCATACCCTAACCCGGCTAATGAAAGAACATAAAGCCATAAAGAGTTGCTCAACAGACCATAAAAAATAGAGCGGACCTCTTATTATAGTGTTATTATGTGGTATTATGCTAGACCATTCTGTAAAGAGTAAGATGAATATTAAGCATTATAGCAATTTACTGTATATAAATACAGCTATAGATAGGAACCTACTATAATTAATATATAAGGAATGGTATAAGGAAATTATGTTCTTTCCGCGGCGGAAGGACAAGAGAACTTTGTATTTGGATGTATACTGATACAGAGGTTTTGGGTCGGGGCCCTTCTTATAACAAAATAATAATAATATTTTGTTTATCTATACTATAAATATCTAGTTATTTTTCTTACAATTTATTTTGAGTAGCTGTTTACACTCTAAACCATTTTTAGCCTTATAGATTTGTTAGGAATTTCTTCATAACATAGGCTAGTTTTAACTTAGATAAACTCCAGCTGAATCCACATAATCTAAAAAGAAAGTGGTTGCTATGGACATCGTGGGTTCCTAGCCATTTACTAGACGATCAAATTATTCTTCAAGGCCATTATAATAAAATTGACAGATCATGTTAGGAAATTTTGGGGTTTAAGGGTTAGTGAGAGTAGTACGGGTGATTTAAGGGCAGAAATAGGCCAGCAGACTCTTTCTGGGGTAAAGGGGGAACTGGGTAAAAGGGGGGAAGCGTTTCAAGTTCGGATTATCAAGATATTCCGCAAAGTAATATTTCACACTTATCTAGGAAGTGGCTGTAATTTATGACCATTGACCATACCAACTTTACCTCGTAATTGCAACTTTAGAAAAAAAAACGAAAAGCTACATTATTACTCCAGATAAATGACTTAATTGAATACTAAAATAACACTTAATAGTCGGTGATACGAATAGACGCACCTTTGTTGAATGTATTAAAAGTATTTTATATCTATTTTAGTATATTCATCCATTAAACAGATATGTGAAGGTCCGCTTCTATTATTATCTTAGGCTGAAAACAAATTCAAATAAAATTACAAAAACTAAAGAGCTAGAGTATATCTTTTCGTACTGCTCCTACGAGTATTTGCTTTGCCGTACATGGTCCTTCAAATGTATCTACTAATTATAGAAAATACTGAAATCACATTTGTGTTTAAAGTGGCACTCATAAAATAATCAGATTAATAAGAGGTATTTCAGATCTCGTGAAAGAAGGCTTAACCAGTAAGGGATTCGAGGGTCACTGGTGTCGGCAAAAAGTGGGCACCAGTTTCACCACAAAAACAAAAACGGGGGTCTATCTATACCGGGTGGCATAAAATTGTTGGTCCTACTATTTTGTCGCATACCTACTTTATGCCGAATAACGTATGGCATAAACATTGTTGTGCATATTTTTTATTTGCCGAAATTGTTGTTCCTAATATCGATTGTCCTAAATATTTATTGTCCGAATGTTTATTGTGTCAAAGTTTTTATTTTAGAGTGATTGATGTGCATAACTTTGATCTTACTAATATTTAATGTTCTAAAAATGTTGCGCATACATTTTGTTACGCATATATGTATATCGATTGTCTTGAATATTAATTGTCCGAATCTAAATGCAGGTTGGATCTGGTCAGAATTGTCTATTACTTAAATTACTTGTGATCCGCCCTCATGTCGACGGAGCCCTGCTTCGCGGGGCCCCTATTTCTGCTCTGAGGGACACAAGTGAACCCTAACCTAACCGACCTTAAACAGAGTTCGCTTGTGTGTGTTGTTTGATAGCCGTGCGGCAAGTCGGCCGGCATAGTATACAATTTAGGAAAAAAATAGTAAAGGTGGTGTAATTTTAGCAAATTTAATAATAGGCAAAATAATTACTATGACAATGAAAATTAGGACTATTACTTTTTAGTTAATTCGATGTTCGAGTAATCAATATTAGGATAAACATACTTTAGAACTTTTAAATGTGTATGCGCAAAAATGAATAGGCTAAATAAGTAGTATGCCACTCAACATTATGCCAAACATTCTCGGCCAAAAATTTTTAGGACGATCTACATTATGCGATACGACAGGCACCCCAAAAACTGTTATATCAAAATTCTAAAATCAATAATGAACTGTTGCGGATTCCATCATTGTTAGTTAAGTGCCTAGGGGGATGTTTGTTTGTACGCAATTTACGAAGCCTGCGTTGCGGATATTTTTATGTCATTCTTGTTTCGTAAATAAAGATATTGACTTCAGTTGACTAAATCATTTCAAAGTTGACAACAATACAAACTCTGTTTATGACAAATAAAACTAAAAAATAAAACAAATACGTCACTGTACAATAAACAAAACATCGTTTCTGTGACATGCCGGTTACCGAACACTGTCATTATAGCATTATTATAGTGTTAACAGACGATCGAACGGTCCGGCGGACCGAGAGGGACACAGCTATCTGAAAGAATCAGAGTCATGTATCGCTCTGATTTTTTCAGATAGCTGTGTGGTGCCGGACCGTTCGATCGTCTGTCAACACTATGAGATCACCCGTGTCACCTGCACTAGGCTATGCCTGTCTCGCAGGATGACATTTTACATTTGATTGCCCGTTATTCTGTTACTAGGCGTTAAAGAATTTTACATTACATGTTTAGTACAAATACCTGAAGTGATCAACAAAATAATAATGGAGTGAGTATTTGTTACATAAATATTTTATAAAGAAAGAGAAAGAAAGAAAGAAGACATTTATTCACTACGCAAAAGACACACAGAGACAAAGGGAGTACAAATACAATACAATTTACACATAATGTGTGTGTCTTCGCGGCAGTGAATCGGTCGCTGTCTCAGCATTATGCCGAGGTGACCTACAGCGCTGATTTTCAGACAGCACCGTACGTGACCCACGGAACGCAACACAACATACCGCCGATACAAACGTATACACAAAATACATAAATAATTAATATACTAGTAAAATAAGTAACACAAGCACAATGGGATGAGAGACATGTGAAAAACGCGAAACGGTTGGGATGTTTAATAAAACAAAAAGGATACAAATTAAATAAAGTGCTGGATGGGTTAGGGTTGGGATTTTTGGAGCGTCAACAAATAGCCCTTAAGCTGGCGCCTAAAGGTATACCTGCTAGACGCTCCTTGGATAGGTGGGGGGAGATCATTCCAACACTTGGACGCCGCGAACCTGAAGCTACCTCGAAACGCCGCGGGCCGATGCTTTGGCACCAGAATCATCGCCTTACACCTACGCGCACTCTTAGGCCATACAAGTCTACTCAGCAAATATGCTGGGACCCCAGATTGAACTATGCCAAAGAGAAGAGTGGCGAGGTGAAGCCGTCTGCGTGCAGGCATGTTCAGCAGACCAGCGGCGTTCAAGTAGGGAGTGATATGGGAGCGGGGTGGGACTCGGAAACAGAAACGAATGCATGCGTTTTGCACTCGTTGTATGAGCTTTTTTGTACGACCAGTAATGCAGCCAGCATAGACAACATCACAATAGTTTAATCTTGACAATATCAGCGATTCACAAAGGTTAACACGCAAATCAACACTTAAGTAATCGCGAACATTGTAAAGAACTTTAAGGCGGTAGAAGCAGTTACTCACAACTTTCAGTACGTGGTTCTCAAAGCGCAGCTTGCCGTCCATGAGGAGGCCAAGGTTAGTTGCTTCTACCACCCTATCTATTGGTTCGCCCATGATAGCAATCTTACTGGTAGTCAAAGTCTCGAGGTTACTGATGATATTACGGATTTGATGCTCTGACCCAAATACAACATATTTCGACTTGTTCGGATTAAGGACTAGGCAGTTCTTTTCCGACCAAGTAGAAATACGTTCCAGGTCTGCGTTGATGGTGTTGATCGCAACAGATATGTCCGTGGGTGCGCTAGAAAGGTATAACTGGAGGTCGTCAGCGTAAAGATGGTATCTACTGCCTCTTATATTGCAAGTGATGTCAGCACTATACAATATAAAAAGCAGGGGACCCAGTATTGAACCTTGCGGCACACCTCTTTCCACAGGGCAAAGAGCGGACCGCAAAGTGCTACCATCCATCCTACGCAACGCCACCGTCTGCACGCGGCCGGAGAGATAACTATCAAACCACTTCACTGTAGAAACATCAAACCCGTAATATGACATCTTCGATAGAAGTAAGGACACATTTATACAGTCAAAAGCTCTTGAAAAATCCAGAAGAACGAGAAGGCTACTCTCCCCAACATCCCGAGCCTGTAGAATATTGTCGACTACATCAAGCAACGCAGTAACTGTCGATCGACCCTTGCGAAAACCTGACTGTAGCTCAGGTAGGATGCCATTTTCCTCCAGGTATGCTGAGAGCTGGTCGCAGACCACGCGCTCTATTACCTTTGATGCGCAAGGGAGAATACTTATGGGACGGAGCTCGGACAGGTTAGCTGGATTTGGCTTTTTTGGTAATGGAGTCACTTGAGCAATTTTCCAGTCCATCGGGAAAGTCATAGTCTGTATACTTCTGTTAATAATGTGGGTCAGTATGTCAGCAGTCCTAGGCAGCGTCAAAAGTAGCATGTCAATGTCAATCATGTCGAGTCCCTTTGCAGTCGTCTTAATTGATGTCAATATTTTTGTGACAGCTGCAACAGTCGTAGGTGAAAGAAAAAAAGTTTTATTGCAGTGTCTGTCAAACTCATAAAAAGTCATGTCCGATATTGGTATGTCCCGTTTACCTGGTATATCCAGAAAATATCCGTTCAGTAAGTCAGGGTCGTCAAAATGATGCGGGCGATCTGTTTGCGTCCGGAAATCTGGAATAACAGTCCGCTTCAAGTTGGTCCAAAGGGTCTTTGAGTCGGTCATATTATTAATCTCGTGTTGGAAGAAGGCACGCTTCTCATTGTGGATGGCCTCAATGACAAGATGTTTCAGGTCCAAGTAATATTTTTTATGTGCTTCGTTCCTTGTCTCCTTAAATTTAGCATGAGCTTTGTTCCTGAGACGCATCATAAGTTTGACGTTACTCGTCAACCACGGCTTGGGTGCCTCCCTCACAACAATTGTCCTCTCCGGTGCATGTATGTCAAACAGTCCTAGTAAAAGCTCATTAAATCGCCGAACCATGTCGTTTACGTCATACAGTAAAAGAATTTGTTCCCAGTCTATAGCGTCAAGGTCATTGTTGAAGTCATCCAAGGTAATGTCTATAAGAGGTCGGTAGGTAATACGTCTTGGCGTCGGTATAAGACTAACCAATATTTTAATTCGATTATTTAGCTGGTAAATTCTAATCATACTATTAATTATTTACTGATATTAAAAATTACAAGTCAAAATTATACGTAAGTAATAAAAAAAGCTTAGGTTATTTTTTTATGGGATAATATATTTATTAATACCCGTGTGACCCGTGTCGTGTCGGGTTAGAATTTGACCACCCCTTTTCTTCCCGTGGATGTCGTAAAAGTCTGAGTAAGAAGTGTGTTGTGGGTGATGGGCTAGCAACCTATCACTGCAAGATCACATTTTATACCCACACTAGCTTTCGCCTGCGACTTCGTCTGCGTGGACCCGGGATAAAAACTATCCTATATTTTAATCCAGGCTATAAACTATCTTCGTGCAAAATTTCATCCAAATCGGTTAAGCCGTTTAAGCGTCATTGAGTAACAAACACCCAAACATCTAAACATCTAAACTTTCGCATTTATAATATTAGTAGGATTTATGCTAAAAGTGGCGCTGGAACATCCGCTCTGCCTACCCCTTTTGGGAATAAAGGCGTGAATGTATGTATGTATGTGTATATTTATTAATAATAACATATTATGATGACTTACTACAGTTACTACTAAATACGGTCGGCGCTCTGCGTAAGGGTGCCCATGAGGCTGGCTACGTTTCCTCGCTGAATTGACGATGCCAATTCATTGACCGAGGAACAAGCCAGTATATGGTCAGCAGTGTGCTCAAAGAGTCGCTTTTTTAAGTCCCGGTATAGTTACATGAGGTAGATAATTAATGACTCTTCATGTGAAAAGGACTTTGGTTTACTATTTCCGGATTGGGTTCTACATACAATATTATGTACTTACGATCTTTTGGCCAATTCACCGATCCAATCCAAGATATCTTGGTTTTTACAGTACTGTACAGTAGACCGAAACGGTAGCCTAGTGGTTCAGGCATGCGACTGTCAAGACGCGGTCGTTCGGGATTGAATCCCGGCTCGTATTATGAGTTTTTCGAGCCACCCAAGGAAGTCCGTTCTATACACCGTTGGTAGAATTTTAAGCGCAGTCAATATTCGGATAACGCTACCGCCAAACTTCGCCCGAATGTTGTTGCCGTCCGTGTCTAACATATTTCGTATACGTTAGACAAGGACGGCAACAACATTCGGGCGAAGTGTGGCCCAGGGGTAAGTGGTTCAGGAGAGTATCCCCCCCACCTGCAAAGTTACATACAATGTCAGGAGAAAATAATGTTTTTGTTTGCAATACATACCCTCGCTATAACCAACTAAAACCACTGCATGATTATGACGATGTCCTATGCAGTCCCGCGGTTTAAGAATTCCGCTCTTGTAATGATGGAAATCATTTGCGTTCAAAGCTGTAAAAAAAGGGAAATATTGGCTTTAAAAATAAATAAGCTTTTAGTGCACACAGAAAAAAATAGCTTGTATCACGACATTAATAAGGAAGAACGACATTACTTTGAACTATACCAGAATCGATTTGAATTGAGAGCTCGAGATAATTTCGCTATATTCAAGGTAATTTAAAATCTTCCTAATAAACTTGGTTCAGGAATACCTCTATAAAATTATCAACTATTCATAAATCTGTGCAGTATGGTACTCAATTTAGTTGAAATACTAACAAACGGCCAGTGGTCCAATTTCGGCCAACTTTTTCTTCAAAACTTCTTCATCAGGAATGTTGATTTCAGAGCTTCCTTTAACTACCGCCACCATTTTATCGGCTTTTTCTCGGCATGTCAAAGGAGTAGCTTCATAAGGATAATCATCTTCTTTCATGACTCCAGCTCTCTTTGCAAAGTCCCTGTTATTGACACACGTATATAGATTAATTACTAAAGCTTGCAATTTTTAGATAGTTAAATGTTCTTCTTCTATTTAGCTCTTGAGTGTAGTTTAGAAACTCCGTTTTTGTAGGCAACCCAAGGAATTAGAATTATGGGATTTTTATTCCAAAATATAATGATTTACAGATGAATAAAATATTTTTTCTACTCCTGTATCCTTATCTGTCATTTATATGGGCTCTAGCTCAAATACAATGACACCGATAATAAGTCGTCGAAAAACTCTATGCTCTATGGCCCATAAACGCACTGTTTAGTGTACTTTTATGGTTCATACATTTTTCATAAAAGCACTGTTTACCACGATGTCAAATCATCTAACTTTTTTTCAATCGGCCGCCTTATTGCAGTGGTACCAACTTCATAAGCAAATTTTTCGAAATAATAAGTTTTACTATCAAACATTTGTAGAACATAAATTATTTACTAAAATAATGAAAAGACGAAATATGATAACTATTCGTAGTAGTGAGTTAATGGGGTTTTCAGATCAGAGCTCTGAAAACTGCCCATTAACACTTATAATATTCAAGTGATATTTGAAAACCGCTGTCGGGTATTTGCTTCGTTCGAAAACCTTATAACTTCTATTTATACAAACGGCTTCAAAAACTTTAATAAATAGCGCGATGCAGACCAGATTTTCTGATTGGTCGATTCATCCGGCGTGCAAATGACGTACAGAGGATTTTATAATGCAGAATATTACTCAAGTATTTAAAGATCACTCATGAAAGTAGTTCGATAACTTGAATCATAATCATATCATATTAAAATCTAAATTAAAAGTTATGCACAATGCACTTGTGACTGAGTAGAAATATGAACCCTTCAAGTCGTCACTTATTCATATTGCAATGCACGCTTACTACTTAGGGATCCGTATGTAAAATATCAATGAAACGAATGCATAATCATTTTTATATTTAACATTCAATAAAATCAGCCATCTGAAATCTACCCATTAATACTTACTTACTAATTATTCAAGTGATATTTCAAAGTCCCAATCGGGTATTGTTTTGAAGTCGTAAAATAATGGACATTATTTCAAATAGCAAAAGCTTAACACAACATGCAGTCTAAGGAGGCCAACCCTCAGTTGCATGCAAGGGTCCCAGGAAGCCGGTCCCTGGCATAAACCCTCATAGCGCAGAACGGCTATGGCGTTTGCACATAACACATCTAACAAGTTGATCAGGCTCGTCAGACATGGTCGCAACCCCCAGGAAGCAGGTCCCTGGCATAAGGCTACGGTTTTACATGTGTTGAGTTTGACCCCCTCCGGGTGTGGGTATCCATACCTATCGACCGCCTAGGTATAGAAAACCCTAGTTTTCAAGGTTCTGTATTCAACACAACACACACAGAGGGTGGCCAGTCCAATGTATCTGAATTACGTGCTGGGGTCGTCCGGTCGCAACTTCCCGACAGACTTAGGTCTGATTTTTTATTTATATGAACAAATGTTAAAAACTTTAATAGCGCGATGCAGGTCCTGTTTATTCATTGGCTATAACTCATGACGTGCTCGTGCGTCATGTGTTACAAAGCTGTTAGTAATCTAGACTTTAAAATAAGGCAAATTAAAAATAATATTTCTTTGCTTTCAATTGTAAACCGTTTGATGACCTATATTCTAGACCAATTTATTGCAAAATAGAGGCTATAACAAAGCTATTAGATTCATATTAGAATTGAACAATTGGTTCATATTGCTTTTAATTACATAGCAAAGTTGATCGACGTAACTAACTTGTCATCATGCATTTTGTTGTAACTTGAGTCATTCTACGTGTCCGCTCGTTGTCAAAGGAGCATTAAAACATACTAATCAACAACTTCTCTCCCGCTGATCCATGTATGCGTTAGAATTTAGTATGCATTTGCAAACAAATTATTTACCTCCTGGGAGGGGAGGATGATAACGCTATTTAAAACTTGGTTCGTTTATAACTATCCAATATTTTTAAATAATCTTACAAATAATGAAAGCAAGTATGTAAGCTTAAAATAAAACAAATCTGTAGGTATATTTAATATTCTATTTGTATACTTATCACAATATTTTTTAATAATAAAGAAACTTTCACTTTTTAGTATCATACATCATCTTAAATTATACGAAAATAAATCTAGGTTAAATCTAATAATTTGCATTGCTTAATCTTTTAACAATTTTATCAACTAGTCCTTCTGTGGAATTCAATACGTCATCACATTCACTCTCGACGACATACTGCACGGCGACGTCTTCAGACTCGTTGTCCAGTTCAAGATTGGATATGCTTATTTTAATAAGACGCTGACCTTTTTTACTTTGTTTAATTATATAGGAATTAAATCCACTGCCGCAGGCTTTGTTTTTTCCGCTGTTCGCCTTTTTCTTCGAGGATTTCTTCGATATTTTCGAAGGCTTTTTTACCTCTTGAACGTTATTCAGTCTATTCATACAATCCTGTTGGTACTCTAGGTATCCATTTACATCTTGTGAGCATGGTAACACGTCATCGAATGTTGCTTGTGAATAAAAAGTGGAAATATTCGGCTCATAAACACTTTTGGAGATGGGTAATGGCTGCGAACTGGATTTACTCTGAAAATAAGCACAAAACATTTTAAATACTGTAACCGCAATATAAATAAATAAATGTAAATATTAAATTAGAAATTCAATCAACTCACCATTTTCACTGAAGTATGAGGTATACGATTTATCGATCTCGGACGACGTCCGTTTATGACAAGTTTTCCAGTCAGAATGATTTTCTACAATTGCGTTTTTAATTGTTAGGTATGTAAACTGTTTATATCGAGAAACGTGGATGCAATCAGTACAAGATAGAACATGTTAACACATGTGTTTCATAAAGTAGAATTATGTACGAATGTTATAATTACAGGTTTCATATACCTAATAATAGATTTTAAAAGTTACATCCTTGCAAATTATCGCATTCAGTGGAGCAATTCTTTCCGTTCATATGGTTACCTATACTCGTTTCTTCTTACTTGCACTCTTTGTAGCATAATGTGTTGAAAGGAGACGAAAGTCGTATTCCATTATTTTGAAGGGAACAGAATGTCGGCGTTCTTTGCAATTAGAGCGATCGCTTTGATAGAACCGTATATGATTTAAAATAAATATGATACTTTTGTTTGTTGAATAATTGCTGATGTTTCGAAATAGGTATCTGAGGTATTAAACCTGTGAAAACTTGTCTTCTGCATGTTTTCTACCATTACTGTTATTAAGTTTTATTGATTAATCAACTTAACGAAGGTTGGCAACTACTGTGAAGCGATATTCATGCAAACCAGACTTCGATTTACACTTCATCACTTTCTCACGGGTTTTCACAAGCGAAGGAACACTGCATTGAAATTATGTGCGTAAGTTTTTATAAATTTTATTTTTTTATCGTTTCTACGTGACTAATAAATAGAACCAATATAAGTTCAACAAACAACAATAGCAAATATATAAAATAACCTTTTTATTGCAGGTCTGATTCCGAGTCCTTTACCGAAATCGAGGCCAGAAAACCAACACCAAATTCGAGGTAAACATCACTTTATACTAATTTGTTTTGTTTTATTTAGTAAGCGATTTAATTTTTAAAGACGTGTATTTAATTTTAGTTTTGTTTCTTTTATAGGTCGAAAAAAATAGTGAGTAAGAAGAGGGCGCTTTGTGAATCCGATGTTGGAACGCAGGAGCTAACACGGTGAGTTGCAGTAATTTATATTTTATTTTGTTTTAAATTCTGTTTCCAAAAATAAAAAAATAAAAATAAAAATAAAAATAAGGTATACTAAATATAACATTATTTTGTTTCAGGTATAAGAAGCAAAAGGCGTCTAAAAAGTGTACTGAACTATATGAATCTGATGACGCAACTCCGATACCACGGTATATATTTTAATTTTGCTTATGTAGTTCTTGTAGAAAATGAAATTAATTTTGTTTTGTTACCTGTATTAATATATATTATTTTTTCTTTTTAGATCTACTAAATTGAAGTCCAAAGTTTCGTCTCAACGGTAAGTAATTTACTAATTATATATAATATATAATATTTTTTACCTACAAAGATGTCGTTAGTTTTGTCTTATATGTAAGTTCGTTTGTTTATTTTTAACAAACTTATTTATGGTTTACAGGTCAAAAGCCGGTCCGAAGCCATTGTCGGATCAACAAAGCAGCGTTTCTTCAGGCTGGGCTCTTGACGACGATAGTGATGACGACTTCTGTGCCGAAAAACATGTTGCAGGGTTGCGGTCTGTACTAAAACGACAAGTCCCCGGCGGAAAGGTGTATCGCTACGGTCAGTTGTCCGGTGATCTTTTTTTAGATTTAAAATTGTATAAAGTTGCTGATATAGCATCAATCGCTTCGAAAGGCAGATGGGAGAAAGCACTTGTTAGCCTCAAAATTCAGGTAGACTCTAATTCACCAGAGGTTTCGCATATCAAAAACGCATTACAAATATGTAAGGAGCATTTCACCGAAGAAGGAACATTTTACCGTGAATAATTAATAATTATTCTTACTATACCTTTATTTGTAATATTTGACCTTATTATTTTTGTTGAGTTGAAATTATATAATGTTGCTGATGTAATACCAATTGCATCGAAAGATTTATAGGATAAAGCATTGCACCGAAAAAGAACATTTACCGTGAGTCATATTAATTATTCTTACTATACCTTTTATTCTAATACTTCACTTACTCTTAATCAATTATCTATCGAATATGAGTAGCCGGTCGGTTTTCTGTTCCGTTTGCGAAATAGCTGTACCGAGTCGTACATTTTCCGCCCATTTACGTAGCACAGCCCACAAAAATAACAACTCTATATACAATATTGAAGGCATTGAAAAAATTGGTAGCGCTTTTCGTAGTAGGCTTGCATCATACCGAGTGCGGGGAAGCCAAGATGACCTTGACTGTGCGTGCCCTCCTATTCAGTTTATACGCAACATACGCGCCCGCGTCCGTCGTATTTGTGAAGCAAGGCAATCAGCTTTCGGTAGTGTCAAAGTGAATTTCGAATTATTTGCAGAGTTTTCTTTGCTAAAAAACGATACGTGTGGCATTAAGTCGTTTGCAACGCAGAATATTGTAATACATCCAAATTTCGATTTGAACGAAATATTTTTAAATGTTTTGCAGACGATTTGTCGAAAAATTGACGAATTTCAAACCAAAGACAGCGGGTGGTCGTTTATGAAAAATTTATACCTAGAAATTAATATCTGCAAGTACAATCCTCTGAGAGCGTCTGGATTCATAGATTTGCCTAAAAGTATAAAACTAAAACGCGCGTGTATCAATATAAAAAATAATGACGCGTTTTGCTTTCTGTGGTGTGTAATGGCTTATTTATTTCCGGCTAAAAATAATGTTCAAAGAGTATCTTCGTATCCTCATTATGAGGACGTTCTCAATATCAAAAACATGACTTTTCCCGTCGGTTTAAAAGATATCAAAATATTTGAGAAAAATAATCAACATATAAGTGTTAATGTATATTCGATAAATAATAAATTGGAAGTCGTAGGTCCGCTGTACAAAACCGCATGCCGTAAGCAGCATCATGTTAACTTATTAATGTTAGAAAACGGTCGGCAAACTCATTACTGTCTGATTAAAGATTTAGGTCGTCTGCTTAAACATCAATTAACAAAACACAAGGGTAAACTTTATCTTTGTGAAGAATGTTTGATATTTTTCAATAACGAAACAAAGAGGGATGCTCATATATGTGGTGGTGTAAAAACAGTTTTACCAAATCAAAATGAGGAAATACAGTTTAAAAATTTCGAACGTATGCAAGATATGCCTTTCGTAATATATGCAGACTTTGAATCCTTATTGGTGCCTAACACAAATGGAAAAACGGGATCAGAAAATACTATTCAACTACAGGAGCACGTGCCTGCTGCCTTTGCGTACTATGTTGTATGTTCGTACGATAGTTCTCTCAACAAGTTCGTTACATATCGTGGAGAAGATTGCGTTGCTAAATTTCTCAAGTATTTGCAAAGGGATATATCCACAATAAACAATATTTATTCGAATCCTAAGCCTATGGTTATTACTGAGACTGAAGAAAAGGATTTTTTAAATGCTCAACATTGTTTTCTTTGTGGCAATTTATTGCTTGGGGACTCAGTTCGAGATCATTCGCATGTGACTGGAAAATTTCGGGGGGCCAGCCACAGTTTTTGCAACTTACGCTTCCGTTTACCTGAATTCGTGCCCGTGTTTTTTCACAATTTGTCTGGTTATGATTCCCATTTATTTTTACGTGAATTAGGGGAAATGCCCGGTCAAATTAAAGTTATTGCTAAAAATAAAGAAAATTACATATCATTCACAAAGTATTTTATCAAAAATCCTGATCAAGTGATGCCGGTTCGGTTTGTGGATTCATTTAAATTTTTAGGAGCTAGTTTAGAGGAACTTGTAAGCACTTTAGACGACGGAGATTTTGTTAACCTTGCGCATTTTTTTCCACTAAAGGTACATTTCGACCTACTGAAACGTAAAGGTATTTACCCTTATGAGTATATGAATAATTGGGCTCGCTACGAAGAGCAAAGCTTACCTCAGCAACATTGTTTTTACAGCTCATTAACTAATGAAACGATATCGAAATATGATTACGAGCATGCGAAACTTGTTTGGAAATCATTTGGAGTCGAGAATTTAGGGGAATACACAGATATTTACCTTAAATCTGATGTATTGTTACTGGCCGACATATTTGAAAAATTCCGTCAAACTTGTAAAGTTAACTATAGGCTAGATCCTGCTTTTTATCTGACCGCGCCAAGTTTAAGTTTTGATGCTATGTTACGAATAACCAACGTAAAATTACAGCTTATTAACGACCTAGAAATAATTAGAATGATACAAAAGGGTATTCGGGGGGGAGTTTGCTTATGTTCAACACGGTATGTCAAGGCAAATAACAAATACATGCACGATTATGATCCTAGTATACCAAATAATTATTTACTTTATATAGACTGTAATAATCTGTACGGGTATGCGATGTGTGCCAGTTTGCCTTATGGCGACTTCGAATTATTGCAGCAAGGTGAAATTAAAGACCTAGATGTTCGCTTAGTACCAGATGATTCTGATTTTGGTTATATTTTGGAAGTGGATTTACACTATCCAGAATACTTACATGACTTGCACAACGACATTCCGTTCTGTCCTCAAAAATTCGTACCTCCTGGTTCAAAGCAACCTAAACTGATTCCGAATTTATATGATAAATACGAGTACGTTATTCATTATGTACATTTAAAAACATGCTTGAAACATGGCTTAGTACTTAAAAAAATTCATAGAGTAATAAAATTTAAGCAGAGTCAATTTTTAAAACAGTACATAGATTTAAACACTCAGTTACGACAAAAAGCTACATCTGTATTCGAACAAAACTTGTTTAAATTATTTAACAATGCTATTTTTGGAAAGACATTAGAAGACCCTGAGAAGAGGTTAAAAGTTATGTTGGTTAACATATGGAATGATACTAAAAATAAAACAAAAAAGAAATATGGAGCCGAATGCCTGATATCTAGACCGAATTATCATAGCTCAACAATTTTTTCTGAAAATTTCGTTGCTGTACAAATGAAACCCGAGTCTGTTAAACTCGATCGACCCATTTATATTGGTTTTACTGTTTTGGAAACATCTAAGTCTCATATGTATAATTTTCATTATTCTTCGATGAAAACATTTTACGGGCCTAATATAAATTTATGTTACTCTGATACGGACTCGTTTTTATACGCTATAAGCACAGAAGATGTATACGCAGACATTAAATTGAATTTTCAGCATTATTTTGACACTAGTAATTATCCTGCTAATAATGTTTATGGCATTACTCGTCAACATAATAAAGTACCGGGCCTTTTCAAAGATGAACTGGGAGGCGAAATAATACATGAGTTTGTAGGTCTCAGGTCCAAATTATACTGTATCAAAACAGAAAAAAAGCAACTGAAAAAAGCCAAGGGTACAAAGAAACATGTCTTGCGTCATTTAGATTTTGAGAAATATAAAAAGGTATTGTTAAATAATGAAAGGTTGAGAAAGACAAACATTGTATTTAAATCATTAAAACATGTTATTTTCACGCAATCCGTCAAAAAAGTTGCACTGTCGTCTAATGATGACAAACGTATCTTGCTGAAGGACCGAATATCGACCTTATCTTGGGGTCATGAGTCTATGTTTTGATATTGTAAATTAACTTCACTAGCTACGCATTTGTATCGCCTATAAAATTTGCTATAGCAAAATTAGGCATCATAGATGTTATATTATTTAATTAGTTAGTTTTAAGGTATAAATATTATGAATAAATATGTAAAAATGTTTTTGTGCCAGTTTCTAATAAACATATATTTCGTAACTAGGTGTTTTATTTAATTTCTATAGCTATCCTGTGTGTATTAGGGCAGGTTCACTTGGTTATAACTATCCTTAAAACCAAGTGGTGAGTTAGGTCATAAATTATAGGAATCATGTTATCTCTTTCACACCTGCACTGCATTATGGAGCGAGCCGTGCAACAAAAATAGGTACCAAGTGACGAGTGAGGACTTTATGACCTCACTCGTCACTTGGTTTAGTGGATAGTAAGTAAAATAAAAATTCGAAGGTATTGAAAATACAATTTATTAAACCATAAAAATCATTTTTTGCACACATTATCTAAATACCATGTTTTAATACATATAATGTTTTTTAACACACATTTCTTTTTATGATCAACACAATTCACATTACCATTTAAACAATACTTTTTATATAGGTCACCAAACGAGGGAGCATTCATCTCTCCTATATCAATTACATCACAGTCAGCACACAAATCTTTAACCCATTTAATCTTTTCGTTGCCTTTAACAAATATTTTCTTGTGCTGTAAATGAATTACAATAATTCGTTTGAACTCTCTAAAATCAACATAACCTTCACGCCACAAAATACCCAGATTCTTTTCTATCCACTTCACACGTCTTTTTTCCAATTCCGATAGAGTAAAGAATGCGTATGGAGGTTTTATTAAAAATGATTGCGTGTAATTATTTGTACTGTATCCAAATTCTTTAACAATAAACTCATTTTCAGAGGATTTAAAACCCTGGAGGTCTACAAACAAATAGTCC
This sequence comes from Epinotia ramella, assembly GCA_947578815.1. NCBI lineage: Eukaryota > Metazoa > Arthropoda > Insecta > Lepidoptera > Tortricidae > Epinotia > Epinotia ramella. Next base: position 24,775,320 of record OX388205.1, read on the forward strand.
GCCATTTACGAAATTTTACGGGTAATATTGCTTAAGGGTTTATATTCTACAATACTGTCATTTAAAATAAGACAATACGCTGAAGTATGGTCAGGTAAATCTGATTCACATTCAAATTCAACTCTAACATCTACTGACCCTGTTTTTAAGGTTTCGTTTTGTCGTGAACAGTCGATAACGAATAGAGGTGCAACGTCTTTAAATTCTTGTGGAGAAAGCAACGGCGCTTGGCTACGGTTGTAATAAGACTGTTGGAATTTTGCGTACTGTTCGTATAATAAAGCAAACTTTTCTGATGAAAAACTAACATTCAAGTTTTCGTATGGAAAATAGGTGCAATTTAAAAACACTTTTACGTCTTTCAAATTACAGTGATCGAAGCCAGTTATATCTTTGAGAGTATCATTTTTTCTGTTCGTTTTGAATCCAATTATAACAAATCGAGGTTTTTCAATTTGAGATGATGTTTTGATGGCCCACGAGTGTTTTGATGTTTGAGGTAAAAGTGGATACTCGTACAAGTCCCAATTTCTAAAGGCCATTTGAATAACGTGATCTTTTTCCAAATATTTCAGTAACCTCAATCTTTCTCGATCAGAAACCTTAATATGAGGCATACGCCAGACTATTTTAGATATAGTTAGGTTATCTACATATTCATTTGTATTCAGTTTTACGCAGTTCAAAGTAGTATTTGATCACAAGAGAACCAGTTCATGCTTGCATGCTATTATAATCTTGCCATAGTCTTCAGCGAAACCAAGAATCTTTTTTAACGGTATAGACACTGAAAATGATCCGTGTGAGTTTTTTATGCCTTTGATATCCCAGCCCCACTGTTTTGACATCGACGATTCAAGTTCATTCATGGATATGAGAGATTTCATTGTTGTTGTGACCCCAGCATTCTTAATTCTGTCAATTTCAATACCGTTCAGCTCGTACCTAATATCTTGAAATAAATGAAGAATTGAGTTGTTTGTGAAAAGAACACTGTTCACTCGCTGTTTCGTTTCTCTGTTGAATACTGCAATTGAACCCTCTACGTATAAAGTACTTTCCGACGGTAGCACATACAGATCTTGTTGATTAATAGGTATACGAATTTCATCATTTAAATTAAAACTTGTAACGTACGGCTTATAAGAATGATATTCGAAACTTTCTATAGAGTTGTCGAAGCTGAAATTATCTGTTACTGATAATATACTCATTTTAATAAACCTATTATTTTTAAAAACTGTTTATTTTCCTTCGTAAGTTGTCCTTTAGGTGTTCTTTTCTTAGTAGCACAAAGAGTACTAGTAGCTTTCTTGTATAGGTTCACGTTTTTATTAAAGTCTATCATTTTTTTCGAAGGTGTAAATATATTTGAATTTCTTCACCACGTAAATTAACCAAATGATCTTTTTCATCTAAAATTCTTATTTTAAGAGAGTTCAAACTTTTTTGAGTAACAGGAAAATAGATAACGTTTTTTGGTGTTTCTATGATTCGGTAACCAGGCGGTACATTAGGTACAAACTCGTGGATTATATGACAAGATTTCCCATTCACAAAAGATCCGCTCACGATGTCACATTCAACTCTGACTATGGTTGTAGACAGAATGGATACTGGCAAAGCGGACTCGGTTAATATATTCGCTGGAACAGTTTCTTTCCCAAAACCCAGAAGCTTACCAATAGAGTCTTCTTTATTAAAGTGAACGGTTTTAGAACACAATATAGAGGTTTTTAACGTGTTGTTGTTGCATGTCATTGTGAAAGAACAATCTCGGAGACGACTTTTAAGGTAATCATCAATATCTTGCAGTTCATATGATCCTTCAGGTATTTCTACTACTTCATTTTCACCGTAATAAAACTTATTATTTCTCTTGTCTATATTCGGTATTGAATTAAAAGTTGACATATATAGCAAACCGCATTCATAATCGTCATCTAGTTCTAGAGCAGGTGAGTGATTTGTTATAAGAGAGGAGGAGCATCCAGTTATAGACAGAGTGAAAGACATTGTGTGAATGTAATTTTATTTATATGTCATCCACATTTAAATGGTTACACCAAAACTGTTTCAAGAATTGTATACACAAATGTCCACAATTCACAGTATTTAACTTTTGGTAAGTTGCATAATTGTATGAAATGTTACAGTCTTTTAAATAATGTATTAATTCCAACGGTGGTTGAAGATCACCATAACTATTAAAATATTCACAATATTTGTTTACTTTGACGTAGGCTACCCAGTGAGTTCCTTGGTTTTCAGAACTATCTAAATTTAGGATTGCACATTCTACTCTTTTCGACCGTCTTGGTAAATTATCCCTCATAAAAACACCTCTAAAGTGAGGAATGTCCGTCGAGTGTTTTAAAATGTCGAAATTAGTGAGTGCTCGCCTGGGTAACCGATCATTCAGTTTTTTGAAGCTTTGATACATAATCCTTTTCCACTTTTATACGGCTTAATATGTAACCCTTTTCCCAACGCGATAGATTCCATCATCTTGTTATGACGTTCAGATTCAGCAAAGTTTTTTCTAGCAGTTTTGTAATCGTGGACAGCTTTTGCGATTCCAGCAGCTCCACCAGCCAATGATCCTAATGCAGAGAGACCCGCAAATATAGGAATGAGTGGAAGGAATCCTCCAGACTTCGGAATGGGTAGTAAGCGTGGTACACGCAGTTTACTCGTATTGTGAACAGAGATTATTCTTTTTGCTGCATCCAATGCTTGACTGATTGCAACGGATTTTTTTTTCGATTTTTTTTTTTTTAATTCCGTACGTATTTTTTTAACAAAATGTTTGAATGATTTAATTCCTGCACCAGCCTTTAATTTAGACTTCATCACTTTGCTAACTAACCATGATGCTAGTTTTTCTCCTTTCCCGGAAGTTTTTGACCGTAATCTTTGTTTAGCCATTTTATACAGTTCCAAATCTGCACTGTGACGATCACTTAAATTAGAATGATTGTCGTAAGCTATGTCGTGCTGCATGCACGCGTTATCCAACGGATTGATTCCTTTATCACCTCTTTGCAACCGTTTATGTAATTTTGTACCTGGTCCACAATAATTATACCCAGGCAGGTGCAGTTCAAACGGTAAGTGATTAATTACACTATTTACAAGTCCGCTTGCTCTCATTACCATTAAGTTAATGATAAATTTTCGTAAGACGAAGTGTATAAATATTATTAAACAATATCATCTCTATTAATCCAACTATTTTCACTATCATCAAGTCCTAACCACTTAACATACATTTTTCTACCCTTTTTTCTGATAACCTTTTCTATAAGATATATGTTTGGACACTGAGTTTTATGCAATTCTTGTTCATAAAATGTACCAAGTATAGGGTTTTTCCGTAGATCTTCTATATGGTAAGTGAAAGGGTTAGTATTGTTCACTTTTTTTATAGTAAAGAGCTCAGTCGACCAATTTGGCGTATACCCCTTATGAAAGACACTTTTGTATTTGCTGATGCGAACTCTATCTCCAACCTTAAATTTATTGGATTTTTGATGTAAATAATTTCGTGATTTGACTATGTTTTCCTTAACTTCATTTTCATTTTTAGAATTCACGGCATCAGGCATAAATTTAGTTGTACGATGTACAGTATGATTATAAGACTGAACAATATCGGCTAAAGGTCTTCCCACCCATTTATAGTTTCCTATAAAACTAAAATATCTGAATAGTTTTCCTTTGAGCGTTTTTATCAGCCGTTCAACAATAGAAGCCTTTTTGACCGAATACGTAGAATAATGGTTAATGTGTAAGGATTTTAAAAAACGCTCAAATTCAGTATTATAAAACTCCGTACCGAAGTCTGTTTGTAAATGAACTGGAATTCTTTGATATGATTTTATAATTTTTTCAAATGCGTTTTTGATCTCAGTTTTAGTTTTAGATTTTGATGGAACACACCACGCATATTTAGAAAACGCGTCAATTACAACTAGAATATATTTATATCCTTTGTTGAGCGTGTGAAATTTTTGTAAATCCAATAAATCTGCTTGCCATAAATGATCAATTCCCTTTAAAATAACTGGTCTGCGTTTGAAATTTTTACGAGCTGCTCGATGAATTTCATTAACGATTTGTTCCTTTGTCATTATAAGTATGTTTGACGATAGTCTCTACTTCCTGTTTGGTATAAAAGTTAACTCTTAACTGCGCATTGAGATTATGAATCTGAACCTTTATAGTGTTTAATAATTGATCAAGTTCTTTTTTGTCGTAAAAATTCGAGAAAGATTGATCGACATACTGCTTGTTAACTGCATCATCACCTGTCAGTGGTTTTGTAACGCCTTTCAATCTTGAAAATTGTAAATCATAATCTCCATTCTCTGATCTCAAAAGTGCTTTATCAGAAACTGTCATCAAACGTAAACGCTTATGTACGTGATGACCAAACTTATCGATATTCATTTATATTTTGTTAGTTGTTATTAACTGAAAAGCCTCTCATTAACTGTCTGGTAAAGAATGAATTTCAAAGTTATATATTATTCACGTGACCAGCTTCTCGTAACTCTTCAATAATAGATATAATTTCGTTATCCAAACCCGTATTACCAGCATCGCGAGAAGCAATTAACAGTTTCAACCTATCTACAAGCTCGTTAGGATCATCCCAATAAACATAGTTTGTATCCTTTTTAACGTTTTTTAATGTAGGTAATCCTTCACCCATAGTACAGCTTTCAGTGCTAGTCGTTCGCTCTTTTGCTAACTTAAAAAGCGGTTTTATAATGTGTAAATACTTCATGCCTTTGTTACTTTTGATTGGTTTGTTTGGATTAAAGTCACGCCTGTGGGCATTAGTTTCTAGTAAAAGTATTTTATAATTGCGCTTATCTTCTTCTGTTATAACACCCATATCAGGTACTTTCTTAAATAATAATTCTTTTAATCCTGGTGTCATATTTAGTATACGTCCACTGACTTTGAGTTTCTTATTAGCAACACGAACTGAAGAAGATCCAAGCATAAGCCTACCACGTTCTGTTCGAACACCAAAAGGAACATTATCAAAGGTACTTGACTTTTTAGCAAATTCTGGATCATTGCGTGGAGAATAAAATGTTGTATCGTTAGTGTTATCCGTTACATTACTATTAACGCTTTCAAACGTCTTATTGTGACCTTCAATGTCTTGACTTTCATTTGATAGAATGTCATCATCATCGCCATCATCGTCATCAGAATCATTACTTACTTTCGATAGATTGTCGTCATCATCATCATTAGTATCATCACTTACTTTCGATAGATTGTCATCAGAAATATTTGAATCAAATGATTTATGCAAAACAGTTTTATCGGTCACGCTTCTATCGCTTTTTTTTGCACTATCTGGACTGAATTTTAATTTTTTAATTGTATTTTTATCCCATTTCAATTCATCATCTTCAGAATTTAAATTAGCATTGACTTTACGATTAACCATATTATTAAGGGGTTCTGTAATTGGTTTGAAAACAGACTCTAAAATCATGTTATTGTTATTTTGTAGGTCTCGAATAAGTTTGACTTTTCTTTTAACAGCCTCGGTAGACTTGAGTATCTTTCCTTTAACATTTTTCTCTTCACTCATATTGCTGCTCATGTCTGATCTCAATGGTTTCTTTGATAACAATAAGCGCTATATTTATATACATTGCTTTAAATGATGTATTAATCAAATACAATAAAGGTATCAAAACCCATCCTATAACATCCTGAATTTTTAGGACAATCTTTATTTATAACCAAATATTTAAAAGGCATGCTCCATACTTTTGCACACATTTCTCGAAACTGTAACCATGTCATATCGCATCCTACATGTTCATCATATACATGACGTAAATTAACGTCATCTTGTTTGAAAATAATTATTAAATTTGCGTTGTCTCTAATTAACTGTTTAGGTATTTTACTGTACGTTTGATTCAAGTAGAAGCTATCAATACATTTGTGCCTTCCCATAGCAAAATAATCCCGAATGTTATTTTGATTCTCACACGCTACGTCATCAAATATTATAATTGAATTAATAATAGCTTCATGAGGGCTAATTACTTGATCATTTTCAGTGTACTTTTGATAAGTGACTGATGGAACTAATGTTAATACTTTTTCTAAATACTGGTACATGGGTTGGAAAAGAGTTTTAGAATAAACATAAACATTTTCAAAACGCGGTCCATGCTCGTGAAGAAGAAGTCCAATTATTAAATTCGTTTTTCCACAGTTAGAGGGTCCACAAATTATACAACGGATAGTGTCAGGTAAAAGTTTACCATGACGAAAGTTGCGTTTTTTACCAACAGCACAAACCACATCCAATTTCATGCTGTGAGATTGTTTTCGAAATTTCATATTTCTGCAAAAGAAGACGTGTTACTAGCAGGAAAGTTTTATCTTGAATAATGTGGATTAATAAGACAATCAGTAGTTATATTCTAGAAGGACCGTCTTGTTCTGGCTCGAAAACAAATACCCGACGGAGGTTTTCAAATATCACTTGAATATTATAAGTGTTAATGGGCAGTTTTCAGAGCTCTGATCTGAAAACCCCATTAACTCACTACTATTCGTTATTTATAACTTATTAAGATTTTATTCGTGTTCGTGAAGTGAAGAAAACTGTGTACGTTCCTTTTAAAAAGGACGAAGAAGAAAATAACTGCACCGCTGAAGAAATTGCGTGAGTAGTTTAGAACTAACGGAAAAACTACTGTCTGAAAAGTCAAATGCTATTTATTTAGAATTAGTCGTAGACAAAGTATTGTATGCAACGGTGTATAACTTGGTCTTAAAACGCTCGTGGCGTCTTTAATTGCGATGCTCGCCAAGGCTTGCATCGCAACTCACGCCACTCGCGTTTTGAGACCCTACTTATACAACAGTTGCATAAAATAGTATAAAATACGCAAACGTACTGCATAATGTGACCCGATAGCCCCCCATCGCAGGTCCCATGGTCTAGGCAATCCAGGGCTTGTTGTTCGGAAAGGGCTATGCATTCATTATGATTCCGGGCATACTGGCCTTCAATGTTTCCTGGAAATAGTATTGAAGACAAAATAGTACGTTATATTTCGAGGTCGGTAAAAATGATTTTAGGATGACAGAATATTAGAAGCCCGACGACGAAGGTTAAGGATGTCGACGCATTCAGTTTAAAGATATTTTACCTTACAGGTTACAATGTCTTTCATCATATATTAGCGTGGAAATAAATGCATTGAAAGCAAAATAATTACAAACGACAGCCGTTGTCGCTTTTGGCGTGTGTTGGGTGTAAGTCAGAAAACCTTCCGCATTCAGCCGTTAGGAATTTAAATAAAAAATCACTGTCAAAAATGTATGCAGGTAATGTTGTGTTCTGTTGTTACCATAAATCTGACTTAAACTTCTTAGTTTAGAACTGACAAATGAGTGACAAATGCAATTTAATAAAAAAAATCCTTACAACCATGGGCATAATAAAGGCTTAGCGTTGAACAAATAATAATTTCATTGTTCGCAGCCAGATTGCGCTGTTCGACGCAAGCGCAGCGGCGGCGTTCAGTTTTAATTTAAGGCCGTGTCGCACTTATAGAAGAGAACTTGGCACCCAAATGGTCTCGCCGGAAGACCAGCGATTGCTCGTGAGCCAGCATTATGCTGAGGCGAGACCATTTCGTAACAAACAAATAGTTTTATTCATTAAATAGTTTTATGTGTATGTATGTAAGTACTATGTAATACATATGTTTTGTTAGTTAGGAATAAATCGTTTTCATTTCATTTCATTAATATATGAGCAAGTTTAATGATAAAGTTTATAGACAATTTCTCTTGCTATCATCTCTTAAGAGGCTCCCATACGCCAATGACCTTCGATCTGAATCCCTTGGTTTTGTAATGTTTTTGTAGCTTATTATATTAACAACAACGGCTTTAAGCAATATAATATCCCATTATTTACTTCAAAGTTCATACTTTTTGAGATATTTGACATCAAAGTTGAGCAATTTTAGGTCAAAAACCATACCATGGTCATTTCTGGCCATAACTTTTGTGTTAATTGGTTTAAAATGAAAACCCTCCACCAGTTTTTAGAGACGTCACAGACGAACTCAAATATGTAGATTTCGTATATGTTAGATCTTTCACGTCAATAGAGATACGAAATAAGTGTTTTTTAGACAATGTTTAAAAAAATCATACAAAATGAAGTATTAATTTGTTTCAAAATCCGGTCAGTCAAAATGGAGATAAAAGATTGAAGAACCGATAGCCGTTTGATTTATGATTCTATCTGTAGTGCAAAAGTAGTAGATACGATTCAAAACTTGTCAAAAATCGATGAAAACCTCGGGTAGCCCCTTAACCTGATATACATTGACAACATTTGAGTTTTCAGTATAGTTGAAGATAAATTAATTAGGTAATTCTGATCTGGTACACATAACACATACTTTTAAATCAAACCGAGAAGCCGTGTAAAATGTAATAGTATATTGTGATACAAGTGAGCTATGTTGATAATTACATCATAGGCGGGATTGTTCACGCGAGCCGCCGGTGCGCATGATAAGAGAGCCGAGGATATTATCAAAGCACACTCGTTTTATACGACGTTTTTCAACACATTTGCGGGGAAAAAACCCTTTCCATAAGATGAAAATTTTGTTCTTTAGTTATTGATGGCAACAGGTTTTACTCACATATTGTACATCGCCAAGAATTTCCAGTGGCGTCAATTCTATTTATCACTTTTCTAATCACCACGAGTCAACATCTTTGATAATGATAATAAAGAAACACGCATTAGCAATGTTTATAATTGTGGATAATTCCACAAATAAATACAAAGCTATATAATGAACTCAAGCTAGTATTACATTTTTACATTTTATACGACTTCTTGGTTTTATTTAAAAGTATGTGTTATGTTTGTAGATAAGGATTAATTAATTTATGAATATTTATTTTATCTTGTATTGGCTGTTTAGAGATTTCACCTGGTTTGACCTCTTGTCTCACAAACGAGAATTGAGACACGATTGCGCTGCTGCGCCTCCTACAACGCTCCGTATGACCTTTACGAGGCATACATGCCAATATTGCTGTCGCTCTCTTCATGCTCATTGGAACCCTCTCAAGAACTAGATGATGACTTATTTACCAATGATGACTGTAAAACCAGGACAGTCGGCCAATATAGCTTGAACCAAAAACTATAACTTTGATGAAACTTGTAATGATTTTGAAGACCAATGGTGAGTAACAAACAAATAACGAAACTCAAGATCTTACCAACAGCGCTGAAAATAAAGCAGCTGCCACAATTGCCTTGATTCTTAACATGAGAGACTACCCCCATTTTTCTCCAGTCAAGTTCATCGGGCGCAGCCACCGGAGTATCAGGAATTGTCACTTTTACCCTAGTTGCGTTTAGGGGCTTGAACCCACGGTATCTCGCAAGCTCGTCTGGTCTCATATCGGCAAAGTGGTTAACTTCAAATACAGTTTCTGGAAACATAGTGTTTCGTTGATTTATATCTATTATGCTAGCCTTAAAAATTTCAAGCCTTTCCTTATACTCTTTGCCGCTGTATGTTTTCTTGTATTCCTGTATAAAATCTTTGAACAAATTTTCAGCGTCTTGTAGGTCGTAGTGTGGCTTAATAATAGAAGCCACCATGACGGTAATGCTGGCAAAGCAAACTGTGGCAAAGAGTGTCGACACGATCATGGCTTATGATTAAAAAAAAAGATAATACACAGAATATAGTTTAGGTGACCGCGCAATTACGGTCTACCAATAAAACAGTTTGAGCTTCCTTCTTTTTAAATACATTATTTAGAGAAATGTTAAATATGTTGAGCTATTGCCAGCAGTTTTTAGGGATCCGTCGAAAAAATTGGGAAATCGGAAGTCCTATATTGGTAGTATCGTGGGTGTATTCTAACAATGATACTTCATCTATTTCTTTGTTTCCTGGATATTTGGGCATTGACAAAAGGACAACACAAAAAGTGCAAAGAATACTCGTGAAGCCAGGAGATACAATTTAGTATCTGTCCACCCCAAAGTTCACTACGTAAAATGGAGGTAGGTTCTTAGAAATCTCTTTTATTTCTTAGAGATGTAACTAATATTTATGATAGGCTTATATGTGCAAATGACGCTGATGTTCAGTTTTGCTACCGTTTAGCTGATCGAATGTAATTTTTTTGTGAGACAAATACCTACAGTTGATTTGTCCTTGTGCTAGTCAGAAAACCGCCTCTCATTTACTACCGGCCCAAAAGAGATCATGTCTGCAAAATTCTACTAGTAGAATGAAACGGAGAACTAATGGAACGGAAAACCGTTGTTGTGGTACTCCTGCTGTTGTTGTTGTTGACTTAGGGCAACCCATAGAAGGAGCTTCATATGCTCGCGCCTCGCCTTCTTCTCTTGTCGCTTCAGCTCAGTCCAACTGCTCGCAGCTCACTCTCGATCGTTCGCCGCCATGTGCACAGGACCTACACGAATTCGCCTTCCGTCCGGCAGCTTCCACTCAAAAGCGATGATTGCATTGTTTAGTTCTCCATCTGCATTTGCGCATCTCGATCTCTATGGCAATGGGTTGTTGCCTGCCGGGCTAGTACACTAGCACTTTGACTGCTTCTAAATGGTAATGCTGAGAAGTTCTAAACATTTTCGGGTTCGTAATTAAAACAATCACCGGTTTCCTATTAGTTTAAAAGGGAATATAGGGATGCTGACTAAGATTTTTTTATGATGTCATTCGAACCAGTTTTTGGAGAGGAACAAATATTTGTAGGGAGCCACTACAATTAAAGAACATAAATACCCATTTTAGACAAAGATTGACCTCGCTGGCGGGTGCGCAAAACGCTTCATACTGATAGACACACAGCCCACACAGGTATGACGTCACAACTTACATTTGTACTGTTGAACACTATGAAAACATCTTCTGTCACAAGTTCACAATACATACGGTTTAGTTTCAAAACTAAATTCGTTTGCTGTTTTGTCTATCTACATGCTCGGATTGATTTAGTTTTTTACATATCGCTTGATCATTGGACTTCGATATAACCGCATATCATGACGACCCTCGCTTACGTATATTGGACAAGGTTTCGCACCGGGACTTACAAGGTGATTTACTATTATTTGTCACCATCGTCATAGGCCTTTACGTCTAATACAGACGATTTAAGCATTGCTGTGTAGACATCGTTTTTGGTGACTGTGACCGATACGAGACCGGCATTACAAATAAGTATTATGATAAATGGACTCATCAAAAACTCACATTTGCTCTGCATTCATCAGTATTCAGTCAAAACTCGCGCAAGGAGAAAAGTAAACCCATAAAAAACATTCCATGTAAAAAAGAGGCCAAGTCTCGAAACTCTTCCACCGTAAAAAGTTGTGAGATATTTCGTAGTCTCAGGCATTCTTTTTAATCTTTATTTGCTTGCTAAATAAAATTCTGCAACGTGGCAATCACACAACTTAACTGTATTTATGGATTTTTGCATACTTACTTACCTAAAATGATGTAGTATTGTGTGATTGCCAAGTCACAAAATTTTATTTAGCAAGCAAATTAAGATTAATAAGAATGCCTGAGACTTGGCTCTACAAAATATCTCACAACTTTTTACGGTGGAAGAGTTTCGAGACTTGGCTTCTTTTTTACATGGAATGTTTTTAATGGGATCTCACTTCTTTTATCTGTGTTATCCATACATACAAACGTTGAATGCAGGCCCATTCTTGCTTTTGAATTTCCCATTCACTGCAAATGTAACTTTGTAATCCTATATATTTGTATAGGATTACAAAGTAATGTATGCCGTTGGTGTATCTAGAAAACTGGGTTGAAATTGTAATTTTTTATAGTTTTCCCTTTACGTGGCTATTAAACCCTAACTCTTTACCAAATTTCAGCTCTCTGAGGTTATGGAAAGTACTAGTTCTACTTTGATGATCATGAGTGAGTGAGTGAGTGAGTGTCATAAATGCGAAACTTTGCTTTCGCTTAACTTCGGAACTAAGTGACCTACAGACTTGAAATTTTGGATTTTAAGTATGTGATTATAGCTTACTGGATGACGAAAATTTCTGCGTTCTGGTCTTATCCAGAGGTTCTCAAATAGGGGCCTGAAAATGCGGCGAAATGGTTCCAGTAAAGGATGGTACGGCAGTGTTTGCTTCGCGCTCGACTTGGCGGGGGCACTGCCGTGCCCCCAGATAGATACACTAGCTTTCACAATAATCTAGAGACACAGCTATAAGACGAAAAGAGACAGAATATACAGGCTTTTATCCATAGACTATAATTGAACGAATGAAATTAATGTAATAATTGGTAGAATTACAGTTTTACACATTGGCGACACCATAGTTTTTTAGGTACATATATTTTATGCTAGGGCATAAATATACGTCACGTCATTAGTGTGGTAGCTAAGTAACGTAAAAATTGACACATACATAAGGTTATACGGCGGAACGTAAATATGTCCGATTAGTGTACTAGACGGGCTGCACATACTCCATAAGTCCTCATTTCTTATGGTCTTTGGCCATAAAATGCGAAGGATCGACCTCGGGGACTTATTGACTGATGGCGCTCCTAAACAGAGGTTATTAAATGCTACATAACACCTACTATTCTTCTTCAACATTAGTGTTGCATAGCCTTATCCTTGTAACACTATGTTATAAAACATTATTCAAACCACATGCTCGACAATGCCGAATTATAGGTCATGTAAACCCTACCGAAAGCAAGACATTAAATCCCTTGGTATTAGCCGGGTTATAATGTTGTACTGAATTTCATTATAACCCGCTGGTTAATAATATGATTTCACTTTTCATAATTCTTATTACTATATGCATAAAGTTTAATTTTGCTAAACACAATTTGTCCTAGGCCATGGCCTACTTGATTTGACAAAATAAATGAAGTTTGCCTCCGTGTGAACCCCGGTCCGGAGGAGCGCGGTGTTCGAAATTCGAATTTCGAATCTAGGACCACGGCTTGTGCTTTCGAATTTGGAACGTCGCGCGCCTTCATTTGTTCACGCGTGACGAACAAATCGAGTTCTTGTAGGTGCCTATAGAAGATTTAATTTCAAAAATAATATTGAAAATGTCGAGTGATGAAAGTGTTTTGACTCCTGAGTTTATCAAATTAGATGCCATAGGCAATGTCAACAATCTGCTGCCAGAGAAGTCAAAGGAAAAATACCTAAAAGCCTACAACGATTTTGACAAATGGAAAGCTGTAAAAGGCGTAAAGTTTAAAATTATTAAATAAATTAATTATTAATTTATTATTGTTTAATGTTTTTTGTCTCGCATAAGGTGTGAAAAGTAGAGTATACACCTCGGGGATAAGACTGTTTTAGTCTTGGGCGGTTGAACCCCTCACTGCACTCAGGACTCAGTCTTAATTCCCTCGCTTCGCTCAGGAATTAACTTATAACTCCCTCGCTACGCTCAGGAGTTAAATTATGAGTCCTTCGTTACGTTCGGGATTCAATTCGCTCCCGTGACATAAAACAGTGCTTTATCCCCTTAGTGTATAATCTACTATTATCAACTCTGTGTGGAAGCACCATTAGACATGATGAGTGTAAAAAAGAAACAATCTCTGATGGAAACCAATTTTATTTTCAAACATTTATTGCCACTATACCCAATACTCATCAACTTTAATTTAAGTTTAACTGGCTTAAATACGTCTACTGCACACCAAACATCCAACACATTTCAGATCATGACTAAGTTGTAATTATTCATAATTTGCTGCCTTCACAGACTCGTGTTCTTCAGGATATTTTAACAAATCCTTGCTTTTCATTCAACGCACGGATTCCAAAGTACATAAAAAACTACAAAGATGTAGCATTTTGTCTGTAGATATACATGTACCGTACCTACGTAAAATGCGTGTCTATGACAATGTTACCAGGACCAAGACTAGCCGTAGCTTGATGATAATTTATATTTTTTTGGATTTTGGTATGCGTAAAGATCTCAATGAAATTATTCATGACATATTTTAGGCCACGACGGTGGCGGACGCTGTGTAGGATAGGCCGATCCCACACGCTTTTACTCCTCGCTCCAGACGCACGTAGCCCGATTCGCCCCAACTCGTTCCCCAAGAATTCTTGCTTATCCAGAACCTGGTCCCATTTTCTGTGGAAATATAATTCGTTCGTGAATATCGTTACTTTTTAGAATCTGATAGTAGGCAAACGAAAAGAAACGAAACGGGTAGAAACGTTACGTTTTTACCCGGAACTTATTTAAAGTCGTTTGATATACTGTGGCTGTGATCTCTATGATCTTATGTGTTCGTCTATGATTATAGTTTTTCTTTCTACTTCTTGTAACTAAGCATATTATGGCTCTCCGTTTTATATGTGTAAATTAATTGTAATAAAATGTGTAAAAGTGATTAACGTCTCTCATTCTCGCTATATAGCCCACAAGTGGTGACCTACGAAACGTAAGTGTTTGAACATTTTCCTATCAACTTAACTTAATTGGAACTAAATATAATGAGTATAATGACAGAAGAAGAGAAACATCGGTCCTAGTATCGGCCGTGTCGCCGTCAAACCGCCTCCTTTTTGGCTTGACAGACCGGAGCTGTGGTTTGCGGTGGCGGTCAATAGTAAATTTGACAGCTAATGACAAGTTTACTATGGTCCGCCGCGGCCAGGCCGCGCCAGTGTGATGTGGGCTTAAAGAGAGCTAGTTCATACTGGCCAGTAACAAGTGCGGCACCACGAAGTTGCAATATGCGATCTTCGTGTTAGATTTTAAATACGCTTCTGCGGCGCTACCACGAACTTCGAAAGTCGAAGTTCGGGTATTTCCATCTCTATCGCACTCCCTTAATCGAGTGACAGGGATGCATGTATTACGAACTTCGACTTTCGAAGTTCGTGGTAGCGCCGCTGATGCACACCGAAAACAGATAATTTTAAAACTCTGAGCTAATATTTCGTTGCACCCCATCAACTCGATAATCCGCCATATTGTTTTTATTGTGGTGTCATATAGCCTATGTCACCCGGGTTGACGTAAGTATAGAGAAAACATTTTTAAGACTCCGTAGTTGAGGAACCCTTATAGTTATTTTCGCCATTTCCCTCTGTCCGTCCGTGTGCGGATTAGCTTAGTGACTAAAGCTGTAATTCGACATGACTACATAAATCAATTACGCGAACAAAACGTTAAAAAAAAGTATATTATAATAGTTATATAAGTAAAAGTAAGGTGGAGTGGTTATTTTTTCTCGGTATACCTATGGTGTGGGTTTTGTTGGATAGCTTGTTTAAAAATAAGATGGGTCTTTAAAAACCATTTTATAATTTAGAATGCGTTTGCGCTTTAAATCCCTAATTTTTATTAGTCATGTGTCCGGCCCTCTTCCGGCTAAAAACTGAATACCTATATGTGTAAAAAAAACATTGAAGTAGGAAATATAATGAATTTACTTAAAAATATCATCGCAACGATGTCGATGTAACAAAGGTCAAAAACAGACAGGCAACTCGGAACGCCTACCTATAAACACTACCACTGCGTGTGGTCCGACGCGCACTTGGCCGGTTGTTTGTTTGTAAGTAGTAAGTACATACCCTCGCCATAACCGACCAAAAGCACTTCATGATCATCTGGTTTTCCTGTGCAAGCGGATCAAATCAAATCAATCAAATCAATTATTTATTCTGCAAATAGGCCACAAGGGCACTTTTACATGTCAAACGGTAATTTACAATAAAATAGTAATTTTACACAATAATAATTTAAAATGATATATAAAAGGTTAACAAACAAAATGTCACTAAGTTAATGTAAACAAAACAAAATTGCAAAATATGACCATTACATTCATCTGTATCCAGCATTAACAGAAGTTAATGATATTATTCAGTATTCCAGAGATGTATAAGGTCTCTGAGCGTCCAAATACAATTAATAATTATTCTAATATTCTAAGAGATGTATATGGTCTCTAAGCGTCAAAACAAAAAAGGAACATTAATGTTATATTGTCAGAGATGTACAGGGTCAATAACAATAAAACGTGTCAAGATCAGAATGATGTCTCTCGTCAATACGATAATAATAATAATAACACTAGTATTTAAGTAGTTAATTAGGTACTATGCCCTTGCAAGCATGAACAGTCCGGACTCCACAAACAGCACCCGATCACGAGTATGACGCATATCTCAGCCATCGCCTCCCTCAACCATATGTTAGGGAAGGTGGCGACCCGATCAACGACGCCACCGTAAGCAAAGCCCTTTAAGCGAGCATGACATATTCAAGCCACCGGACATTGATAATAGCAAAGATTAAGCGACTTGTTCGGCGAGAAACAGCATTACGTGCTCTCTTCTTACATAAAACGGTACAGTTATTTCAGGTAGGTACTTATAATGATTACATGTATTTAGGTATATTCCTAATAGAATCAGACTACTACTGGCTTAAAGGCATTTTTGTCGTTTAAGAAATCGTTGAAAGTATAATACGCCTTGCTTAGCAAATTACTCTTAACATGAGACTTAAATTTACTGTACGGTAAATTAACAATTTCAGTAGGTATTTTATTGTAAAAACGTATGCAGTTCCCCACGAACGACGCGCTAACCTTGCGGAGACGACTGGCCTTCACTGCGATCTTGTTTTTACTTCTGGTGTTGTAGTCGTGGATATCACTGTTGAGTTTGTACTCATGAAGGTTTTTCCGCACATACATGATATTCTCAAGAATGTATTGGCATGCTACAGTAAGAATGTTTGCCTCCTTAAATTTGTCCCTGAGAGAATCTCGAGCTTTTAGTTCGTATATGGAGCGTACAGCTCGTTTCTGTAGCACGAATATAGTCTGGATATCAGCCGCCTTCCCCCACAACAGGATTCCGTAGGACATAACACTGTGGAAGTAACTGTAGTACACCAGCCTAGCTGTCTCAACGTTTGTTAACTGCCTTATGCGTCTTACTGCATAGGCTGCCGAACTAAGTTTTCCGGCTAGGGCGGCGATATGCGCATGCCATTGCAGTTTTGAGTCCAAGGTGATACCTAAAAACACTGTTACAACTTCAAATTCCAGCTCATCGCCCTTTAATTGGATCTTGAGAGGAGGGTTTGAGAATACCGTTTTGGTAACTTGAGAAATCAGATGCGTTCAAAGCTGCAAACAAAGTACGAAATTAGTCTTTAAAAATCAGCAAGTAAGTTAGACAAGACACTTTTAGCTTTCAGTACAGTATTGGTACTTAATTTAGTTAAATACCAACCAACATCCAGTGGTCCAAGCTCTACCAACTTTTTCTTCAAAAACTCTTCATCAGGGATGTTGATCACTGAGCCTCCTTTTACTAAAGCCACACATCCATTGGCTTTTTCATGGCATGTATCCTGTTCATGTCCTAGGTACGGATAATCATCCTCCCTCATGACTCCAGCTCGCGTAGCAAAGTCCCTGTTATTGATACACATTGTTAAATAACTAAAGGTAGAACTTGCTGCTAGAATAATTGAGATAAAAGAGATGTTGACCAAATAAATGTCCCATATTTTAGTTTTTCTAAAACTAAGCGTCGTAGGAAAAAACATAATGAAGCTTATTCAATTCCTTACAAAATGATATATTAATTGTATTTCTTTGAAAAATACAAAAGGATATGCAAGGGATATAAACGTGATACAAACTGAAAAATAACGAATTATTGCCTTAAAAATTAATGTTTATTATTCCATCATCATCATATCAGCCTAAAGACGCCCACTGCTGGACATAGGCCTCCCCCAAAGAGTGCCACAATGACCGGTCCTGCGCCACACCCGCATCCAGCGGACTCCCGCGACCTTTACCAGGTCATCAGTCCACCTTGTGGGGGGCCATCCACGCTGCGCCTTCCGGTCCGTGGTCGCCAGTCGAAAACCTTTCCGCCCTAACGGCCATCGGTTCTACGTGCAATGTGCCCCGTCCACTGCCACTTAAGTTTAGCGATTCCACGTTGGTCCGGCGGAAGACCCTAGAGCTAGACTTACCCGACACTACACCGACGACATCCCGGACATCAGCCGGTACGGGATTAGAATGGCTCTGAAACAGCTTTAGAACAGCAAGGCACCCGGTGAAGACGGAATTACAGCCGAACTCCTAAAGGCGGGTGGAAAACTGATCCTTACAGCCCTTCAGAAGTTGTTCGACACCGTCCTACTGGAAGGGAGAACGCCAAAGGCGTGGAACAGAGGTGAGGTGGTGCTGTTCTTCAAAAAGGGTGACAACACCCTGCTGAAGAACTACCGACTCATCTCACTTCTGAGACATGTCTACATAAGTTGTTTTCAAGGGTCATTATGAATCGTCTCGCACGCAAGCTTGATGACTTCCAGCCTCCCGAACAAGCCATTTACGAAAAGGTTTTAGTACCGTAGACCACATTCATACGCTCCGCCAGGTTATACAGAAGACTGAGGAGTATAACCTACGTCTCTGCTTAGCTTTCGTGGACTACGAGAAAGCCTTGGATTCGATCGAAACCTGCGCTGTACTACAGTCTCTCCAACAGTGCCAAGTAGACTGCCTCTATATCGAAGTACTGAAGTTTTTGTACGAGAACGCCCCAAGTAGCATTTTACTCCATTTAAGAGTACACATTTAGTTCCCAGGTGTACTTGAAGCATTATTACAGTTCACTCGTGATGTATAAGCTGCATTATTGCGATTAATAACACCTATACCTGTCTAAGGGACTTATAGGAGTGTAGAGTTATACTTTTATACGATTGTTTGTGTTATAATACTCTAACAACTATCCTTTAGTCAGCCGTCTGACTAAGAGCATTATAGGAGGGTAGAGATACGGCAACCGCTGTTTAACGGCCTACTTGGACGATGTTATAGAGCTAGCATTTTAATAGAACACACGTGGTCATTTATAAAGCCAAAGGCTGTTATGTTTACTTGTTTTAGACTGTTATACAGCTAGTAGCTGTAGTAGGACTTGTTTGTGATCATTAAAATAACCTTTTTTTACTCTCTGTACAGAAGTGTTTAACTGGTTGGCATGTGCACTGCATTAAATTGGAGTTATAAGAGTTCACATAGCCGTATTTCATTTCTACCATTTTGTTCTCGTAACCTAACATATTTACCAAATCAATCTCCAAAATTATCATGCAGATTTATCACAAAATACGCAGAATTGAGTTTTGGTTTCATGTTATAATTAATTACCGTAGTATAATTATAATGCCAATATAATATCAAAAACTGAAAATTGGAAATTTCCTCTCAGCCAGTTTTAAATATTTTAAAATGAATATTGCGTTTTTACAGAGGCGCGTGAATATTTTAGCTGTAAATATGTATACATTTCTCGATAAAGTTGCATTTCCATGGCATTAACATGATTAAGTATTTAAAACAGATACTTACCGCGTGTTATCATACATTTTTATATCCAAATATTGATATCCGCCGGAGTTAATGTCTTTCTGATAATGCACACACAAAACCACAACTATTAATATGAATATTAGAAATTAAGAAATAATTTAGGACACACGTGAACTTTAGGTAGCACTGGAGTACTTTTGTCGGATTTTATAACTGTGAAGGCTGTGTATTTAGCCACTTGTTACTCTTTATTACACTCATGTACGTTGTATGGTTCACACTGCGTCCCATATAGTGCCGTAAGTCAGCCTTAAGTCCGATGTTACTACTTAAACTGCTATTATAATGCTATTATACTGCTAATGTACAGCCATAGTGATCTTAAGGCTGTCTAATTTGTGCCCAAACTGGTTCTATAAGAGCATTATAGCAAGCTATACAGCTCTTATACAGCTGACTTCCACAGCTTGTGGAGTATATGTGAACGACTAGACATCTTATATAGAACCCCGAATGCCACTTGGGGCCACTATTTCAGTCCGACTCCAGGATTGGAGCTCGAAGCCTATTCCGCTGCAGCGGGGTGTCAGGCAAGGAGATGTTATTTCCCCAAAACTGTTCACCGCTGGACTCAAGACTCTGGTCTGGAGAAGGCTAGGTATCAATATCAACGGCGAGTACATCACTCGCCTTTGGTTTGCTGATGATATAGTAGTCTTGGCTGAGACCATGGAGGACTTAAGTACGATGCTCGATGACCTCAGTAAAGCCTCCGAGCGAGTTGGTCTAAGGATGAACATGGATAAGACAAAGATCATGTCATACCTCCATGTTGTACCAACCTTGACACCTAATCCCAAGATTTGGCATAGGCACTAGTTTTACGAAACAAACTGCCATGTGACCTTCCAACCCAGAGGGATAACTAGACCTTATTGGGATTAGAACGCTTTCCTCACCATGGTTTCCTTCACCGAAAAGCTAACGGTAAATATTCCGTACACAAGTTCCGAAAACCACATTGGTACGAGCCGGGATTCGAACCCACGACGGCCCCTTGACAGCCGCATGCCTGAACCACTAGGCTACCGTAGTCACAATTAAATAACCTTTTCCCTTTCCGCCCTAACGGCCATCCTTCCTCAGCCATTCGGCCATTTTTCCTTTTTCTTTTTTTTTCTTTTTTTTTCTTTTTTTTTTTTTTTTTCCTTTTCTTGATAAAGTGAGCAATAACAATAATTTTTTGTCATTTTCACCTCCCGTATCTCCCTTATTAATGAATCTTAAAAAAAAAAATACGGCATTTTGTAGAAAATTTAATCAGCTTTATTTTTTGCAAAAGGTTCTCTTTTCTAAAACGCATGGTTTTTGAGAGAATCAAAAAAAAAAAAAAAAATGGGACCTATTTAGAGCAAATAGGTCCCATTTTTTGGTTTTTTTTTAGGTATTAGGGACGTGTTTAATGTATTTCAATTTTTAACCCCCGACGCAAAAAGAGGGGTGTTATAAGTTTAACATGTCTGTCTTTGTATCTGTGTTGCTGTCTGTGCGTAGCGTAGCTCCCTAACGGTTGGACCGATTTGAATGCGGTTTTTTTGTGTCATAGACAATTTTATCCCGAGTGTCCTTAGCCATGTTTCATCAATCAATCAATCAATCATTTATTTCTTAGAATATGGTACAATGTTGGTTAGTAGAGGGTGTTAGGTCAGCATATTCTGCCGTCATGCATCAGCGTAGAAATATTTAGGTACTTATAGTCTAGACAAATATACAAATGCAATTATTTTTTTAAAAATTCAGAAACAGAATAATAACATTTGTCAAGCAACCATACTCGTATGAACACTTTCTTCTGGAATTGGCATGTAGGCAAAATTTTAAAGTCATCTGGCAGTCTATTAAATAATTTTATAGCCATAAAATGTGCGTTCGAGTTGGCAACTTCGAGCCTTTGTGTAGGTTGAAAAAGCTGTAGTGGATTCCTGCTAGGTCTTTGTTTATTAACTACTACTCATGACGTGGAAAGAGCTGTGGATTTTTTTTTACAAACTTTACCTGTTCCAATATGTACTGACAGGGAAGTGGCAAGATTTTAAGTTCCTTAAATATTGGTTTACAATGGGCGAGATATTTACTTCTATGTATAGCCCTGACGCACTCTTTTTGGGTAACAAATGCCCTTTGGATATCTGTAGTGTTGCCCCAAACGATAAGGCCATAACGTAAAATTTAAGCAACATAACCATGATACGCAGACAGCGCAGCCTCTTGCAATACTATAGATCTAAGCCATCATGTCATCATGAAAATCTGTTCAGCCGTTTTTGAGATATTGGACTTTGAAATGAAAATGTCGGGGGTTTTTCAACTTTTCTAAGTTGTAGTTATATTACACTTTGGCCATGATAATACTTGGGGGCCTTAATAATTTTGCGGTTTAAATTCTTGAATACAATTATTTAATACTGCTGCATTTTAATGTTGAGATATGGAACGGCCTGGAGAGCACTGGTTGAAAGAGTTACCCATGTATAGACATCACGCTCCTAAGACATGAGGATACGACCAAGAAAAAGAATAAAATATAGAAAATCAACAAACGTACTTCATGATTTGGCTACCGTACCCTCCGCCACAAGTTCCATGGGCCAGACAATCCAGGGCTTGCTGTTCAGAAAGGGCTATGCATTCATAATGCTTTAAGGCGTACTGGCCTTCAATGTTTTCTGTAAAAAGGTATTGAAAACAAAATAGTACGTTGTTTTTCAATGTCTGTGAATTATTGAATAATCAACAGGATAGATAAGTAGAAGCTCGACGCTGAAGGCTTTAATTAATCGAGTTTCTAAAATTCTTACAAGCACACATCATCAGATTTGGGAGGAAATAATATATTTTAAGCAATATAACTAATTATTGCAAAAAAATTACAAACGACGTGATGCGTGTTGTTGATGACTGTGTAAAAGAAAGTAGAGTCATCAATAAGACCTTGTACGTAAATAAAAACTCCTTATTCTTAAATGCTTAAGACTAACAAATAAAAAAAGAAAGAAGAAAGAAAAGAAAGAAAAAATGTTTATTGTCACACAAACAGCATAAGCAAAATAGATATAGAGGTAAAAAAAATAGCAAGATTATTTGTGTGACAAAAGGAACTAACTTAGCATGTGCTGTGACAGTCCTTACGGGCTGTACAGCGCTGGTTTTCAGTTCGTCCCCTTTTCACTCATTCATACTACATTGACTGCTAGTGTAGTCGAGGTAGAATAAAAAAAAACAAAATACAACACAATACAATAAAAAACGGTCAAAAAGAACACTTATCATGTGTAGGGAAAATACATGTAACTACTGAGTTCAGTAAAAAATAATCATAAGATCTTACCAACAGCGCCAAAGATAAAGCAGCTGCCACAATCGCCTTGATTCTTAACATGTGAGACTATCCCCCTTTTTCTCCAGTCAAGTTCATCGGGCGCAGCCACCGGCCTATCAGGAATTGTCACTTTTACCCTAGTTGCGTTTAGGGGCTTGAACCCACGGTAACTCGCAGGCTCCTCTGGTCTCATATCGGCAAAATGGTTAACTTTAAAGACAGTTTCCGGAAACATAGCGTTTCGTTGATTTATGTCTATTATGCTAGCCTTAAAAATTTCAAGCCTTTCTTTATACTCTTTGCCACTATAAATATGTTTTCTTGTATTCCTTTAGAAAATCTTTGAACAAATTTTCAGCGTCTTGTAAATCGTAGTGTGGCTTATCAAGAACAGCTTTGACGTCACATTTTAGTTCAGCATATCGTTACTAATAATATCATGCGAAATACAGCGAACAAGCAAATTCGGTTCTCAGTTTTCCGTCACATCATGGTCTTCAGCAAGGAAAGCCTGCACTGTTTCTATCAGACAATTTTTCTGTATGACAGTTAACCAGTGTGCTGTTGTTTTCTAATGATTTTGTAGTATTTGACCTGCGCTCTTCTCGCGTACGACGGTAGGTACTCACTAGCTTCAGTTTATTCCCCAGGCAAATATTGTCTCGTTCGCTCGCATTGGCATTTTTAGAACCACAGTGACGTACGTGATTACGAAGTCACAATGAATTTGGTAGAGGGCGCAGAACTCATCCTCTCTGACACGGCCTGCTGAAGTTGTACGCGTTCCTTCGGACACTTGTAATAAAGTCAATCTGATATGCCTCGGCCAACCTGACACAAGAAAATATGTTAACGTGAAAGTGGCACCTTCATCTGAACAGTACAATGACCTCAAGGTGTAGCATTGCTACCTAGTTATAATCATACGTAGATACGCAAAATTTCAGCAAAATAGCCGTAAAACCGCTTAGAACGTTCAGAGATGTGTCGCTTCGCTGAAAGCCAATTCTAAGCATAACTGTTAAATAACACGTATAACTAATAGATAACAAATAAAACAGTACGTTTCTGTAATTTATGTCATGATCACAAAATCAAATGATCACCGGAGTAAATGACCATGATACATGCATACTCATTCCCAAACTAAACCAAGTGTCACCAAGTTCCCACGACATAATCAGTCTCAGTCCCAGTCCACAAGCCTTCCAAGTTGCGGTTACGACCACTGATTCATGTAGCGCCTACAACACAGGTAACGCACTGGTAGCATCACAGATCTTATCCAGGATCAATTAAAACAATAAAAAAGTATCCTTCGTTTACGACACTGAGGTACTGAGTTAAATGCATACTTTACTTAATCGTTTCGCATTCTGCTTTTCAACAGATAAGGTTATCTTGTAAATACCAAAGGTTCGGAATTTAAGTACCTGGTTATCTTGTAAATACCAAAACTTCGGAATTTAAGTACTGACACGTGCAGGCCCCGTTTCATGGTCGGCTTTATCACGCAATAAGTGACAAGATAGCGTCAGTCTCGTTCTATCGAACGGTGTCAGCCAATGACGGATGCTCTATCTTGTCACTTATCGCGTGATAATGATAAGGCCGACCATGATACGGGGCCAGGTTGATTTCAATATTATTAATATCAATTCCCGTGATTTTATTATCACTAGGATGGTAAAATACGCCAAATCTTGGGGTAAGGTAACAAAGCGGACCCCGGCCTCGTTTGAGCACTACGCTACCAGGATGATGGTGATGGATGAAAAATACCTACCTATGGAAATAATTAAAAACAGCGGATTTGTTCTGTTCAATGGATAGATTATCATTTTAGGAACCTGGTTTCTGATACAAATATAACCATATAATTAACAATTTCAGTTTTTTTTTTTCAATTATTTATTTATTTCGAATCATGACGATCCATATAGATTAGTAAGTACAATTAAATGAAATCTTATAATTAGCTCGGGTGAGTGACACAATGAAGATACATAGTACATGAACAAAAATACAAAACATTAAATCATAAAAGATAAAAATAAACCAAATAAAACTAGGCAAACTAGATGCACCAATTCTCAACATCTGCTGCTGCCACATGTAGGTCATTCCAGTGCTTGAGTAGTGGTGAATCCATCCATCCTACCTGCCAACGTTTTCAGGATACTATTGTTACTACCCCATAGTCTCCGCATCAGTGATGCCGATCTGCTGCGCATAATCGCAAAAAAGTCATACGTGTCGTGTGCGCCTCCGCGAACATACCGGATGCACTACAGTGACGCGGCAGTCCCATCAGCATCCTGAAAACGTAGGTGTACTGTATTCGTAGCGTACGCTAGGAGGTTATCTGTGTCGGTGACCCAGTGACCAAGGTATTTGAACGTTTTAGTGACTCTGAGCAGTTCTCCGCCCAAGGTCACAGGGGGGCCTGTTTTGTAGCATTTTCTTCCTGCTTTGAAAAGCAGTACTTACCTCACTCTTTTCCCATTGTACCTTAGCCCCTGTTTCACCGAGTACCTCTCACAGATGTCCAGTAACTCCTGAAGTGCACTCATGGATGGGCTCAACAACACCGTCATCAGCATAACTGATGTTATTTATGGATTTAACATCTATGCAGCATCCGACATTAAGCATTGTTGAGATCATCCATAAGGGTGTACATATAGGTTAAACAACCTACGAGAGGACAGACAGACAG
Source organism: Epinotia ramella (assembly GCA_947578815.1). Classification (NCBI taxonomy): domain Eukaryota; kingdom Metazoa; phylum Arthropoda; class Insecta; order Lepidoptera; family Tortricidae; genus Epinotia; species Epinotia ramella. The sequence goes on from OX388205.1 coordinate 24,800,899, forward strand.
ATGATATTCATCCGAGTGAACGCCGGCCCACCTGACCGAGTTTACCTGGTGTCTGGTCTCGTACTTTTAGATATTTGGAATAAAATCTCGTATTAAGATTAAATTAGGTGTTTATTGCTCCGAACCACAGACACAACCACAAATTAAATTAAAACTATATAGGTAAGATCTGTCATTCCGTGACTTGGTGTTCGCAGCGCCATCTGACAGGAAATTAGGGTTACTTATCCCAACATACTCCCGCCTAAAGGACAGCAGTGTCCTTTCTAGCAACATCAGGCAGTGGACAAAGTTTTGAGATCATACGTGTTAACACGCCGGACACAGTACGTAGATCATAAGTACGTGTCACGTTGTCTTGTCCCGAATATTTGAAAGACTCGTCCCAGTAACCATTTGCTAGGCGGGTATCTCTGGTCTTTGATCATTACTAAGTCCCCAATCTCTAATTCTGGTTTTTTAGTTTTCCATTTCGGTCTCTGCTGTAATCTGATTAAGTATTCCGATTGCCACTTTGCAAAATATTTGTAGCATTTTTTTAATGTAATGCCAGCGTGACAAGGAATGTACCTTATGTTCTGTGAAGTCTCTCTCAGGGATGGTATTCAGTGGCTCTCCAACGAGAAAATGTGATGGAGTCAATGGCTCATCAGGGTGATCGCTCAATGGCGATAAATGTCTCGAATTGAGAAACGCCTCTATTTGTGTTAGTAGAGTGTTCAGCTCTTCAAAAGTAGGTGTAGCGTCTCCGATGGTTCTTTTCAAGTAAAACTTGATACTCTTCACCCCTGCTTCCCACAAACCACCGTGGTTTGGTGATCCAGGTGGTATAAATTTTAACTGCGTACCCTTGGTGTCAAGAAGTGCGGCGAGCTCGACCGGGATCGAACATTGACCAAGTCTCCAACCAAGTCTCCAGTAGCTCTTTACTCTCAGCGACGAAATTTGTGCAATGATCACTCCACATCTCTTTGACAAATCCTCTTCTTGAGGTAAATCGTTTGAATGCGGCCATGAATGCTTCCATAGTCATATTGCTCACACACTCAATGTGGATAGCCTTCGTTGACACGCAGATGAAAATGCTGATATATGCTTTGAACGATTTTGATCCTCGCCTAGGGCTCATGCATACATTGACTGGACCCGCGAAGTCTACTCCAGAGATGTAAAAGGGTATCGATGGCTTGACTCGTGTCTCAGGTAAGTCGGCCATTAGTTGAGTGATTGTCTTGGCCTTCTGTTTAGCACAAGGAAAACCATTTCTCACAAAGCATTTTACTGTATTTCCTGCGTCAATAAGCCAGTATCTTCCTCTCAGGTATGTAGTCATTAACTGCGGACCTCCATTTAACGTCTTCTTGTGTGCATCATGAAGTAACATTTGTATCAGCACGTTTCTCTTAGATATAATTACTGGATGTTTGCTCAGGAACTCTAAATCTGCGTGTTTTAATCTTCCTCCAACTCTCAACACTACCTTGTCATCCAGGAATGTTGTAAGTGAGAGTAATTTACTTCCTTACAGGCGCCACCTGGCAGGAAATTGGGGTTACTTATCCCAACAGTGTCCGTACCAATATTTCAGGATCTCGATCAACTCCTCGGGCACACTGGTCTCGTTTGACAAAGTAAATCATAAAAAACTGGTCTTACTAAATAAGAATCTCTATGTTTTGCCGACCGGCATACAATTATCAATGTCAAAGAAATTACAAACATCATTAAACATCATTATTTAATTGCCGCCAGCATCCTCGGGTCCTCGAGGCCCTTGTTTAGAATTAAATTAGTTTTAATTTAATTTCTTTAATGTTAATTATCATCTTGTATGTATACTCGTATAAATTAGAAAATTAATTATATATTATTATTCAACACGAGCATAATAAGCTTTAACTTATGCTTTAACAATGTCAATTATAGATCATTAATAAAATCCTGAGTAGAGTATTAACATTTTTCAATTAGTAATTTCGTGCTATGGTAGCCTAGTGGTTCAGGCATGCGGCTGCCAAGCGGCGGCCGTGGGTTCGAATCCCAGCTCGTACCAATGAGTTTTTCGGAACTTATGGATGGAATATTTACCGTTAGCTTTTCGGTGAAGGAAAACATCGTCAGAAAACCGGTATAATCCCAATAAGGTCTAGTTTTCCCTCTGGGTTGGGAGGTCAGATGGCAGTCGCTTTCGTAAAACTAGTGCCTATGCCAAATCTTGGGTTTAGGTGTCAAAGCGGACCCCGGGCTCCTTTAGGGGCACTACCGGGAATAACGCTAGGAGGATGATGACTTAGGTGAAGAATAAAATTCATATTAAAGAATAAATCTTTTTATTAGGCCTTACACTTAGGGATTGCAAATCTTGAAATACTTTCTCAAGTCCGGATTTTCGGATAATGGTTCGGCCGAAATCCGGACTTCGGATTGAATCCGGATTTAAGGGAGGTTGTAACTCATACTAGAAAAAATAAACAAAAAACAACTGAAACAACCCAAAAAAGTAGTCAGTCCTTTTAATAAACAAATAATTATGTACACTACTACGCAAATTTTGGAAACAGAACATATAAAAATAAAAAAACTTCCAATTAACACAATAATTAAACACGTCTTTATACAGCGTGAAGTTTATGGACAATTCCCCAAAAAAATTAATGCGCGTCAAGTCTTGAGTCGTTCAACCGCATTCTTAAGGTAACATAGCATCCCAGCTGCCGAAAATGCTCTCTTTTAGAATACTTTAACAGTTTTAACGCTAATGTTATAAAAAAACGGAAATCCGGATTTAGGTATAAAAATCCGGATTTTGAAACGGATCGTGCAATCCCTTGAAAATCCGGATTATTGCACTTCGAATAATCCGGATTGCAATCCCTACTTACACTTCACCTGCGCGGCACGCGGGGATATTCTTCCCTCTTAAGGGGATGCCTTGATTTGAGTCGTACACGCCCCCTAGACAGAGACACGCTGATGCCTTCCGCTCACGAGAAAAAGAGATGTAACACTCTTCGGGAATCGCTGTTTTGGACATATTTCTATAAATACCTAACTTAGTGAAGGTTTATTAAAATTTCATAAAGTGAGATTTTAGATGAGATATAATACTAACTATAGTATTTACTTGATTGTGTCGTAAAATAATGTATCGTTTGAGTAGGCTGAGTAAAAAAAGGAAAATACAGACCCAACTTTGGATTTTTATTCTATCGAGGAACAATCATATAGTCAAGAATCATATATGTGAAAATCAGACCTTATTGTTTCTTAATCTAGTCAGAACGGCGTTTCAAAGCACGCGATAATTTCCAATGCACCCTATAAAGCCTGTGATCATTCCTTGATTGACGTCTAACTCTTACATTATATATATTTATGCCATTTTGGATTTTCGGAATTAGATGTTTTCCCGCTGGAAAAAGTAGCCTATGTCACTCTCCAGCTTCTAAACTATCTCCATTTAAAAAATCTGATCAATACGACGCTCCGTTGCGACGTGAAAGAAGGACAAACATACAAACACACACACTTTCGCATTTATAATATTAGTAAGGACGAATGTAGGATACACATGTCTCAAATAAAATACATTTTCATGATTAATCTTTAATTTATTGGAATTGAGCCGTTAACGGGGTAAAAATGATGATCACGCATTAAATAGAAAGCAAGAACAAAGGTGAGTAATGGTAAAAATGTATACTTAGTTACTATCTATACATTAGCATTCATGTTCTGACAACCGATGCCGTACTATGATATTCACTAACAATGTTGTCTATGATATTTTTTCTGTGATAAAGCTTTGATTAATGCGTCGATCCTTGATCAATGTACTTCACGTTAATTTTTGAATTCATTTATTTCTAATTTGAAATTTTGTCAGTGTAGGTATAGGCGAGCAGAAGTCAGTGAGGTCGTGCCGTTAATTCACTTGGCAGGTAGCCGTGTAACTTGTTCCCATCTTGCACGCATCAACTCCTCGAAGCAGGCGAACATAACCCGCCTCGCCCCAATCCTCTCCCCAGGAATTTTTAATGATCCAGAACTTTGTTCCACTTTCTGTAAAAGAACCGTACATTAAGTTTAACAAATTGTCAATGACGCTAACGTGTTTTTAAAAAATGTGTACCAGGACTAGCAGTGATTAGAGCTTTTTAAGCACCCTGCTATTGAAACTTCTAATCTCCATTTCACTAAATTTATCTACTCCCCTAAAAAAACCTGTCCGTCCCCAGAATGGTTGAAAACCATCCCGTGTTCATAAATAATGACCATTGTCCTTTTCTAAAATTCAGCCTAAATATTTCCGTATCAATTCTTCTTCCGTCTGATCACACGAATATTATTTTCTTAGTGCATGAAAAGGTAACAGACAAACATTATTATTTTCGCATGATTACGACGCGAAGCACAATATTGACGAAAACGTGCGATCTTGGTTTTAGTTACCCACTACAGTGTTGTATGAACTCGAATAGGTTGGGAGTTCAATAAGTTCTCGGTATCGGCATGATTACGTCCGTTACGGCCCAAACGCGCTGGCGTTAATCGAACGTGTCGATTTAATTACGAAAGTCGAACGATTTTTTAAAAATGCTTGTATTTTCCGATCGTCGATGAAAAAAGAAGTAGAGAGAGAGAAAAGGTAGCGTCATGCCATACTTCTCCGGTGTGACCGACAGCCCGACATACCGAATACAACACATTCATTCCAATAAACCTATTCAACCAGTTGTATGATTATACCACGCAAATTTTTGCACAGCTAATCATCGTCGAGTAGGCATTCACAAAAATCGCCATGCCATACTTTTCCGACGGTTCCAAATGACCACCATACCGCAAAGGTGTAATCTTTTTTTGCCAAACGATTTCTTACTTTATATTATTTGGATTTTTGGAAAGTATTTGATACAATGTGACCGTTATTATATTTCTCATTTTTATAGTAGGGGGAAAAAGTATCTCCCGTTCTATTACCAGAGGTGCCATTGAGGGACGTGATTTCTATACAATTCATTATCTACCCCGTCACCTAGACCAACTCTTTTACTTCTTATTTATTATTGAAAACTCCTCAATAAAATTTGTGCATTGTTCTGATGTAAAAATTAAACCTCATGTCGTCGAACAAAAGTTTTTTTTTTATGAAGCAATATTAAGATATTTTGAACACATTATTATATGCACGTAAAACATTAAAGTGTGTATTTCATAATACTAAAATATACCATACGATGCGTAAGTTCTGTTTTTATTGCCGACACCGAAAACTTATTGAACCCCCCTCGTAAATTACGAGTAAAATTGGCTCAGTACTCACCTTCTCCGTATCCCACTAATAGGACAGCGTGATCCATTCGATGGCCAGTACACTGCTCAGGTTCCAATATGCCTCCATGATAATCGTTGAAGTCATTAGCATTCAGAGCTAAACCAAGATGAAAGCATTATTTCCAGCAAAACCGGCCACCAACGCTCTCGTTGTAATTGGGGTTAAACCGACTTTAAATTTTTATGTATATCATATAGTGATGAAGCGAAGTCGAGCAAGATGGAGGTCAGCATTTGTGGGCATTGCGGCGTTGTAAGGGAATGCACAAAGAAAGCCGACTCACAAAGCGAACTCACAAAAATGTGTACATATGCACTTTAAAAAGCCGTCTGACCACGAGACTGACTGGCTATGCCGAATGCGCAGCTTGAAAACTAAGCGAAAAAAGGTACCTTAACTCTATAGATTATGAAGGCGCCTAAGAGCGAACCTTACATTTTTCGTAGAACTTTCTGTCTTATAAGCTTAGACCTTATGAGTAATAGTTTAATTTCTGACACAGATAACTTCTCTGTATGTGGTTCTTTAGTTTGCGAGGTTGAACACTGCCAACAATATTTTTTAATTCTTCCTGTCATCCGCTAACCATACTAACACAAGATATACGAATCGATCTATTTAAAGTATTTAAACCTTTTGATAATGATAGTGTATTTCTAAATGACTTGGAATATCATTGTTCTGACAGAGGGTTGGTTATATAAACAATGCAAATTGCCAAAAATGCCCGGTAATAACATGTAGATATGTGACTAAGTTGAATCACAACCAAAACGATGGATTAGTTGTATATGCCAGATGTAATTTAGAAGTTAGTGTTGAGGAGCAAAAAATATTAGCGTGCAATCGCGTGTCCCTTTATTTCACCGACAAACGTTTAACCGAATGCATGGTTTCGCCGAATTTTCGTTTCATCGAATTTCTGTTACTCCGAAACCGTTAACTTTTAAAATACAGCTAAAAGGTAATTCTGTACCTACAGAACAAATTAGGCTAGGTTAGGTTTGTTATATAACATACCTGAAAAGTGTACCGATTTCTGCGAAACATACATTCGATGGAACAATTGTCGGTAAAACGACCAATATGAATACCTACCTTCATTGACTCTCTAGACAAGACGTTACTAAATTTATCATCATTTAAAAATCGTATACTAATAGGTGATATTCATATCAACATTCTTTCAGAAAACACTGACCCTGTGACTCAGAGGTACCTCAACTTATGCTCGTTTCACGGCTTCCTTCCCGCGCACATGCTTCCCACTCACCAAAGCGGCTCTTGTTGAGACCATACCGTGCTTAAATCGAATCTCCCAGCGCTAGAGTTACTAATTCCTATATTACAGATCAAAGGGCTGCCCAACTTTCATTATTTCGTAAATTACCATATACAGACGCACGCCAATAATTTCTAAATTAAATGTAAACAAACTTGAACGTGATTTATGCAACATTGTGAGTTTGGCCCAGTTTACTATTTCTCTCTCTTATAGATTTTTTCTTTTCCTAGGTCCACTTCTTTACAATAGACTTAATGCGCGGCTAGATTTATATCCTCTAAACTACATGAAATGTAAATCAACGCTACGAGAAGTCCCACGAAATATGTCCCATGACAATACAGAGAAGTTATTTATCGTATTAAAATAATTTTGTTCTATCTTTTATACCGCATAGGTTATACCTTCTTACTTATTTGTACTAGTCAATAAAAATGATTTTATTATATTTTGCATGTAAATAACATAATAAACTGTTAGTTCTTTTTTGCCTGAAACACATCGGACACAAAAATAAACAACAGGAAGTCTTATCGCTGAAGAGAGTTGAGTGTGCTTAGGCCGATAACTCGGAATGGGAAACGGTTTAAAGCTAAAATAGCGTTGATATGAGATACGCACCGACTGCCAGAGGTCCAATTGTTACCAAATTGTTCAACAACGTATTTTCATCGGGGATGTCCAGAACTGTGTTACTTAGCACTTTGACAGCCACCTTTTGTGCGTCTTCTTTACAGGTACATTTTTTCGGTACATAAGCATAATCTGCTTCGCTCATAACGCCGGCTTTTTGACTGAATTCTCTGAAATTGAAAATAGCTATAAAATAACTATTAAAGTTTAGTAAATTAACGTCATTTAATTTGAGCATACAAAAAACGTCCATATTGTGTAGGTATTAACTAAGACAACTACTATCAGAACCGTTACCGCTCGCTTTACCACGGCCACGCCATTTAGGGATTGATACCAAACAAAATAAAAACATAATTTAGAATTTTCTCGAGAAAGGATTACCTATCCATACAATCAAATGGAGAAATAACTAACTCAAGATAATATTCGGTCGAATATTCGGCCCTTTTCCACCAAGCCGCACCTTCACATTTAACGATAGCCATTTGCTATGACGATCGAGGTTTGTGACTTCACGGACCTCGAGCGTTTCTCTCTCTACCTAGTTTCGGTTGTAGGTTCGTTTATTTATTTGATATATTTGAAGGGGATTTTCATTATTATTATTAGGAATATTTTACTGCTTTCATTGTTTATTTTGATATACTAAATTCAATCTCAACACTCAATTCCGATTGAATGAATGTATTTATTTGTATAACATAAAGACGTAAACGTGATCTTTAAACTAAAGCATAATGCGACACAACCGGCAAATATTTTATAATGTTTTATTTGTTGTCCTATTTTGTTATCAAAATTAAAAATTAAATATAATAAAAAATATAAAAATAGTAAAGTGCAAAAGAATTGTAGAATGGGATAATGTCAATAATAAATTGAAATATTATTATAGTAGTAATACAATGTGGTTTAAAAATTGATGAGTAAGTTAAATAATGTAATAACATTCTTATTTTAATACCTAATAGTGTTAACTTTTTCAGAGTCCCATTTTTAATTCTTGATGTTTGGAATTGTATTATATATTTTGAGTACTCTTCTTCACGGTAGCTGTTTTACATGCTTTGTGACTCAATATACTTACTTTCATACTGTGGTCTTGTAGGTAGCCTTCGTGTGTCGGCCACTTTATTTTAAAGGTTGAGATTACATTTTACAAAAATACTTATTCTAAAATATACATACAGGGGAATGTCAAGATTTTTAGTCGTTTTAAATATGGGATGCAACATTCTGTCATTTTTAATCCACACATAGCTGAGCCTTGAATACTGACACTTTATCAACTGAATTGCCCCAAAAAAATATTTCGTACTTTAATACAAACGCAACAAGAACATGATCAGCACGAATAGTAGAGCATCCTAATTAACTAGTTTAGAAAACTTTTAAAGAGCAACAGCAGATTTTTTTTACATAATTCATGTACCTACTTGGTATTTCCACGTCAGGTGGACTGGTGAGCTTATGATATGTTAATAAAATTTCAGAATAAGGTTGTTGTTATTTGTATTTGCCCTAGCATTCGTCACTATGTTTTTGTAAATTCACGTCAAAATGCCAATATACGTCAGTTCGTATATTGGTATTACGTACGTACGTGAAAACTTGGTCCATAAACCCCCCATCGCATGTTCCGCATTCGAGACAGTCCAGTGCCTGACCATCGGAGAGAGCCAGGCATTTCTTATGTTTGATAGCGTACTGTCCTTCAATGTTTCCTGTAACGAGAACGAATTGAATTGTATATACTTCTTGTAAAAATATTAAAACCCAGTGACAAGTATTTTTTTTTCTGTAAATAATATTACAATATAAGTTAATCGTTTTTTTTTTAAATTAGGTATGCTAAAATGTTTTAAATTAATCCCGAAGTTTCGAGCCCTTTATGTGCCCTCGATGTTATGAGGCATGCATCAAGTTATCATCAGCCGCTTATATACGTCCCACTGCTGGGCATAGGCATCCTCTTATCAATGAGAGAAAATATTCAAGTCCACACGTTGATCCAGTGCAGATTGGGGAGTTCGTGTACACACTTTTGATTTTCTTTCGTCGACAAGCCAATGCTGGTCGCGCCGGTGCGGAGGCTAGCAACTGCTCGAATTGAAAAACGTATCTACTGAAGTCATTTTCAGACGCGAACTATAGATGTTGTTGGATATGTCGCCATCAAAAATTACAAATTTCTTGATAACCTACCATTGACCCACTCATAACTTAAGACTAATTTCTACAATGTTAATGAATTACTTTTAAGAATATTGTGTCTATCATTATAAGACGACTAAGTACCAAAACTAAGTACTTAACCTACTATACCTACTACCTACCTTTATATCCTCACATAAAGATTATGTGTATTATCAATAAATTAAGAAAAAAAAACAAGACAAGAATCACAATTATGATTCGGAACATAAGTTCTGAAAAACTCATTAATACGGGTCGGGAACTCGGGATTCGAACCTATGACCGCCGTTTCACAATAACATGCTTAATCCACTATATTCTGTACGAGCCAGCGAAGCTTCGTACAGGAATTATTACACAACACATATTATTTTCTCCGCCAAATTGAAACAAGCTTCATCATAGATGAAACAGATTTAAAATGAACGGTCAGTATCATATATTCAGTAGCAACCCTTTTATATTACTGTAAGAGTAAGGATGTGTAAATATTTGGCTACTTTGGCTGCTACTTACTAACTATACGATGTTGACTGTACTTAAAAAAATCTGCCACATTATAAAACGAAGCTACCACATTAAGGGGCTCCCATACGCCAATGACCTTCGACCTGAATCCCTTAGTTTTCTAATGTTTTTTGTAGCTTATTATATTAACAACAACGGCTTTAAGCAAAATAGTATCCCATATTTACTTTAAAGTTCATTATTTTCGAGATATTTGGCATCAAAAATAAACAATTTTAGGTCAAAAAACTGGTTTTCTGGCCATAACTTTTGTGATAATTAGTTTAAAATGAAAACCCCGACACGTTTTTAGGGACGTCATAGACGAACCCAAATATGTAGATTTCGTATATGTTAGATCTTTCACGTTAATAAAGATACGAAATAAGTGTTTTTACACAATGTTTAAAAAAATATACAAAATTAAGTATTCATTTCTTTCAAAATCCGGTAGACAAAAATGGAGATAAAAGATTATAGAACCGATAGCCGTTTAATTTATAATTCTATCTGTAGAGCAAAAGTAGGAGATACGATTCAAATCTCGTCAATAATCGATGAAAACCTCGGGTAGCCCCTTAAGAAGGAGTGAAAGCAATTGTGTAAAGAGAGAGCAAGATCGAGAAAATTTACCAATAGCGCTGAAGATATAGCAGCTCCCACAGCTTCCTTGGTTCTTAACATGTGAGACTACGCCTTGTTTTCTCCAGTCCAATGAGTCAGGTGCAGCGATTGGGCTCTTGGGGATTCTAACTTTATTTGTAGTTGTTTCATTTGAAAGCCTTAGACCTTTATATTGATCCATTTCTTCACGCCTTAAATCGGCAAAACGGTTTACTTTAAAAACAGTCAAAGGATACTTTTCATTTCGTCTATTTATATCATCTAGCCTTTCCTTGAAAATCGCAAGTCTTTCGAAATATTCTCTTCGATCATATACTTTTCCGTATTTTTTAGCGAATTCTCGGAATAGGCTTTCGGCATCTTCTAAGTCGTAGTACGGTTTGTCGAGACCAGACGCGGTCACGACCGTACTGCTGGCGATGCAGACTGCCACCAACACAATCGGCACTAACATGATGTTTTGTCGATGATAATCGTAAACTTGGAATAATGTCACCGGTAGACACTGTTGATGGTATACCCATGACCACTGTAATTTATATGCAAAACCATTAGTTAGAATGTTAGTAATTTTGTAATAAAAACATAGCAATAATGTTATCAGAAAGGTAATAAAAAGCGGAATTTTGAACGTATCAAGAGTAATATACAGTTAATGCTATGATACATAAGCTACTGCCTGCTTTAAGAATGAGGATCCTCGAGAGCTATGCGAGATGGCTAAGCGGTGTGCGAGGATAAATCTACCGATAGGAATGCTTAATTTTTTTTATCCTTGCTTAGTTATAGCACTAATATAAGTTCAACGGAGCGAGATTTTTTTACATATTTCCCAATGCGACCAATCAAGACATGGTCACGCGTGCTGCGAAGTCGAGCATATTACGCACTGTATAATAATGGATATATATATACATATATACATATAAGGGGAAAATCTACAACTCCAAGATACGGAAATACTGATGTGCATCACGTTTTTATATCTGGTGGCGTCTGTTCCCGGGCGTGCCTGGGCTAGTTAAGGGCACTAGCGGGGAAAACGGGTTACCGAAGTTTTTTGGCAGATTTTCACTTCCCAAATCATTTATCCCACAAACAAATTCGCCAAATAATCATTAAAAAAAAAAAAAAGAAAATTTACTGTTGCAAAAAAATACAATCTCAACACAAAATAAAAAAAATGTAGGTTATACATAATTAGGATAGGTGTAACAATAGGTTCGGGGCTCAGCGTTTGCTGCTAGGCTGTCGGCTGTGCGCTGTTTTTCAGCCCGCACTAGCTCGTTGCAAGGGGAACATTCGCATTACACGTAATAAACTTAAATTACTAAACTAAACTAAATTTATAATAAAATAAAGAAGGTACATGTAACATAATTATATTTATTATATTTATATTTATATTATATTTATTTGCCAACTTAACATTTACCATAACATCTTTTGCAAAATAAATTAGTAAATTTTCCACTTTTATTGTGACGAATTAGACAAATTCCAAAACTTACAACACCCAAAAGATAATAGAGCAAACATTATGCTTTGCAAATATATTTTTAAACATTCTTTTATTTAATCATAGTTTATAATGTAAGTATGTATTACTAAAAAAATATCGGTTCTGGCGCCTGATGTAATTGGTAGTGCATAGTTTAAGAGGCCTGTGCCCAGCAGTGGGTTATATATATATATAGGCTGATGATGCATACGTGAAATGTAGCTAGTGCGGCAAAAAAAGGCAGATGTGTTTACGCCTTAATAGCACCTACATCTCGTCGAAACTGGCAAAATGCGCCGTTACTGTTCGGTACGTGTTTCGAACGTTTAAAAAATAGTCAAAATTGAGATCCTTTTCTTGCCAGTCAGAGAGAGACAGAGAAACACAGGTAATACGAAAATCAAGTCAAGTCTTCGTAGCATCACTTGTTATTTTTTTAGCATGTGCATTTGTGTCCTCCGTAGCAAGAGAACTAGGTAGACCATGGACTTCTCTACCAAGCGTTACCGATATCTTTATTTATTTATTTATTTCAGAAACATCTTTACAACTTTGTCTTAGTAACTAGAGACTCTACTTCCTAAATAAGTAGGTATAGCTAAAGCTGAGCTTTAGGATAAGCAGTGTATCGTCGCCACGTGCCGTCAACATACGAGGCGCGGTCTCCGTGAGCTACGTGTCTGTTTTTACGTGTGAAACACGGTATCCGATCATTTCATAGAAAACGTTTCATAAATATTCATTTTATGAACAACGTTTGGCAAACTAACGATTAACAAAGGATCATGGGTAAATTGGGTGTAGCACCAACAGTCTTGAAACCAGTATCATTAAAAAGGTATGAAATTGTATATAATTACTTACTATCACCACAAATACCTAGCTCGCCGGAGAAAAAAAGTATGGGCATAATGTATTAAAATAAAATAAATAAATATTTTGGTAGCTAGTTTGCCTAGTTTCGATGCCAATATAATTATTATTTGAGGTACATACCTAGTCCATCTAAGAAAAAAAGTGTATTTTTTGTCGTTTATTTTGCTATTATCGACCCCGAGCGACCACGAAAATATAACATAGATTATCTTTTGTTATTGATGAATGATACTTTTAAATATATTATGATAAAATAACGTTTAAGAAAATGCATTGTTTGGTTAATATCATATTTAATAAGTCATTGATCGTCTTGATAAAGTTGTATAACCACAAGTTTTATAATTCTATACAGGTATCGTATAAGTCTGTATGAACACACGGATAAGTCAAAAAGTGTTTAGCAAGTAAGGTATCATTCCTAGCCTAAAAAACTACTTTTACCTATCTATTATACTTTAAGGAAAGTGAGTGTAGGTACGACGACGAGCGAAGCGAGGAGGAGTGTTAGGTGAACTGCGACCCTACAGCGCGCGAGACGAGCGAGCGAAGCGAGCGTGCCGCGGCAGCGGCCGGCGAAACGCCAATACCGATTATGTTTAAATACTATACTTTTTTATGAATTTACTACAGGAATATTTCTTGGCCAGTCCGCTAGAGACCGTGATATGACGGATATTTACTTTTATGAAACAATCATTTTATCAATTGAAGATTTGTAAAATGACCTATTTTAAAAACGATTTATTTGGTAAATGATCATTTTTAAAATGACAATTTAACATTCAATGATTTTTTAAGTGTAACATTTGCTAAATGAGTATTTGTCAGTTACTCTTATAGTATAAGCATTTTGAGGAATGATAGGTTTGTGAAATGAATAGTTTGTGAATCGTTGTTTATTAAATGATAATTTATGAAACGTTTTTTATGAAATGATGGTGAACCATGAGACACACGTCATACCAGTCCTCGGCGGTGCTGATGCTGACTCTCCAGGGCCCAGCTAAGTCAGCAATCTGAAACTCCCGCGAGCGTGTGAAGTCATTTGCCGGATCCCGTCGGAAACCTGTAGTCGTCGGGTATATTTACGTAGCTTTTAGTCTTTTACCGTGTACCTACTCTTGTAAATTTGGGTCGTGATTTGCTATAGCGCTGTGCTTACTCGTCGTTCCCGGCCCTGCCGGTTTTTCCAAGTAGATTCTCTAAATTCTGGGCTGTTATTCGCTACGCGCTAAAGCGGTTCACCCCGCCGGCCACCCGACATGAAACTAGACCTCTACCTACGCTTGGTTACTACGTACCGCGGCGTCAAAATATATTTGTGGGTGAGCGTTGAGGTGAGTTTGAAACAAGATACAGAATAAGGGGGCACGCACCTCGCTTGCCGCCGTACAGTCAGCATCAGAAGTAGCTAAGCAAAATTCGCGTGTTGATCATTTTGAGCACTAGAACTGCTTAGCAACTTCTGCTGCTACGCAGTACACGATTTCATTTAAATGTTGGAGTTCATCCGTCAAGTTCCATCACCCCTTCCATCCTCACCAGTCATCCACACATTTCCTTTTTACAAGCTTTATATTAACTTGATCTGTTCGTATGTAAGTATATACTCGTAACCACTCACTTGGTTGCGGCAACCACAGTTGCCAATTTCGCGGACCCCTAAACTGATGGTGGCAATTGTGGTTGCCAACCGAAGTATGGGCTGCTTTGATAATGAAAAATTAGAAGCAGTTTAGGCTACCTTTTTTAAAATCCGAAATCAAGTGAGTGGTTATGTATGTAAGTTGTCCGTCAAAATTTGCAATCCATTTGCCAGTCACTTGCCGTTATCCGATTGAGCTGAAATTTTGGGTATTAGTATAGTTTGGATGACAATTCAATATTATGGTAGGTACCATCGAGCTGATCTGATGATGAGAACAGAAGGTGGCCATGGGAATTCAGTATTCAACCGACGTAACCCCGTTGAGTTTGGGCTCGTTTATCGTTTCGTTCGTTTTTTTTTTCGTCTCGATGATGGTATACAGAAAAGTACAGTCGGCAATAAAAGCTTGTACCAAAAATGTTTTTTTTGACAGAAACTGATTCCAGTGAAGCCTGGCCTCCTCATGCTGTGACTTGTTACCCATCCGTACCTATCCCTAATACGTTACGCGGGGTATTTACGTACATAAAAAAACTGTACTGCGTGTTTAGCCTCGCGCTTATGTCCTTTTAATTTCTCGAGCATTCCGGGCATGTCGTTTGATGATTTAATTCGGTACATTTAATTTAAACTCTTGTACTAAAAATATGTGTAACCAAGCCCTGGTTTAGGCCGATTTATTCAATTGTTGGTGAGGCACGGTGTGCGTACATTTTTATTTTCCCTGCACTAGTTAGGCTGAAACTTGTATCCAGGATGTATTTAAGAGTCCTTACGCCCACATAAGCAGAAGCGGGAGCGTATTTTGCAAAATGCTTCCTTCTTCATTCAAGATTACGACGTAACTATTAGTATTTATTCAAAAACTGATAACGTAATTAAATAATCATTTCTTAACCTCTCAATAATTTAAAAAAAAAATTTCGGCGCGCGGCATCTGTGCAGCGTGATTTATACGTCTTTTAAAAAAATATACATTTACGGCATCGTAGGTCCTTTAGTTATGATTATTTTTTTATGGCTTAACATAAAGTTATCATTTGCTGTCATATTATTTTTAGGGCAAAATAAAAGTACAATTTGCGGTAAAAAAATATAATGTCTGTCTATTTTCACCAAAAAATTTAAGAAAACTCGGAAGGTGTTTTATCAAATTCTTAGAATGAATCTTTGATTTTCAATCTTGTCAGCCCCTTGTAAAAGATCTGGTGATGTGAATTGTAATCATTCATGTACCTAATGATTCTTGTTTACTGTAAAATTGAGAACCGAAACGACACTTCTTACTGCAAAATTTGAAAAAGACTCCCAAGAAAACTCATTTATTTTAGGTTTAGAAACAGAAAATGATAATTTGAACCATGTTAGCCCCTAGTTTAAAAGATAATTATTTAAGTATGTTATCAGTTTTTGAATAAATACTAATAGTTACGTCGTAATCTTGAATGAAAAAGCAAGCATTTTGCAAAATACGCTCGTTTTAGGCGTAAGGACCCTTAAGCCGTCATTTATGTGAGCAGTTCTACGTATAAACTTCAGTGCTACGTAAATTTTGTATAAGTTATCTTACTACTATGTTTTTCATAATTTAGTGTGTTATATACTTTATTACAAAACTGTCACATGCTTCTTAATGATAAACACATGGTTATATCTCAAGTCAAGGACTTCCAAGCATTAAAAAATTACACTTGTACCTAGTTTGCAATTTCAAGATTAAATACTGTTCATATATTTGTATTCTTTTATTGCAAAATATTTTGTACCCGACACCTTTCCCCGATTGGATAGGTGTCGGGTGCAAAAAGAAAATACTGCTTAGGTATAACGTCACAGATGTTTTTATTTTAAAACAAGTTATTTGTATAAAAACATAAGTACTGATTCAGTTCTCAAAACAATATTCTATTGATGTTCGGCAATGCGGTGCACATACTTGTGCGAAATGTTACCTCCGCCACGATTGATACAAAAATCAGTATCCCAGCAAATATTGTCAAAATAAATGATGATCGGCCTGGTCGATTACGTAACGCTTTGCACGTGCCTCAGGTTCATCTAAATGTCAACTTTTATATGGAAAAATGACAGATTAATTGCTCTAACGCTCGTCCGAAACGTACTGTGTTTACCATCTGAATAAACTATTGTTCATCAAAATTATGACGTTTTATTTATTTGTTTATTATTATTATTCAACACGAGCATATAAGCTTTAACTTATGCTTTAACAATGTCAATTATAGATCATTAATAAAATCCTGAGTAGAGTATTAACATTTTTCAATTAGTAATTTCGTGCTACGGCATGCGGCTGCTAAGCGGCGGTCGAGGGTTCGAATCCCAGCTCGTACCAATGAGTTTTTCGGAACTTATGTACTGAATATTTACCGTTAGCTTTTCGGTGAAGGAAAACATCGTGAGAAAACCGGTATAATCCCAATAAGGTCTAGTTTTCCCTCTGGGTTTGAAGGTCAGATGGCAGGCTTTCGTAAAACTAGTGCCTATGCCAAATCTTGGGTTTAGGTGTCAAAGCGGACCCCGGGCTCCTTTAGGGGCGGGCACTACCGGGAATAACGCTAGGAGGGTGATGACTTAGGTGAAGAATAAAATTCATATTAAAGAATAAATCTTTTTATTAGGCCTTACACTTAGGGATTTCAAATCTTGAAATACTTTCTCAAGTCCGGATTTTCGGATAATGGTTCGGCCGAAATCCGGACTTCGGATTGAATCCGGATTTAAGGGAGGTTTTAACTCAGTAACTAGAAAAAATAAACAAAAACCGCTGGAAAAAGTAGCTTATGTCACTCTCCAGCTTCTAAACTATCTCCATACAAAAAATCAGATCAATACGACGCTCCGTTGCGATGTGAAAGAAGGAAAAACATACAAACACACACACTTGCGCATTTATAATATTAGTAAGGACGATGTAGGGTAGGGTACACATGTCTCAAATAAAATAAATTTTCATGATTAATCTTTAATTTATTCGAATTGAGCCGTTAACGGGGTAATAGTGATGGATCACGCATTAAATAGAAAGCAAGAACAAAGGTGAGTAATGGTAAAAATGTATACTTAGTTACTATCTATACATTAGCATTCATGTTCTGACAACCGAAGCCGTACTATGATATTCACTAACAATGTTGTCTATGATATTTTGTCTGTGATAAAGCTTTGATTAATGCGTCGATCCTTGATCAATGTACTTCACGTTAATTTTTGAATTCATTTATTTCTAATTTGAAATTTTGTCAGTGTAGGTATAGGCGAGCAGAAGTCAGTGAGGTCGTGCCGTTAATTCACTTGGGAGGTAGCTGTGTAACTTGTTCCCATCTTGCACGCATCAACTCCTCGAAGCAGACGAACATAACCCGCCTCGCCCCAATCCTCTCCCCAGGAATTCTTAATGATCCAGAACTTTGTTCCACTTTCTGTAAAAGAACCGTACATTAAGTTTAACAAATTGTCAATGACGCTAACGTATTTTTTAAAAATGTGTACCAGGACTAGCAGTGATTAGAGCTTTTTAAGCACTCTGCTATTGAAACTTCTAATCTCCATTTCACTAAATTTATCTACTCCCCTAAAAAAACCTGTCCGTCCCCAGAATGGTTGAAAACCATCCCGTGTTCATAAATAATGACCATTGTCCTTTTCTAAAATTCAGCCTAAATATTTCCGTATCAATTCTTCTTCCGTCTGATCATACGAATATTTTTTTTTTAATGCATGAAAAGGTAACAGACAAACATTATTATTTTCGCATGATTACGACGCGAAGCACAATATTGACGAAAACGTGCGATCTTGGTTTTAGTTACCCACTACAGTGTTGTATGAACTCGAATAGGTTGGGAGTTCAATAAGTTCTCGGTATCGGCATGATTACGTCCGTTCGATTCATTAATAGACGGCCCAAACGCGCTGGCGTTAATCGAACGTGTCGATTTAATTACGAAAGTCGAACGATTTTTTACAGAAAAATGCTTGTATTTTCCGATCGTCGATGAAAAAAGAAGTAGACGGTAGCGTCGTGCCATACTTCTCCGGTGTGACCTACAGCCCGACATACCGACTACAACACATTCATTCAAATAAACCTATTCAACCACTTGTACCAGGCAAATTTTTGCACAGCTAATCATCGTCGAGTAGGCATTCACAAAAATCGCCATGCCATACTTTTCCGACGGTTCCAAATGACCACCATACCGCAAAGGTGTAATCTTTTTTTTGCCAAACGATTTCTTCCTTTATATTATTTGGATTTTTGGAAAGTATTTGATACAATGTGACCGTTATTATATTTCCCATTTTTATAGTAGGGGGAAAAAGGAGTAAGTATCTCCCGTTCTATTACCAGAGGTGCCATTGAGGGACGTAATTTCTATACAATGAATTATCTACCCCGTCACCTAGACCAACTCTTTTACTTTTAATTCTTATTTATTATTGAAAACTCCTTAATAAAATTTGTGTATTTGTCTGATGTAAAAAATAAACCTCATGTCGTCTAACAAAAGTTTTTTTATGAAGCAATATTAAGATATTTTGCACACATTATTATATGCATGTACTTAAAACATTAAAGAGTGTATTTAATAATAAAAAATATACCATCCGATGCGTAAGTTTTGTTTTTATTGCCGACACCGAAAACTTATTGAAGGCCCCTCGTAAATTACGAGTAAAATTGGCTCAGTACTCACCTTCTCCGTATCCCACTAATAGGACAGCGTGATCCATTTGATGGCCAGTACACCACTCAGGTTCCAATATGCCGCTATCATAATCGTTGAAGTCATTAGAATTCAGAGCTAAACAAAAATGAAAGTATTAGGTATTAACCAAAACCGGCCACCAACGCTCTCGCTGTTATTGGGGTTTAACCGACTTCAAAAAAGGAGGAGGTTCTCAATTCGTCGGAATATTTTTTATGTATATTATATAGTGATGAAGCGAAGTCGAGCAAGATGGAGGTCACCATTTGTGGGCATTGCGGCGTTGTAAGGGAATGCACAAAGAAAGCCGAGTCACCAAAATGTGTACATGCACTTTAAAAAGCCGTGTGACCACGAGACTGACTGGCAATGCCGAATGCGCAGCTAGAAAACTAGCCAAAAAAAGGTACCTTATATATACTCTATAGATTATGAAGGCGCCTAAGATCGAACCTTACATTTTTCGTAGAACTTTTTGTCTTATAAGCTTAGACCTTATGAGTAATAAGTAGTTTAATTTCTGACACAGATTAAATTTTCTGTATCTGATTCTTTCGTTTGCGAGGTTGAACACTGCCAACAATATATTAATTCTTCCTGTCATCCGCTAACTATACTAACACAAGATATACGAAGTCTATTTAAACATTTTGATAATGATAGTGCTTTATCTTATAGATTTTTTCTTTTCCTAGGTCCACTTCTTTACAATAGACTTAATGCGCGGCTAGATTTATACCCTCTAAACTACATGAAATGTAAATCAACGCTACGAGAAGTCCCACGAAATATGTCCCATGACAATACAGAGAAGTTATTTATCGTATTAAAATAATTTTGTTCTATCTTTTATACCTTCTTACTTATTTGTACTAGTCAATAAAAATGATTTTATTATATTTTGCATGTAAATAACATAATAAACTGTTAGTTATTTTTTGCCTGAAACACAGCGTATCCTAGCTCAGGCACGTGTTATTTACCTCTAGCTCCTAGTCTATAGTTAAAACTGATGTAAATTATGTTTTATCAATAAATTACTATCATAATAATAATTAGTATAGAACACATCGGACATAAACAAAAATAAACAACAGGAAGTCTTATCGCTGAAGAGAGTTGAGTGTGCTTAGGCCGATAACTCGGAATGGGAAACGGTTTAAAGCTAAAATAGCGTTGATATGAGATACGCACCGACTGCCAGAGGTCCAATTGTTACCAAATTGTCCAACAACGTATTTTCATCGGGGATGTCCAGAACTGTGCCACTTAGCACTTTGACAGCCACCTTTTGTGCGTCTTCTTTACAGGCACATTTTTTCGGTACATAAGCATAATCTGCTTCGTTCATAACGCCGGCTTTTTGACTGAATTCTCTGAAATTGAAAATACCTATAAAATAACTATTAAAGTTTAGTAAATTAACGTCATTTAATTTGAGCATACAAAAAACGTCCATATTGTGTATGTATTAACTAAGACAACTACTATCAGAACCGTTACCGCTCGCTTTACCACGGCCACGCCATTTAGGGATTGATACCAAACAAAATAAAAACATAATTTAAAATTTTCTCGAGAAAGGAATACCTATCCATACAATCAAATGGAGAAATTACTAACTCAAGATAATATTCGGTCGAATATTCGGCCCTTTTCCACCAAGCCGCACCTTCACATTTAACGATAGCCATTTGCTATGACGATCGAGGTTTGTGACTTCACGGACCTCGAGCGTTTCTCTCTCTACCTAGTTTCGGTTGTAGGTTCGTTTATTTATTTGATATATTTGAAGGGGATTTTCATTATTATTATTAGGAATATTTTACTGCTTTCATTGTTTATTCCGATATACTAAATTCAATCTCAACACTCAATTCCGATTGAATGATTGTATTTGTTTGTATAACATAAAGACGTAAACGTGATCTTAAAACTAAAGCGTAAAGCGACACAACCGGCAAATATTTTATAGTGTTTTATTTGTTGTCCTATTTTGTTATCAAAATTAAAAAATAAATATAATAAAAAATATAAAAATAGTAAAGCGCAAAATAATTGTAGAATGGGATAATGTCAATAATAAATTGAAATATTATTATAATAGTAATACAATGTGGTTTAAAAATTGTTGAGTAAGTTAAATAATGTAATAACATTCTTATTTTAATAATAGTGTTAACTTTTTCAGAGTCCCATTTTTAATACTTGATGTTTGGAATTTTATTATATATTTGAGTACTCTTCTTCAAGGTAGCTGTTTTACATGCTTTGTGACTCAATATACTTACTTTCATACTGTGGTCTTGTAGGTAGCCTTCGTGTGTCGGCCACTTTATTTTAAAGGTTGAGATTACATTTTACAAAAATACTTATTCTAAAATATACATACAGGGGAATGTCAAGATTTTTAGTCGTTTTAAATATGGGATGCAACATTCTGTCATTTTTAATCCACACATAGCTGAGCCTTGAATACTGACACTTTATCAACTGAATTGCCCCAAAAAAATATTTCGTACTTTAATACAAACGCAACAAGAACATGATCAGCACGAATAGTAGAGCATCCTAATTAACTAGTTTAGAAAACTTTTAAAGAGCAACAGCAGATTTTTTTTACATAATTCATGTACCTACTTGGTATTTCCACGTCAGGTGGACTGGTGAGCTTATGATATGTTAATAAAATTTCAGAATAAGGTTGTTGTTATTTGTATTTGCCCTAGCATTCGTCACTATGTTTTTGTAAATTCACGTCAAAATGCCAATATACGTCAGTTCGTATATTGGTATTACGTACGTACGTGAAAACTTGGTCCATAAACCCCCCATCGCATGTTCCGCATTCGAGACAGTCCAGTGCCTGACCATCGGAGAGAGCCAGGCATTTCTTATGTTTGATAGCGTACTGTCCTTCAATGTTTCCTGTAACGAGAACGAATTGAATTGTATATACTTCTTGTAAAAATATTAAAACCCAGTGACAAGTATTTTTTTTTCTGTAAATAATATTACAATATAAGTTAATCGTTTTTTTTTTAAATTAGGTATGCTAAAATGTTTTAAATTAATCCCGAAGTTTCGAGCCCTTTATGTGCCCTCGATGTTATGAGGCATGCATCAAGTTATCATCAGCCGCTTATATACGTCCCACTGCTGGGCATAGGCATCCTCTTATCAATGAGAGAAAATATTCAAGTCCACACGTTGATCCAGTGCAGATTGGGGAGTTCGTGTACACACTTTTGATTTTCTTTCGTCGACAAGCCAATGCTGGTCGCGCCGGTGCGGAGGCTAGCAACTGCTCGAATTGAAAAACGTATCTACTGAAGTCATTTTCAGACGCGAACTATAGATGTTGTTGGATATGTCGCCATCAAAAATTACAAATTTCTTGATAACCTACCATTGACCCACTCATAACTTAAGACTAATTTCTACAATGTTAATGAATTACTTTTAAGAATATTGTGTCTATCATTATAAGACGACTAAGTACCAAAACTAAGTACTTAACCTACTATACCTACTACCTACCTTTATATCCTCACATAAAGATTATGTGTATTATCAATAAATTAAGAAAAAAAAACAAGACAAGAATCACAATTATGATTCGGAACATAAGTTCTGAAAAACTCATTAATACGGGTCGGGAACTCGGGATTCGAACCTATGACCGCCGTTTCACAATAACATGCTTAATCCACTATATTCTGTACGAGCCAGCGAAGCTTCGTACAGGAATTATTACACAACACATATTATTTTCTCCGCCAAATTGAAACAAGCTTCATCATAGATGAAACAGATTTAAAATGAACGGTCAGTATCATATATTCAGTAGCAACCCTTTTATATTACTGTAAGAGTAAGGATGTGTAAATATTTGGCTACTTTGGCTGCTACTTACTAACAATACGATGTTGACTGTACTTAAAAAAATCTGCCACATTATAAAACGAAGCTACCACATTAAGGGGCTCCCATACGCCAATGACCTTCGACCTGAATCCCTTAGTTTTCTAATGTTTTTTGTAGCTTATTATATTAACAACAACGGCTTTAAGCAAAATAGTATCCCATATTTACTTTAAAGTTCATTATTTTCGAGATATTTGGCATCAAAAATAAACAATTTTAGGTCAAAAAACTGGTTTTCTGGCCATAACTTTTGTGATAATTAGTTTAAAATGAAAACCCCGACACGTTTTTAGGGACGTCATAGACGAACCCAAATATGTAGATTTCGTATATGTTAGATCTTTCACGTTAATAAAGATACGAAATAAGTGTTTTTACACAATGTTTAAAAAAATATACAAAATTAAGTATTCATTTCTTTCAAAATCCGGTAGACAAAAATGGAGATAAAAGATTATAGAACCGATAGCCGTTTAATTTATAATTCTATCTGTAGAGCAAAAGTAGGAGATACGATTCAAATCTCGTCAATAATCGATGAAAACCTCGGGTAGCCCCTTAAGAAGGAGTGAAAGCAATTGTGTAAAGAGAGAGCAAGATCGAGAAAATTTACCAATAGCGCTGAAGATATAGCAGCCACAGCTTCCCTGGTTCTTAAGAGGGGGCGTATCGCCAGGGAAAAATCAGAAATCACCCGCGCGCCCCGTACCTGCCGCGCTGATGCGTCTATTGCTGCCCCGCTCCTTCTCGCATAGTATATGCCCCGACAGTCAGATGAAACAGATTAATACCTATATTTGAAGATATAATTTTCGCTAGTAGCTAAGTCAGTTTCGAGAGCTATAACTGAAATATGACCTTCCGTTTTTTTACTAAATCACGTAAGGGTTGTAATTTAGCATAATAATGTCTCGTAAAAGGCCAAAGCAAAAAAACAGCTATAATCGAATTTAAACTTTTGTGAGACATATCTAAAATACTACTAATAAATCCACGGTTAAAAAATTAACGTAAATGTCACGGCAGGCGACATGTTTCGAACTCTTCGGGAGTTCTTCTTCAAAACAAACATCGAAAACACTAATCCTGAAGAAGAACTCCCGAAGAGTTCGAAACATGTCGCCTGTCGCGTCATTTAATACGTGAATTTATTAGTATCATTAAAAAAAAACTGTAATTTATTATGAAAACTTCGATCATGTTTATGAAAGCCAGATTTTCAGACCACTGTGTGGCGGCCTAATTTTTCAATTCTGACCCCGTGTCATGGTCGGCCTTATCACGCGATAAGTGACAGGATAGAGCGTCCGTCACTGGCTGACACCGTTTGATAGAACGAGACGATGCCCTTATCTTGTCACTTATCGAGTGATAAGGCCGACCATGATACGGGGTCTGATCTCGGATTCGTACTTGGAGACAATGGAGACGCTTTGGACCTTTAGTTATCAATTTTGAACATACTCGTATTAAAGAAAAACTGCAAAATTGTGTTCACTTTTTTTAATATAAAAATGTCCAACTTCGCAGGCAATAATTCGGGTGCAGACTCGAAAATTATTATTACTCCAAAAGAAAGAAGGCAAAAAAATATGCATAGTGATGAAAATCCCATTCAGATATCTCAAAGAATTACGAAGCTACAACCGTTTTAATATTGCTTGTTAGAGAGAGAAGACGCAAACGGTGTGTGACGTCACATTACAGGATGCTGCCGGCAGGCCGCGTCGACGGCGTCGCCGACCACGATGCGCGCGGCACGTTGCCGTCTTCTGTGACGTCACATTATTCCAGCGTCATCGTTTCATATGAAGTTGCGTTTTGCGAAAAAGGGACAGAACACATCCCTTCTTAAAATTTTGGACACTTATAACTTCGTGATTATTTAACCTTTTGCGTTGATTTTTTCTCCATTTGACAAATTTTTTTATCCTTCTTCGAGAAAATATCACTTTATTTTATTTAGTGTCTACGCCCCTATTGTTGGAATCTAAAAGCGTCACCCGTGATGACTTTAAAGAAAAAAAATGACAATAATTACACGGTTCACCCATGTATTAAACGTCACTACGAGCGACATGTTTCGAACTCTTCGGGAGTTCTTATTCAGGATTGAGTGTTTTCGCGGCGGTGTCGCTTGAATCACGACAAGATTCAAGCGACACCGCCGCGAAAACACTCACTTTATAGAGTACAAATTACTTTAATTACCCAAGGAATACCACTACCTACATTTTGTTGCTTAAAAAACCACCGGAGCTATAACTGAAATATGGCCTTCCGTTTTTTTACTAAATCACGAAAGCTAAGCTAGCATAATAATGGCTAGTAAAAGCCTAAAGGAAAAATAAGCTATAATCGAATTTAAACTTTTGTGAGACATGTCTAAAATACTACTAATAAATCCACGGTTAAATTCACGCATTAAATGTCACAACAGGCGACATGTTTCGAACTTTTCGGGAGTTCTTCTTCGAAACAAACATCGAAAACACTCATCCTGAAGAAGAACTCCCGAAGTGTTCAAAACTAGGGATGTTACGGAGGCGGCTTTACCGGAGCCGGAGCCGGATCCGGAGTTTATTTTTTTATTTAACGGAGTCGGATCCGGATCCGGAGGCGAAGTTGGAGCCGTTACCGAAGCTGGATCCGGAGCCTGATCCGGAGGTTTATCGGAGGCGGAGCCGGAGGTGTGAGATGTTTGATTTTTCGGCAACGCAAGGGCGAGTTGTACCGACTTACGGTTACAGACCGATCAACGTTAAATATGGCGCGGCCAGCTGTCATCCCATAGAAACGTGTCAAACTTTCCATACATTGAGATTTTAACGAACACCGCTTACGATTACAGACGGTTTGGTACAACCCAGCCTAATTTGTTTTTTTACCTCTTGAATAGGCGTAGAATTCGAACCTGAGGACACGGAGGTACCTTTTTTTCTGAGTCTGCTTTTGCAGTCTTCATATTCATACTCTTTATGGTGCAACGAGTTTAGGTGGCCCTTGTTCCTCCTTTCCTAGAATAATTACACTTTCTCACATAATTCACACTTTGCCGAGTTTGTACTTATATTAACAAAGTAATTCCATAGGGCACCAGTTTTAAACGTATTTAAAAGCACGTACTAATATGACGCAACGCAATACCAACACTAAGAAGTAACTGACGGAACTAACTGATTTATATTTTATATGTAATGGCCGCTGTACACATTGGGCCAACGTTGGCGCGTGAGCAGGATGCAGCTATGCAAACGAATGAGATCGAATTATAGCGTTCTCCTTCTAACGCATAGCTGCATCCTGCTCACACGCCAACGTTGGCCCATTGTGTACAGCCGGCTTAAGACAAAAAGCGGGCGATCGTGAGTGATAGGTAAGTAATTCCCGGACAAGTCAAAACTCGTTGGCGTGCGCCACGCTACCGCGACAAATGCAATACTCCGCA
The DNA here is from genome assembly GCA_947578815.1 of Epinotia ramella. NCBI lineage: Eukaryota > Metazoa > Arthropoda > Insecta > Lepidoptera > Tortricidae > Epinotia > Epinotia ramella. The sequence continues at coordinate 24,827,621 of OX388205.1, forward strand.
TGCTATAGCTCCGGTATAACTTCGGTAAAAAATTAACGGAGGCGGAGGCGGAGGCGGAGGTGTAAAATAAAAAATAGCGAAAGCGGAGGCGAATCCGAACGTGTAAAACCAAACGGAAGTTCCGCCTTAACGGATGCGGAGGCGAAGGTCCGTAACATCCCTATTCAAAACATGTCGCCTGTCGTGTTTTTTGCCGTGAATTTATTAGTAGCATTAAAAAAAACAAGAATATATTATGAAAACTTCGATCATGTCTATGAAAGTCAGATTTTCAGGCCACTACTGTGTGGCGGCCAAATTTTTCAATTCTGATCTCGGATTCGTACTTGGAGACAATGGAGACGCTTTTGCCCTTTAGTTATCAATTTTGAACATATTAAAGAAAAAGTGCATAATTATGTTCACTTTTTTAATATCAAAATGTCCAAGTTCGCAGGCAATAATGTCACTACGGGCGACATGTTCCGAACTCTTCGGAAGTTCTTCTTCAGGATGAGTGTTTTCGCGGCGGTGTCGCTTGAATCACGACAAGATTCAAGCGACACCGCCGCGAAAACACTCATCCTTAAGAAGAATTCCCGAAGAGTTCGAAACATGTCGCCCGCAGTGACATTTAATACGTGAGTTGAACCGTGTAATTATTAGTTCTGTTTCAACACGTCTCACGAAAGTTTAAATTCGAAAAGCAATGTCCGCCATCTTGGAATTCAAAATGGACATCATTTCTAGAATCTTCACCCTCGAGAAGCCTGCCAATGTATGTTGTTCTTTAAAAAAACGCGCATATTAATTTACAACGAATGTTTCAAAAAATTTAAATAATGCGACCACTTTTTGAAATATTTCTGACTATGAATTCGTATTTAGACCTCTCAGACATCGATTTTGAACATAACCGGATTTATTCTCAACTAGCGATCCGCTCCGGCTTCGCACGGATACTACAGGGTGCAATCTTTTACGTGATACAAAATAGCAAAATGTGAATCTATCCATGATTCTGAGCAACTTTTATTATGGGACCAACTTTGTGTTATGCCAAAAAAACACACCTGTTCATACATTCTTGTCAGTCTAAAATGAGCAGAGTTAATGAAATAGTTGGATTTTTTTGGCATAACACAAAGTTGGTCCCATAATAAAAGTTGCTCAGAATCATGGATAGATTCACATTTTGCTATTTTGTATCACGTAAAAGATTGCACCCTGTATATTATACATATAAACCTTCTTCTTGAATCACTCTATCTATTAAAAAAAACCGCATCAAAATCCGTTGCGTAGTTTTAAAGATCTAAGCATACATAGGGACAGACAGCGGGAAGCGACTTTGTTTTATACTATGTGTAGTGATAGTGATAGTGATAATCTTTCATAAAGTAAATACACGATCGACAGAAAAATGTTCGTCTAGTTTTGCATGTACTGCACAAATTATTCTAAGAAGCCGGTCACCCGCCGATCGCTGCGTAATCTTATAGTTGTATTTTGAACTTTAAGATCTATATGTTAAGGTCGACTTTTAAATATATTATTTCAAAATGTAGCAAAATATCTACTGGAATGTAATGATACGTTCATTCACTGGACGAATATACTGGGTCACAATATTATTGACATAATTATGTTCATCGTGCTGTCGTGAGAGCACAGAACGTAGTCCTCTCGTCTCAGCGGAGCGATTACGACTGACTCCGCCCGCGAACGGCAACAAAAGATATACAGAACCGCACGAAACACGCGACGGGAGAAAGGGTATCGCGCTAAATAAAAAAGGCCTATACGCCAAATACGTTTCACCTCAATAAGTCTGAAAAGGGACTACATAAAAATACCCCGCTAGTACTTTCATTAGGTAATGTGAAAAGCTATTATACACTCAACTTATTACTTAATTTATATGCACGGGAACCTCACACTATTGAAATTGAGTAAAAATAAGACATGTTTTGGCGGTTCTTTTCTATCGAGGCAATTTTGGTTTTGTATGGTTTTGTTCAGACGATTCAATTGCAAATATGATGTAGTTTTGGTATGTTCTTTTTCCTGGCATTCGCTTTAGTTTGTCATAGGTAAATATTCAATCTAAGAAACCCGATTTCGCGGAGCGCCCCCTCTTAACATGTGAGACTACGCCTTGTTTTCTCCAGTCCAATGAGTCAGGCGCAGCGATTGGGCTCTTGGGGATTCTGACTTTATTTGTAGTTGTTTCATTTGAAAGCCTTAGACCTTTATATTGATCCATTTCTTCACGCCTTAAATCGGCAAAACGGTTTACTTTAAAAACAGTCAAAGGATACTTTTCATTTCGTCTATTTATATCATCTAGCCTTTCCTTGAAAATCGCAAGTCTTTCGAAATATTCTCTACGATCATATACTTTTCCGTATTGTTTAACGAATTCTCGGAATAGGCTTTCGGCATCTTCTAAGTCGTAGTACGGTTTGTCGAGACCAGACGCGGTCACGACCGTACTGCTGGCGATGCAGACTGCCACCAACACAATCGGCACTAACATGATGTTTTGTCGATGATAATCGTAAACTTGGAATAATGTCACCGGTAGACACTGTTGATGGTATATCCATGCCCACGGTATTTTATATGCAAAACCATTAGTTAGAATGTTAGTAATTTTGTAATAAAAACATAGCAATAATGTTATCAGAAAGGTAATAAAAAGCGGAATTTTGAACGTATCAAGAGTAATATACAGTTAATGCTATGCTACATAAGCTACTGCCTGCTTTAAGAATGAGGATCCTCGAGAGCTATGCGAGATGGCTAAGCGGTGTTCGAGGATAAATCTACCGATAGGAATGCTTACTTTTTTTTATCCTTGCTTAGTATAGCACTGGTGAATATAAGTTCAACGGAGCGAGAATTTTTTTACATATTTCCCAATGCGACCGATCAAGACATGGTCACGCGTGCTGCGAAGTCGAGCATATTACGCACTGTATAATAATGAATAAATATATACATAGATACATATAAGGGGAAAATCTACAACTCCAAGATTCGGAAATATTGATGTGCATCACGTTTTTATATCTGGTGGCATTTGTTCCCGGGCGTGCCTGGGCTAGTTAAGGGCACTAGCGGGGAAAACGGGTTACCGAAGTTTTTTTGGCAGATTTTCACTTCCCAAACCTTTTATCCCACAAACAAATTCGCCAAATAATCATAAAAAAAAAAAAAAAAAAGATTTACTGTTGCAAAAAAATACAATCTCAACACAAAATAAAATAAAATGTAGTTTATACATAATTAGGTTAGGTGTAACAATAGGTTCGGGGCTCAGCGTTTGCTGCTAGCCTGTCGGCTGTGCGCTGTTTTCCAGCCCGCACTAGCTCGTTGCAAGGGGAACATTCGCATTACACGTAATAAACTTAAATTACTAAACTAAACTAAATTTATAATAAAATAAAGAAGGTACATGTAACATAATTATATTTATTTGCCAACTTAACATTTACCATAACATCTTAATTTGCAAGCGAACGTTAAGCAAATAAAGTAAATTTTCCACTTTTATTTTGACGAATTAGACAAATTCCAAAACTTACAACACCCAAAAGATAATATAGCAAACATTATGCTTTACAAATATATTTTTAAACATTCTTTTATTTAATCATAGTTTATAATGTAAGTATGTATTACTAAAAAATGATCGGTTCTGGCGCCTGTAATTGGTAGTGCAAAGTTTAAGAGGCCTGTGCCCAGCAGTGGGTTATATATATATATATAGGCTGATGATGCATATGTGAAATGTACCTAGTGCGGCAAAAAAAGGCAGATGTGTTTATGCCTTAATAGCACCTACATCTCGTCGAAACTGGCAAAATGCGCCGTTGCTGTTCGGTTCGAGTTTCGAACGTTTAAAAAATAGTCAAAATTGAGATCCTTTTCTTGCCAGTCAGAGAGAGACAGAGAAACACAGGTAATACGAAAATCAAGTCCAAGTCTTCGTAGCATCACTTGTTATTTTTTTAGCATGTGCATTTGTGTCCTCCGTAGCAAGAGAACTAGGTAGACCATGGACTTCCCCTGAGATGCATCCGCTGTCAGTACCCGGCTGTTGCGTACCAAGCGTTACCGATATCTTTATTCATTTATTTATTTCAGAAACATCTTTACAACTTTGTCTTAGTACCTAGAGACTCTACTTCCTAAATAAGTAGGTATAACCTGAGCTAAAGCTGAGCTTTAGGATAAACAGTGTATCGTCGCCATCACGTGCCGTCAACATACGAGGCGCGGTCTCCGTGAGCTACGTGTCTGTTTTTACGTGTGAAACACGGTATCCGATCATTTTATAAAAAACGTTTCATAAATATTCATTTTATGAACAACGTTTGGCAAACTAATGATTAAATTAAAAAGGTATGAAATTGTATATAATTACTTGCTATCATTACAAATACCTAGCTCGCCGGAGAAAAAAAGTATGGGCATAATGTATTAAAATAAAATAAATAAATATTTTGGTAGCTAGTTTGCCTAGTTTCGATGCCAATATAATTATTATTTGAGGTACATACCTAGTCCATCTAAGAAAAAAAGTGTATTTTTTGTCGTTTATTTTGCTATTATCGACCCCGAGCGACCACGAAAATATAACATAGATTATCTTTTGTTATTGATGAATGATACTTTTAAATATATTATGATAAAATAACGTTTAAGAAAATGCATTGTTTGGTATTTAAATATCATATTTAATAAATCATTGATCGTCTTGATAAAGTTGTATAACCACAAGTTGTATAATTCTATACAGGTATCGTATAAGTCTGTATGAACACACGGATAAGTCAAAAAGTGTTTAGCAAGTAAGGTATCATTCCTAGCCTAAAAAAGTCTTTTGCCTATCTATTTTACTTTAAGGCAAGTGAGTGTAGGTACGACGACGAGCGAAGCGAGGAGGAGTGTTAGGTGAACTGTGACCCTACAGCGCGCGAGACGAGCGAGCGAAGCGAGCGTGCCGCGGCAGCGGCCAGCGAAACGCCAAAACCGATTATGTTTAAATACTATACTTTTATGAATTTACTACAGGAATGTTTCTTGGCCAGTCCGCTAGATACCGTGATATGACAGATATTTACTTTTATGAAACAATAATTTTATCTGTTAAGTTTTCATTAAGTATTTTTAGTATGGCAACATTCTGTGCCTGCGTTTGACAGATGGAGTAACTGTCGAGTCTCTTTCGCCTTTGTCGTTTTGAAATACGGTTCGAAAATTTGATCTCCGCGCGAATAGTCGCGCTATTTTATAGGCATCTACCACTTTAAGCTATTTCTATTCATAAGTGCCTTGAAGAAGCCGGAGGATATCCCGTCAGCCGTGTATAGTCAGGTGCCAGGTAATCTGGAATCAGGTGAGTCTGTACAGTACAAGCCAGGTCTCCGGGTCCTACACCTGACGAAGGAGCGTCGCAGCGGCTCCTGGCAACGGTGAGTGTCCTTTCAGCAGCTTCAAGGCTCTGTTTCGTTGTATAAGTTTATGTTTTAGCGCTAGCCTACTTGTCGTGTTTAAACTCATTAGTTTTGTTCGAAATTTACAGTCCACTTATTAACATTTTTTGGTTCTTCAAACCGGATTTTGAGAAGGCGGGCCTGTGGATATTTAGTTTTTTATCGTTTTCGAAGCAAATCCATCACATTTGGGTGTTAAATTGTCGTTTCGTATTAATATTTTCGTCCACCAAAATAGAGGGTAAGCTTATAAAATTTCGCATTCCACAGTTTCGTAGTTTTCTCGTTAGATTAATTGGAGCTTAAAAGTAATTAATTTGAATAACTGTTAAAAACTCATATTATTTGAGTTGTTTTAGATAAAAATTTAACGTATTTTAATAGTTTAACAATTATTCATGTGTCGTGTCGTTATACTTTATAATCGTTGTTAGCGTTTCGTTGTAGGCAATAGTAGTGTAAATCGGAACGCACCTTTGCCACAGAGATAAATTCACTAACTGTCAAGTGACGTTTTAGTTCACTTCACTCAGTCTATTTAACCTCAAAGTTGAGTGTTTATGTATGAAATATCTTGATTTCCAGCTTGTGTTTCGTGATAATTCTTTACAATGAGTGATAATGAGAATGGGAATGTATCCGCGGACGTTGATATGGCCCGTGTTGCAAGGGATTACGCGGTGATGCGACTTGAACACATATACGAGTCTAGTTTAGTCGGCTACATTGAACAAGATTTGTTTGACTTAGAAAAGGAATTCCATGACGCACAATTAAAAGTGTTGTTAGCCTTAGGTCCACAACAACGTTCGAGTGAATACGTAGTTTCGAAAGAATTTGAATTTAGATTAAAATCGGTACAAACTAGGTTACGAAAAAGTACACAGAACGTCGACGTTAAACCGGTAGAAGCGAACAATTCGTTAAGTGCTGCTCACTTACCAAAAATAACGATTAAAATGTTTACAGGGAAGCTGGAGGATTGGGTCGGTTTTAAGGAATTGTTCGACTCATTAATTCATAGGCGGAGCATATCTAATGTCGAAAAATTGCACTATTTGTTGTCAAGTGTGGAAGGGTCCGCTTATGACTTAATCAAAGGTTTTCCGTTATCAGATGATAACTATATGAGTGCTTATGAAACACTTTGTAAGCATTATGATAAGAAGCGTCAGATTGCTATCGTTTATTATGAGAAGTTGCTAAATTGTGAACCAGTTAAAAATAAAACTGATTTGTACCGAGTATTCAGGACTTTCAGTGAAAATTTGAATATATTGTCGAAATTTAAATTGCCTGACAAGAACTTCATGCTTTATTATTTATTGTGGTCCAAATTGGATGTTTGTACCCGCGAAGCATTTGAACTACAACTTGACTCAAATATTGACATCCCAGACTTTGAAAATTTGCAATCATTCATTGAAAAAAGGAGTCAAGCACTAGAGAATTCAAATCCTAAGATAAGGGTATCGACCCCTACTAATAAAATTGTTAGTAAAAATAAATCTTCGCTTATTGTGCCTTCAGCACCAATGCCTATAGTGAGTTGTCCGATGTGTGCTGTTGTTGGGCATGAGTTGGGGAAATGCCCTAACTTTCTAAATTTGAAGCCATCTGAGAGATTTTCCAAGGTCAAGGAGAGTAGGCTCTGTATCCTATGTTTGAAGCCATCACACAGTATGAAAATGTGTAAGTCGAGTGTGTATTGTGAAAAATGCAATTGTCGTCATCACACCTTGCTCCACTTTGACAAAGTTGGTGAAGATGCTCAGGGGTCAAAGGACAATTCTCATATGACAACATTATCGGTTTCGTCTTTTAGTAACCAAGTGTTATTCTCTACTGCCATTGTTAGGGTGAAGGATAATCATGGACAGTTGGTACCAATACGGATTTTGATTGACTCGGGCAGTGCCTGCAATTTTCTTACATTGGCTGCAGCAAACCGGCTTGGATTACCATTAAGTGAGTGTCACGAAACCATCAATGGCATCGGAGGGACATCCACGGCCACACTTGGGACTGTTTCGTGTGAGATTTTTTCCTCCAGGGGAGGATCTTCAGATAGATTTGAAATTGAAGCATTTGTTTTGCCACAAATTTGCTCAGACATGCCATCTGGTCAAATTGATTCCTCGACCTGGGACCATCTTAGGAATTTGGTTCTTGCTGACCCACTTTTCTATGAATCAGGACCAATTGACATGTTAGTCAATGTCAGTTTTTTGTCGTCAGTGCTTCAACCTGGTCTTGTAAAGGGCGAGTCAGGTCAACCCATTGCCATCAATACTGTTTTCGGTTGGCTTATAATGGGTGAATGTGCTATTCGTACTGACTATTTTCGTTGCCGGTCTCGAGACAATTCCAGGGTCGCTACCGCGGATTGTCATTTCGTTTCGTCGTTGTCTCCGGACATTAATAGTAAGCTGTTTGCGGAGATAAATAATGTCGTAACTCCTCAAACAGCTGCTTCGTCGAATAATTTGTCGTGTCGTTTTCGTGATGGTTCTTGCCTCGTTAGCAAGGATTGTCTTCTCGCTTCGTCGTTGTCTCCGGACATGAATAGTAAGCTGTTTGCGGAGATAAATAATGTCGTAACTCCTCAAACAGCTGCTTCGTCGAATAATTTGTCGTGTCGTTTTCGTGATGGTTCTTGCCTCGTTAGCAAGGATTGTCTTCTCGCTTCGTCGTTGTCTCCGGACATTAAAAGTAAGCAGGTTGCGGAGATAAATATTGTCGTAACTCCTCAAACAGCTGCTTCGTCGATTAATTTGTCGTGTCGTTTTCGTGATGGTTCTTGCCTCGTTAGCAAGGATTGTCTTCTCGCTTCGTCGTTGTCTCCGGGCAATAAAAGTAAGCAGTTTGCGGAGATAAATATTGTCGTAACTCCTCAAACAGCTGCTTCGTCGAATAATTTGTCGTGTCGTTTTCGTGATGGTTCTTGCCTCTTTAGCAAGGATAGTCATCTCTTTTCGTCGTTGTCTCTGGACAGCAATATTCAGCGGTTTAGGGAGGTAGAAAACTGCCTGAATCGAACAACGACTCCTAAATCGGCTATCTCGTCGGAAGCTGATTCGTCGTGTGACAGCCTTATGGGTGCTGCATATTTTCGTGATCCTGAAGGGAGGATGGCTATGCCATTAACCTTCGACAACCCCCAGGATAAGCCTTGGTTTTCCAACTCCTCGGATTCCGACTTACACTCGGAACAATTTCGTATCTTTGAGGATGTTCAGTACGTCTCACTGAACATATTAGGTCTACGGTGGCTACCTAAACCTAACACACTCTCGTTCAAAACCACAAGCTTAGATTGTTGTTGTACCAAGTGCTCAATGCTTTCGTATACTGCGCGGATTTTCGATCCTTCGGGTTGTCTTTCGCCTGTCGTTTTCATGGCGAAATATGTAATGCAGCTTTTGTGGACCTCAGGACTGCACTGGGATGATCATGTCCCAGAACCTATCGCTGGAGAGTGGCTTAAATTAAATTCTCAGCTATCGTGCCTGAGCTCACACTCTATCCCTCGCAGAATTATCGATTCATTTCGCCTTTGTCGCGCAACGTTTCGTGGCTTACTACCAGCTGATTTAGTGCGGTGTGAATCATGGTGGGCGGGACCCGCTTGGCTGTCGCGTCCCGAAGAAGATTGGCCGAGACATCTCACTCAAGGAGACGGAGCTGCACTCATGGAGGAAAAGGTTCAGACTTTATTCAGTGCTATGAATTCGGACTTCGAACAAATTTTGTCTCGTCTTTCGTCGTTTCGTCATATCGTCAATATGTTGGCGTATTGTTCTCGTTATCTTCATAACCTGACGAATCCCTCTCATAGAGTAAATAAAAGGACTCTATCGCTGGAGGAAACCAACTCTGTCGTTCGATTTCTCGTTAAACATGTCCAGAAGCATGTTTTCTCGACTGAAACTCGAATGATCAACAAAGGTGCAACCAACTCACTTCACAAACCTCTTCGCAAACTTTGTCCGCTCGTTGATGGAGAGGGTTTGTTGAGGGTGGGCGGTCGGCTGTCTCGTAGCGACACCTTCAACTACGACAGGAAACACCCTATGCTGTTGCCTCGTGAGCACAGACTGACGGCGTTGGTAACCGAAGAATATCATCTTAGGTTCGCCCATCCGGGATTGCAAACACTACAGAACCTAATATCACAGAATTTCTGGAATTTATCATCGAAACGCGCTACCCATGTCGTCATTTCACCGTGTGTGAAATGCGTTAGGGTGCGCCCACAGATAGCACCACCCCCCATCATAGAAGTGTTGCCCAACTTTCGTATAAACCAATTGAAACAATTTTCGTCAGCTGCTGGCGTCTATGCTGACCCCGTTAATGCGTTGCTAGGTCGAGCAAGAGGCAGCACGCCACACAAGTCTTATATTAGTGTTTTTGTGTGTGCCCTCACTATGGTAGCACACTTAGTTTCGGAACTAACGTCTGACGATATCGATGCACCTAGGCGGTTCATCGCTCGTCGAAGCCGCTGTTCGCGTTTGGTACTAGACCATAAGGTTCTGTTAATTAACGAACAGTGTAGCCCATTAAACTGGAACCTGGGCAGAATTGTTAAACTGCACCCAGATTTGGATGGTGTTTGTCGTGTCGTTACCATCCGCACAGCCACCTGCGAATATAAACGTCCGGTTGTGAAACCGTGCCCATTACCTTCTCGTCAATAGTTAACTTATGATTACAAGTCACTTAGCTTGGACTTCAGTCTTTTGTTTGTAGTTTTGGAACGAAGTTCAACCTTATGTGACACGATTAGTTTGTAGTATCGTATATTTTTTATTATTTTCGAAAATACCTTGTATTTTGGTGGGCGGAATGTTAAGTTTTCATTAAGTATTTTTAGTATGGCAACATTCTGTGCCTGCGTTTGACAGATGGAGTAACTGTCGAGTCTCTTTCGCCTTTGTCGTTTTGAAATACGGTTCGAAAATTTGATCTCCGCGCGAATAGTCGCGCTATTTTATAGGCATCTACCACTTTAAGCTATTTCTATTCATAAGTGCCTTGAAGAAGCCGGAGGATATCCCGTCAGCCGTGTATAGTCAGGTGCCAGGTAATCTGGAATCAGGTGAGTCTGTACAGTACAAGCCAGGTCTCCGGGTCCTACACCTGACGAAGGAGCGTCGCAGCGGCTCCTGGCAACGGTGAGTGTCCTTTCAGCAGCTTCAAGGCTCTGTTTCGTTGTATAAGTTTATGTTTTAGCGCTAGCCTACTTGTCGTGTTTAAACTCATTAGTTTTGTTCGAAATTTACAGTCCACTTATTAACATTATCAATTGAAGATTTGTAAAATTACCTATTTTAAAAACGATTTATTTGGTAAATGATCATTTATAAAATGACAATTTAACATTCAATGTTTTTTTAAAGTGTAACATTTGCTAAATGAGTATTTGTCAGTTACTCTTATAGTATAAGCATTTTGAGGACCTAACCTAACTTATCAGTTTGTGAAATGAATAGTTTGTGAATCGTTGTTTATAAAATGATAATTTATGAAACGTTTTTTATGAAATGATGGTGAACCATGAGACACACGTCATACCAGTCCTCGGCGGTGCTGATGCTGACTCTCCAGGGCCCAGCTAAGTCAGCAATCTGAAACTCCCGCGACCGTGTGAAGTCATTTGCCGGATCCCGTCGGAAACCTGTAGTCGTCGGGTATATTTACGTAGCTTTTAGTATTTTACCGTGCCTGTACCTACTCTTGTAAATTTGGGTCGTGATTTGCTATAGCGCTGTGCTAACTCGTCGTTCCCGGCCCTGCCGGTTTTTCCAAATAGATTCCCTAAATTCTGGGCTGTTATTCGCTACGCGCTAAAGCGGTTCACCCCGCCGGCCACCCGTCATGAAACTAGACCTCTACCTACGCTTGGTTACTACGTACCGCGGCGTCAAAATATATTTGTGGGTGAGCGTTGAGGTGAGTTTGAAACAAGATACAGAATAAGGGGGCAGGCACCTCGCTTGCCGCCGTACAGTCAGCATCAGAAGTAGCTAAGCAAAATTCGCGTGTTGATCATTTTGAGCACTAGAACTGCTTAGCAACTTCTGCTGCTACGCAGTACACGATTTCATTTAAATGTTGGAGTTTATCCGTCAAGTTCCATCACTCCTTCCATCTACACCAGTCATCCACACATTTCCTTTTTACAAGCTTTATATTAATGACGACCGGTTAGTCTAGTGGGTAGTGACGCTGCCTACGAAGCTGAAGGTCCTGGGTTCGAATCCCGGTAAGGGCAAATATTTGTGTGATGAGCATGAATATTTGTTTCTGAGTCATGGATGTTTTCTATGTATTTAAGTATTTCTATCTATTAAATATATCGTCGTCTAGTACCCATAACACAAGCCTTATTGAGCTTACTATGGGACTAGGTCGATTTGTGTAAGATTGTCCCCTAATATTTATTTATTTATTTATTTATTATTTATATTAACTTGATCTGTTCGTATGTATAAGTATAACTCGTAACCACTCACTTGGTTGTGGCAACCACAGTTGCCAATTTCGCGGACCCCTAAACTGATGGTGGCAACTGTGGTTGCCAATCGAAGTATGGGCTGCTTTGATAATGAAAAATTAGAAGCAGTTTAGGCTACCTTTTTTAAAATCCGAAATCAAGTGAGTGGTTATGTATGTAAGTTGTCCGTCAAAATTTGCAATCCATTTGCCAGTCACTTGCCGTTATCCGATCGAGCTGAAATTTTGGGTATTAGTATAGTTTGGATGACAATTCAATATTATGGTAGGTACCATCGAGCTGAACTGATGATGAGAACAGAAGGTGGTCATGGGAATTCAGTATTCAACCGACGTAACCCCGTTGAGTTTGGGCTCGTTTATCGTTTCGTTCGTTTTTTTTTTCGTCTCGATGATGGTATACAGAAAAGTACAGTCGGCAATAAAAGCTTGTACCAAAAATGTTTTTTTTTGACAGAAACTGATTCCAGTGAAGCCTGGCCTCCTCATGCTGTGACTTGTTACCCATCCGTACCTATCCCTAATACGTTACGCGGGGTATTTACGTACATAAAAAAACTTTACTGCGTGTTTAGCCTCGCGCTTATGTCCTTTTAATTTCTCGAGCATTCCGGGCATGTCGTTTGATGATTTAATTCGGTACATTTAATTTAAACTCTTGTACTAAAAATATGTGTAACCAAGCCCTGGTTTAGGCCGATTTATTCAATTGTTGGTGAGGCACGGTGTGCGTACATTTTTATTTTCCCTGCACTAGTTAGGCTGAAACTTGTATCCAGGATGTATTTAAGAGTCCTTACGCCCACATAAGCAGAAGCGGGAGCGTATTTTGCAAAATGCTTCCTTCTTCATTCAAGATTACGACGTAACTATTAGTATTTATTCAAAAACTGATAACGTAATTAAATAATCATTTCTTAACCTCTCAATAATTTAAAAAAAAAATTTCGGCGCGCGGCATCTGTGCAGCGTGATTTATACGTCTTTTAAAAAAATATACATTTACGGCATCGTAGGTCCTTTAGTTATGATTATTTTTTTATGGCTTAACATAAAGTTATCATTTGCTGTCATATTATTTTTAGGGCAAAATAAAAGTACAATTTGCGGTAAAAAAATATAATGTCTGTCTATTTTCACCAAAAAATTTAAGAAAACTCGGAAGGTGTTTTATCAAATTCTTAGAATGAATCTTTGATTTTCAATCTTGTCAGCCCCTTGTAAAAGATCTGGTGATGTGAATTGTAATCATTCATGTACCTAATGATTCTTGTTTACTGTAAAATTGAGAACCGAAACGACACTTCTTACTGCAAAATTTGAAAAAGACTCCCAAGAAAACTCATTTATTTTAGGTTTAGAAACAGAAAATGAAAATTTGAACCATGTTAGCCCCTAGTTTAAAAGATAATTATTTAAGTATGTTATCAGTTTTTGAATAAATACTAATAGTTACGTCGTAATCTTGAATGAAAAAGCAAGCATTTTGCAAAATACGCTCGTTTTAGGCGTAAGGACCCTTAAGCCGTCATTTATGTGAGCAGTTCTACGTATAAACTTCAGTGCTACGTAAATTTTGTATAAGTTATCTTACGTTTTTCATAATTTAGTGTGTTATATACTTTATTACAAAACTGTCACATGCTTCTTAATGATAAACACATGGTTATATCTCAAGTCAAGGACTTCCAAGCATTAAAAAATTACACTTGTACCTAGTTTGCAATTTCAAGATTAAATACTGTTCATATATTTGTATTCTTTTATTGCAAAATATTTTGTACCCGACACCTTTCCCCGATTGGATAGGTGTCGGGTGCAAAAAGAAAATACTGCTTAGGTATAACGTCACAGATGTTTTTATTTTAAAACAAGTTATTTGTATAAAAACATAAGTACTGATTCAGTTCTCAAAACAATATTCTATTGATGTTCGGCAATGCGGTGCACATACTTGTGCGAAATGTTACCTCCGCCACGATTGATACAAAAATCAGTATCCCAGCAAATATTGTCAAAATAAATGATGATCGGCCTGGTCGATTACGTAACGCTTTGCACGTGCCTCAGGTTCATCTAAATGTCAACTTTTATATGGAAAAATGACAGATTAATTGTTCTAACGCTCGTCCGAAACGTACTGTGTTTACCATCTGAATAAACTATTGTTCATCAAAATTATGACGTTTTATTTATTTGTTTATTATTATTATTCAACACGAGCATATAAGCTTTAACTTATGCTTTAACAATGTCAATTATAGATCATTAATAAAATCCTGAGTAGAGTATTAACATTTTTCAATTAGTAATTTCGTGCTAAGGCATGCGGCTGCTAAGCGGCGGTCGAGGGTTCGAATCCCAGCTCGTACCAATGAGTTTTTCGGAACTTATGTACTGAATATTTACCGTTAGCTTTTCGGTGAAGGAAAACATCGTGAGAAAACCGGTATAATCCCAATAAGGTCTAGTTTTCCCTCTGGGTTTGAAGGTCAGATGGCAGGCTTTCGTAAAACTAGTGCCTATGCCAAATCTTGGGTTTAGGTGTCAAAGCGGACCCCGGGCTCCTTTAGGGGCGGGCACTACCGGGAATAACGCTAGGAGGGTGATGACTTAGGTGAAGAATAAAATTCATATTAAAGAATAAATCTTTTTATTAGGCCTTACACTTAGGGATTTCAAATCTTGAAATACTTTCTCAAGTCCGGATTTTCGGATAATGGTTCGGCCGAAATCCGGACTTCGGATTGAATCCGGATTTAAGGGAGGTTTTAACTCAGTAACTAGAAAAAATAAACAAAAACCGCTGGAAAAAGTAGCCTATGTCACTCTCCAGCTTCTAAACTATCTCCATACAAAAAATCAGATCAATACGACGCTCCGTTGCGATGTGAAAGAAGGAAAAACATACAAACACACACACTTGCGCATTTATAATATTAGTAAGGACGATGTAGGGTAGGGTACACATGTCTCAAATAAAATAAATTTTCATGATTAATCTTTAATTTATTCGAATTGAGCCGTTAACGGGGTAATAATGATGGATCACGCATTAAATAGAAAGCAAGAACAAAGGTGAGTAATGGTAAAAATGTATACTTAGTTACTATCTATACATTAGCATTCATGTTCTGACAACCGAAGCCGTACTATGATATTCACTAACAATGTTGTCTATGATATTTTGTCTGTGATAAAGCTTTGATTAATGCGTCGATCCTTGATCAATGTACTTCACGTTAATTTTTGAATTCATTTATTTCTAATTTGAAATTTTGTCAGTGTAGGTATAGGCGAGCAGAAGTCAGTGAGGTCGTGCCGTTAATTCACTTGGGAGGTAGCTGTGTAACTTGTTCCCATCTTGCACGCATCAACTCCTCGAAGCAGACGAACATAACCCGCCTCGCCCCAATCCTCTCCCCAGGAATTCTTAATGATCCAGAACTTTGTTCCACTTTCTGTAAAAGAACCGTACATTAAGTTTAACAAATTGTCAATGACGCTAACGTATTTCTAAAAAATGTGTACCAGGACTAGCAGTGATTAGAGCTTTTTAAGCATCCTGCTATTGAAACTTCTAATCTCCATTTCACTAAATTTATCTACTCCCCTAAAAAAACCTGTCCGTCCCCAGAATGGTTGAAAACCATCCCGTGTTCATAAATAATGACCATTGTCCTTTTCTAAAATTCAGCCTAAATATTTCCGTATCAATTCTTCTTCCGTCTGATCACACGAATATTATTTTTTTAATGCATGAAAAGGTAACAGACAAACATTATTATTTTCGCATGATTACGACGCGAAGCACAATATTGACGAAAATGTGCGATCTTGGTTTTAGTTACCCACTACAGTGTTGTATGAACTCGAATAAGTTGGGAGTTCAATAAGTTCTCGGTATCGGCATGATTACGTCCGTTACGGACCAAACGCGCTGGCGTTAATCGAACGTGTCGATTTAATTACGAAAGTCGAACGATTTTTTACAGAAAAATGCTTGTATTTTCCGATCGTCGATGAAAAAAGAAGTAGACGGTAGCGTCGTGCCATACTTCTCCGGTGTGACCTACAGCCCGACATACCGACTACAACACATTCATTCAAATAAACCTATTCAACCACTTGTACCAGGCAAATTTTTGCACAGCTAATCATCGTCGAGTAGGCATTCACAAAAATCGCCATGCCATACTTTTCCGACGGTTCCAAATGACCACCATACCGCAAAGGTGTAATCTTTTTTTTGCCAAACGATTTCTTCCTTTATATTATTTGGATTTTTGGAAAGTATTTGATACAATGTGACCGTTATTATATTTCCCATTTTTATAGTAGGGGGAAAAAGGAGTAAGTATCTCCCGTTCTATTACCAGAGGTGCCATTGAGGGACGTAATTTCTATACAATGAATTATCTACCCCGTCACCTAGACCAACTCTTTTACTTTTAATTCTTATTTATTATTGAAAACTCCTTAATAAAATTTGTGTATTTGTCTGATGTAAAAAATAAACCTCATGTCGTCTAACAAAAGTTTTTTTATGAAGCAATATTAAGATATTTTGCACACATTATTATATGCATGTACTTAAAACATTAAAGAGTGTATTTAATAATAAAAAATATACCATCCGATGCGTAAGTTTTGTTTTTATTGCCGACACCGAAAACTTATTGAAGGCCCCTCGTAAATTACGAGTAAAATTGGCTCAGTACTCACCTTCTCCGTATCCCACTAATAGGACAGCGTGATCCATTTGATGGCCAGTACACCACTCAGGTTCCAATATGCCGCTATCATAATCGTTGAAGTCATTAGAATTCAGAGCTAAACAAAAATGAAAGTATTAGGTATTAACCAAAACCGGCCACCAACGCTCTCGCTGTTATTGGGGTTTAACCGACTTCAAAAAAGGAGGAGGTTCTCAATTCGTCGGAATATTTTTTATGTATATTATATAGTGATGAAGCGAAGTCGAGCAAGATGGAGGTCACCATTTGTGGGCATTGCGGCGTTGTAAGGGAATGCACAAAGAAAGCCGAGTCACCAAAATGTGTACATGCACTTTAAAAAGCCGTGTGACCACGAGACTGACTGGCAATGCCGAATGCGCAGCTAGAAAACTAGCCAAAAAAAGGTACCTTATATATACTCTATAGATTATGAAGGCGCCTAAGATCGAACCTTACATTTTTCGTAGAACTTTTTGTCTTATAAGCTTAGACCTTATGAGTAATAAGTAGTTTAATTTCTGACACAGATTAAATTTTCTGTATCTGATTCTTTCGTTTGCGAGGTTGAACACTGCCAACAATATATTAATTCTTCCTGTCATCCGCTAACCATACTAACACAAGATATACGAAGTCTATTTAAACATTTTGATAATGATAGTGCTTTCTCTTATAGATTTTTTCTTTTCCTAGGTCCACTTCTTTACAATAGACTTAATGCGCGGCTAGATTTATATCCTCTAAACTACATGAAATGTAAATCAACGCTACGAGAAGTCCCACGAAATATGTCCCATGACAATACAGAGAAGTTATTTATCGTATTAAAATAATTTTGTTCTATCTTTTATACCTTCTTACTTATTTGTACTAGTCAATAAAAATGATTTTATTATATTTTGCATGTAAATAACATAATAAACTGTTAGTTATTTTTTGCCTGAAACACAGCGTATCCTAGCTCAGGCACGTGTTATTTACCTCTAGCTCCTAGTCTATAGTTAAAACTGATGTACATTATGTTTTATCAATAAATTACTATCATAATAATAATTAGTATAGAACACATCGGACATAAACAAAAATAAACAACAGGAAGTCTTATCGCTGAAGAGAGTTGAGTGTGCTTAGGCCGATAACTCGGAATGGGAAACGGTTTAAAGCTAAAATAGCGTTGATATGAGATACGCACCGACTGCCAGAGGTCCAATTGTTACCAAATTGTCCAACAACGTATTTTCATCGGGGATGTCCAGAACTGTGCCACTTAGCACTTTGACAGCCACCTTTTGTGCGTCTTCTTTACAGGCACATTTTTTCGGTACATAAGCATAATCTGCTTCGTTCATAACGCCGGCTTTTTGACTGAATTCTCTGAAATTGAAAATAGCTATAAAATAACTATTAAAGTTTAGTAAATTAACGTCATTTAATTTGAGCATACAAAAAACGTCCATATTGTGTATGTATTAACTAAGACAACTACTATCAGAACCGTTACCGCTCGCTTTACCACGGCCACGCCATTTAGGGATTGATACCAAACAAAATAAAAACATAATTTAAAATTTTCTCGAGAAAGGAATACCTATCCATACAATCAAATGGAGAAATTACTAACTCAAGATAATATTCGGTCGAATATTCGGCCCTTTTCCACCAAGCCGCACCTTCACATTTAACGATAGCCATTTGCTATGACGATCGAGGTTTGTGACTTCACGGACCTCGAGCGTTTCTCTCTCTACCTAGTTTCGGTTGTAGGTTCGTTTATTTATTTGATATATTTGAAGGGGATTTTCATTATTATTATTAGGAATATTTTACTGCTTTCATTGTTTATTCCGATATACTAAATTCAATCTCAACACTCAATTCCGATTGAATGATTGTATTTGTTTGTATAACATAAAGACGTAAACGTGATCTTAAAACTAAAGCGTAAAGCGACACAACCGGCAAATATTTTATAGTGTTTTATTTGTTGTCCTATTTTGTTATCAAAATTAAAAATTAAATATAATAAAAAATATAAAAATAGTAAAGTGCAAAATAATTGTAGTATGGGATAATGTCAATAATAAATTGAAATATTATTATAATAGTAATACAATGTGGTTTAAAAATTGATGAGTAAGTTAAATAATGTAATAACATTCTTATTTTAATACCTAATAGTGTTAACTTTTTCAGAGTCCCATTTTTAATTCTTGATGTTTGGAATTGTATTATATAATAGAGTACTCTTCTTCACGGTAGCTGTTTTACATGCTTTGTGACTCAATATACTTACTTTCATACTGTGGTCTTGTAGGTAGCCTTCGTGTGTCGGCCACTTTATTTTAAAGGTTGAGATTACATTTTACAAAAATACTTATTCTAAAATATACATACAGGGGAATGTCAAGATTTTTAGTCGTTTTAAATATGGGATGCAACATTCTGTCATTTTTAATCCACACATAGCTGAGCCTTGAATACTGACTCTTTATCAACTGAATTGCCCCAAAAAAATATTTCGTACTTTAATACAAACGCAACAAGAACATGATAAGCACGAATAGTAGAGCATCCTAATTAACTATGTAGTTTAGAAAACTTTTAAAGAGCAACAGCAGATTTTTTTTACATAATTCATGTACCTACTTGGTATTTCCACGTCAGGTGGACTGGTGAGCTTATGACATGTTAATACAATTTCAGAATAAGGTTGTTGTTATTTGTATTTGCCCTAGCATTCGTCACTATGTTTTTGTAAATTCACGTCAAAATGCCAATATACGTCAGTTCGTATATTGGTATTACGTACGTACGTGAAAACTTGGTCCATAAACCCCCCATCGCATGTTCCGCATTCGAGACAGTCCAGTGCCTGACCATCGGAGAGAGCCAGGCATTTCTTATGTTTGATAGCGTACTGTCCTTCAATGTTTCCTGTAACGAGAACGAATTGAATTGTACATACTTCTTGTAAAAATATTAAAACCCAGTGACAAGTATTTTTTTTTCTGTAAATAATATTACAATATAAGTTAATCGTTTTTTTTTTTTTAATTAGGTATGTTAAAATGTTTTAAATTAATCCCGAAGTTTCGAGCCCTTTATGTGCCCTCGATGTTATGAGGCATGCATCAAGTTATCATCAGCCGCTTATATACGTCCCACTGCTGGGCATAGGCATCCTCTTATCAATGAGAGAAAAAATTCAAGTCCACACGTTAATCCAGTGCAGATTGGGGAGTTCGTGTACACACTTTTGATTTTCTTTCGTCGACAAGCCAATGCTGGTCGCGCCGGTGCGGAGGCTAGCAACTGCTCGAATTGAAAAACGTATCTATTGAAGTCATTTTCAGACGCGAACTATAGATGTTGTTGGTTATGTCGCCATCAAAAATTACAAATTTCTTGATAACCTACCATTGACCCACTCATAACTTAAGACTAATTTCTACAATGTTAATGAATTACTTTTAAGAATATTGTGTCTATCATTATTTTAATAAGACGACTAAGTACCAAAACTAAGTACTTAACCTACTATACCTACTACCTACCTTTATATCCTCACATAAAAATTATGTGTATTATCAATAAATTAAGAAAAAAAAACAAGACAAGAATCACAATTATGATTCCGAACATAAGTTCTGAAAAACTCATTAATACGGGTCGGGAACTCGGGATTCGAACCTATGACCGCCGTTTCACAATAACATGCTTAATCCACTATATTCTGTACGAGCCACCGAAGTATCGTACACGAATTATTACACAACGCATATTATTTTCTGCGCCAAATTGAAACAAGCATCATCATAGATGAAACAGATTTAAAATGAACAGTCAGTATCATATATTCAGTAGTAACCCTTTTATATTACTGTAAGAGTAAGGATGTGTAAATATTTGGCTACTTTGGCTGCTACTTACTAACTATACGATGTTGACTGTACTTAAAAAAATCTGGCACATTATAAAACGAAGCTACCACATTAAGGGGCTCCCATACGCCAATGACCTTCGACCTGAATCCCTTAGTTTTCTAATGTTTTTTGTAGCTTATTATATTAACAACAACGGCTTTAAGCAAAATAGTATCCCATATTTACTTCAAAGTTCATTATTTTCGAGATATTTGGCATCAAAAATGAACAATTTTAGGTCAAAAAACTGGTTTTCTGGCCATAACTTTTGTGATAATTAGTTTAAAATGAAAACCCCGACACGTTTTTAGGGACGTCATAGACGAACCCAAATATGTAGATTTCGTATATGTTAGATCTTTCACGTTAATAAAGATACGAAATAAGTGTTTTTATACAATGTTTAAAAAAACACATACAAAATTAAGTATTCATTTCTTTCAAAATCCGGTAGACAAAAATGGAGATAAAAGATTGAAAAACCGATAGCCGTTTGACTTATAATTCTATCTGTAGAGCAAAAGTAGGAGATACGATTCAAATCTCGTCAATAATCGATGAAAACCTCGGGTAGCCCCTTAAGAAGGAGTGAAAGCAATTGTGTAAAGAGAGAGCAAGATCGAGAAAATTTACCAATAGCGCTGAAGATATAGCAGCTCCCACAGCTTCCTTGGTTCTTAACATGTGAGACTACGCCTTGTTTTCTCCAGTCCAATGAGTCAGGTGCAGCGATTGGGCTCTTGGGGATTCTAACTTTATTTGTAGTTGTTTCATTTGAAAGCCTTAGACCTTTATATTGATCCATTTCTTCACGCCTTAAATCGGCAAAACGGTTTACTTTAAAAACAGTCAAAGGATACTTTTCATTTCGTCTATTTATATCATCTAGCCTTTCCTTGAAAATCGCAAGTCTTTCGAAATATTCTCTACGATCATATACTTTTCCGTATTGTTTAACGAATTCTCGGAATAGGCTTTCGGCATCTTCTAAGTCGTAGTACGGTTTGTCGAGACCAGATGCGGTCACGACCGTACTGCTGGCGATGCAGACTGCCACCAACACAATCGGCACTAACATGATGTTTTGTCGATGATAATCCGTAAACTTGGAATAATGTCACCGGTAGACACTGTTGATGGTATATCCATGACCACGGTATTTTATATGCAAAACCATTAGTTAGAATGTTAGTAATTTTGTAATAAAAACATAGCAATAATGTTATCAGAAAGGTAATAAAAAGCGGAATTTTGAACGTATCAAGAGTAATATACAGTTAATGCTATGCTACATAAGCTACTGCCTGCTTTAAGAATGAGGATCCTCGAGAGCTATGCGAGGTGGCTAAGCGGTGTTCGAGGATAAATCTACCGATAGGAATGCTTACTTTTTTATCCTTGCTTAGTATAGCACTGGTGAATATAAGTTCAACGGAGCGAGAATTTTTTTACATACTTCCCAATGCGACCGATCAGGACATGGTCACGCGTGCTGCGAAGTCGAGCATATTACGCACTGTATAATAATGAATAAATATATACATAGATACATATAAGGGGAAAATCTACAACTCCAAGATTCGGAAATATTGATGTGCATCACGTTTTTATATCTGGTGGCGTCTGTTCCCGGGCGTGCCTGGGCTAGTTAAGGGCACTAGCGGGGAAAACGGGTTACCGAAGTTTTTATGGCAGATTTTCACTTCCCAAACCATTTATCCCACAAACAAATTCGCCAAATAATCATTAAAAAAAATAAAAGAAGATTTACTGTTGCAAAAAAATACAATCTCAACACAAAATAAAATAAAATGTAGTTTATACATAATTAGGTTAGGTGTAACAATAGGTTCGGGGCTCAGCGTTTGCTGCTAGCCTGTCGGCTGTGCGCTGTTTTCCAGCCCGCACTAGCTCGTTGCAAGGGGAACATTCGCATTACTTACACGTAATAAACTTAAATTACTAAACTAAACTAAATTTATAATAAAATAAAGAAGGTACATGTAACATAATTATATTTATTTGCCAACTTAACATTTACCATAACATCTTAATTTGCAAGCGAACGTTAAGCAAATAAAGTAAATTTTCCACTTTTATTTTGACGAATTAGACAAATTCCAAAACTTACAACACCCAAAAGATAATATAGCAAACATTATGCTTTACAAATATATTTTTAAACATTCTTTTATTTAATCATAGTTTATAATGTAAGTATGTATTACTAAAAAATGATCGGTTCTGGCGCCTGTAATTGGTAGTGCAAAGTTTAAGAGGCCTGTGCCCAGCAGTGGGTTATATATATATATATAGGATGATGATGCATATGTGAAATATACCTAGTGCGGCAAAAAAAGGCAGATGTGTTTACGCCTTAATAGCACCTACATCTCGTCGAAACTGGCAAAATGCGCCGTTGCTGTTCGGTTCGAGTTTCGAACGTTTAAAAAATAGTCAAAATTGAGATCCTTTTCTTGCCAGTCAGAGAGAGACAGAGAAACACAGGTAATACGAAAATCAAGTCCAAGTCTTCGTAGCATCACTTGTTATTTTTTTAGCATGTGCATTTGTGTCCTCCGTAGCAAGAGAACTAGGTAGACCATGGACTTCTCCTGAGATGCATCCGCTGTCAGTACCCGGCTGTTGCGTACCAAGCGTTACCGATATCTTTATTTATTTATTTATTTCAGAAACATCTTTACAACTTTGTCTTAGTACCTAGAGACTCTACTTCCTAAATAAGTAGGTATAACCTGAGCTAAAGCTGAGCTTTAGGATAAACAGTGTATCGTCGCCATCACGTGCCGTCAACATACGAGGCGCGGTCTCCGTGAGCTACGTGTCTGTTTTTACGTGTGAAACACGGTATCCGATCATTTCATAAAAAAACGTTTCATCAATATTCATTTTATGAACAACGTTTGGCAAACTAACGATTAACAAAGGATCATGGGCAAATTGGGTGTAGCACCAACAGTCTTGAAACCGGTATCATTAAAAAGGTATGAAATTGTATATAATTACTTGCTGTCACCACAAATACCTAGCTCGCCGGAGAAAAAAAGTATGGGCATAATGTATTAAAAGAAAATAAATAAATATTTTGGTAGCTAGTTTGCCTAGTTTCGATGCCAATATAATTATTATTTGAGGTACATACCTAGTCCATCTAAGAAAAAAAGTGTATTTTTTGTCGTTTATTTTGCTATTATCGACCCCGAGCGACCACGAAAATATAACATAGATTATCTTTTGTTATTGATGAATGATACTTTTAAATATATTATGATAAAATAACGTTTAAGAAAATGCATTGTTTGGTAAATATCATATTTAATAAATCATTGATCGTCTTGATAAAGTTGTATAACCACAAGTTGTATAATTCTATACAGGTATCGTATAAGTCTGTATGAACACACGGATAAGTCAAAAAGTGTTTAGCAAGTAAGGTATCATTCCTAGCCTAAAAAACGTCTTTTACCTATCTATTATACTTTAAGGCAAGTGAGTGTAGGTACGACGACGAGCGAAGCGAGGAGGAGTGTTAGGTGAACTGCGACCCTACAGCGCCCGAGACGAGCGAGCGAAGCGAGCGTGCCGCGGCAGCGGCCAGCGAAACGCCAAAACCGATTATGTTTAAATACTATACTTTTATGAATTTACTACAGGAATGTTTCTTGGCCAGTCCGCTAGATACCGTGATATGACAGATATTTACTTTTATGAAACAATCATTTTATCAATTGAAGATTTGTAAAATGACCTATTTTAAAAACGATTTATTTGGTAAATGATCATTTTTAAAATGACAATTTAACATTCAATGTTTTTTTTAAAGTGTAACATTTGCTAAATGAGTATTTGTCAGTTACTCTTATAGTATAAGCATTTTGAGGACCTAACCTAACCTAACCTAACCTATCAGTTTGTGAAATGAATAGTTTGTGAATCGTTGTTTATAAAATGATAATTTATGAAACGTTTTTTATGAAATGATGGTGAACCATGCCGCCAAACCAACCGCGCCAACCGCCGAGGACTGGTATGACACACGTCATACCAGTCCTCGGCGGTGCTGATGCTGACTCTCCAGGGCCCAGCTAAGTCAGCAATCTGAAACTCCCGCGACCGTGTGAAGTCATTTGCCGGATCCCGTCGGAAACCTGTAGTCGTCGGGTATATTTACGTAGCTTTTAGTATTTTACCGTGCCTGTACCTACTCTTTAAATTTGGGTCGTGATTTGCTATAGCGCTGTGCTAACTCGTCGTTCCCGGCCCTGCCGGTTTTTCCAAATAGATTCCCTAAATTCTGGGCTGTTATTCGCTACGCGCTAAAGCGGTTCACCCCGCCGGCCACCCGTCATGAAACTACACCTCTACCTACGCTTGGTTACTACGTACCGCGGCGTCAAAATATATTTGTGGGTGAGCGTTGAGGTGAGTTTGAAACAAGATACAGAATAAGGGGGCAGGCACCTCGCTTGCCGCCGTACAGTCAGCATCAGAAGTAGCTAAGCAAAATTGGCGTGTTGATCATTTTGAGCACTAGAACTGCTTAGCAACTTCTGCTGCTACGCAGTACACGATTTTTTTTAAATGTTGGAGTTCATCCGTCAAGTTCCATCACTCCTTCCATCTACACCAGTCATCCACACATTTCCTTTTTACAAGCTTTATATTAACTTGATCTGTTCGTATGTAAGTATAACTCGTAACCACTCACTTGGTTGTGGCAACCACAGTTGCCAATTTCGCGGACCCGTAAACTGATGGTGGAAACTGTGGTTGTCAATCGAAGTATGGGCTGCTGTGATAATGAAAAATTAGAAGCAGTTTAGGCTACCTTTTTTAAAATCCGAAATCAAGTGAGTGGTTATGTATGTAAGTTGTCCGTCAAAATCTGCAATCCATTTGCCAGTCACTTGCCGTTATCCGATTGAGCTGAAATTTTGGGTATTAGTATAGTTTGGATGACAATTCAATATTATGGTAGGTACCATCGAGCTGATCTGATGATGAGAACAGAAGGTGGCCATGGGAATTCAGTGTATAACCGACGTAACCTCGTTGAGTTTGGGCTCGTTTGAATCGTCTCAATGAGTAGTTGATGATGGTATACAGAAAAGTACAGTCGGCAATAAAAGCTTGTACCAAAAATGTTTTTTTTTGACAGAAACTGATTCCAGTGAAGCCTGGCCTCCTCATGCTGTGACTTGTTACCCATCCGTACCTATCCCTAATACGTTACGCGGGGTATTTACGTAGATAAAAAAACTTTACTGCGTGTTTAGCCTCGCGCTTATGTCCTTTTAATTTCTCGAGCATTCCGGGCATGTCGTTTGATGATTTAATTCGGTACATTTAATTTAAACTCTTGTACTAAAAATATGTGTAACCAAGCCCGGGTTTAGGCCGATTTATTCAATTGTTGGTGAGGCACGGCGTGCGTTCATTTTTATTTTCCCTGCACTAGTTAGGCTGAAACTTGTATCCAGGATGTATTTAAGCCGTCATTTATGTGAGCAGTTGTACTTTCGTACAAAAGGGGTTAATTTCTACCTATAAACTTCAGTGCCACGTAAATTTTGTATAACTAATCTTACTACTATGTTTTTCATAATTTAGTGTGTTCTATACTTTATTACAAAACTGTCACATGCTACTTAATGATTAACACATAGTTATATCTCAAGGACTTCCAAGCATTAAAAAAATACACTTGTACCTAGTTTGCAATTTCAAGATTAAATAATGTTCATATATTTGTATTCTTTTATTGCAAAATATTTTGCACCCGACACCTTTCCCCGATTGGATAGGTGTCGGGTGCAAAAAGAAAATACTGCTTAGGTAATGTCACAGATGTTTTTATTTTAAAACAAGTTATTTGTATAAAAACATAAGTACTGATTCAGTTCTCAAAACAATATTCTATTGATGTTCGGCAATGCGGTGCACATACTTGTGCGAAATGTTACCTCCGCCACGATTGATACAAAAATCAGTATCCCAGCAAATACTGTCAAAATAAATGACGATCGGCCTGGTCGATTACGTAACGCATTGCACGTGCCTCAGGTAGATCTAAATGTCAACTTTTATATAGAAAAATGACAGATTAATTGTTCTAACGCTCGTCCGAAACGTTACTGTGTTTACCATCTGAATAAACTATTGTTAATCAAAATGATGACGTTTTATTTATTTATTTAATCTTTATTGCACAGTAACCAGTTACAAATACAAAAGGCGAATTTAACGCCAAAAGGTAAATACTCAACCAACAACCTCAACCTTTAGGTGAAACAGAAAATTTAACTTTTTAAGGAGTAACATGCACTTGGCAGTGTTTTGCAGACCGTCTCTATCTGATTGTTCCACCTCAGGTAAGGGTCCAGTTCCACGCCTAAGAATTTAACGCAAGCTGACTTTTCTATAGTAGATCGCAAAGAAAATCCGCACGCTTTGACCTACGGCGAAATATTGTATAGAAACTTTTCCCACAGCTAATTTTTAATCCGTTATATGTAAACCAACTATCCAGTTCTTTCCAGCACTTCTTGATCCTTAAATTTAATTTTTGAGCAGTAGCCGCACTCAGAATGATGCTGGTATCGTCCGGGTATAAATCACCATATTTTACTATTTCCATAGGTGAGATGTTCAAGTAAATCGTTCATAATATATTAGGAACAATAGAGGTAGCATCTTACGAGTATCATACCTTCTTCAGAATGAAATTTGGTATCTGTATCTTCATAAGAAATTTGGACAAATCGATTTGAGGGTTAGTTATACGACCATACTCACCACCAGAAACACAACCCCACGTACCTACAGAGCAAGTCTAAAGCTGATTTTCCACCGGAGGGGAGAGACGAGACGAGACGAGGCGAAAATTTAAATTCGTATGGCAAATCAATTCTCTCCGCGCGCGCGCTCGGTAAAATAAGTGCCATAAATTTCAATTCTCGCTTCACCTCGTCTCGTCTCGCCCCTCCTGTGGAAAATCAGCTTTAGGGTGGGTTGCACTAAACCGTCTTTAATTGTCAGCGGTGTTCGTTAAATTATGAATGTATGGAAAGTTTGACAGGTTCCTATGGGATGACAGCTGCCGGCACCATATTTAACATTGATCCGTCTGGAGCCCTTAGTGGCGTTATTATGGCATCGGACTCCTGAGCTGTTATTCGCTACGCGCTAATGCGGCTCACCCCGCCGGTCACCCGTCACGAAACTAGACCTACCTACGCTTAGTTACCACGCATCGCGGTGTCAAGATATATTTGTGGGTGAGCGTTGAGGTGAGCTTAAAACAAGTTACAGAATAGGGGGGCTGCGCACTGATCCAGAGGTCGACATATTTGTTGATCGCTGGCCTAGACTTATGTCTCGAGGCCTCGCTTATTGTGAGATGTGTGAGATTTGATGGATGTGTAAATAATAATTTAATATAAGATATTGTTATAATATTACTTGTTTGACGGCCAGTTCGCCTAGTGGGTAGTGACGCTGCCTACGATGTTGAAGGTCCTGGGTTCGAATCCCGGTAAGGACAAATATTTGTGTGATGAGCTTGAATACTTGTTTCTGAGTCTTGGATGTTTTCTATGTACGAGTATGTAAGTATTTCTATCTATTAATTATATAGTTGTCTAGTACCCATAACACAAGCCTTATTGAGCTTACTATGGGACTAGGTCGAGTTGTGTAAGATTGTCCCCTAATATTTATTTATTTACTTGTAAAATTATACTACCTGTAAATACTCGTAAGTGTAAGTGGTGTAAACTGTTCTTGTTACAAGCTTTATATTAACTTGCCCTGTTAGTATGTCTGGGACAAATCTTGCAAGTTTTGACCCACTTCCCGGTGACCGATTGAGCTGAAATTTTGGGTATAAGTATAGTTTGGATGTTAATTCAATATTGCAGTACCATCGAGCTGGTCTGATGATTACAAGCTTTTATTTTAACTTGCCCTGTTAGTATCTATGGGACAAATCTTGCAAGTTAAATTTGACCCACTTCCCGGTGACTTGAGAACCTCCTCCTTTTTTTTAAGTCGGTTAAAAATGAGCTACTATGGTACAGTCCCGGTCATCTGTTTAGAAGAAATTGGTGTCGGTAAAATGGCAGCGCACCGCTTCCTGCATCAGCGGAAGTAGGCGTTTTGCTTCGACCTCTAGATATCCTGCACGTGTAGGTACAGTCAGCGAAGACAGTGTCTTGCGGCGAGATAATATTAAATGAAATGCAGATCGGTATTCCATCCGCGATCATCATCATCATCATCGTATCAGCCGAAAGACGTCCACTGCTGGACATAGGCCTCCCCCAAAGAGTGCCAAAGCGACCGGTCCTGCGCCACCCGCATCTAGCGGACTCCAGCAACCTTTACCTGGTCATCAGTCCACCTTGTCGGGGGCCTACCCACGCCGCGCCTTTCGGTACGTGGTCGCCACTCGTTGTCAGTCCGCGATATTTATTTATTATTTTATTTTATTTATTTAAATTGCTAAACAAAGGAATAGAAAACTTAATCTATTACATTTCCCTGCAAAACTATTTTAACAGCTTGTCTGCTGGTACGAGTCTATTTAAAAAAAAACCGTTCAAGTGCGAGTCGGACTCTCGCACGAAGTAATATCTCTATATAACCGTGTAACGTATATCATCTGTGAAAATTTCAACTCTCTAACTATCACGGTTCATGAGATACAGCCTAGTGACAGACGGTCAGACAGATGGACTGGACTGGATAGTAATAGGGTCCCGTTTTTACCCTTTGGGTACGGAACCCTATAAACTACCTATCTATCTTCCTTTAAAATATATCATGGTCTAGTACAAGTCAAGTGTAAAATGGGTGCATACAACCTACTCATAAATAAGTCCCATCTCTCTTTATCGTATATCAAAGTTCGGGGAAAGATTTCCTTCCTTTCTGTTACGTCCGCTGTGTAACGCTCCATTTTTCGTTTTATTGCAGAGAAGACTGCATTCGTAACATATTTAATGTCGGGCAACAATTAGTCTACAAACAACAGAAGCGCATATACTTTTTCAATTTTAAAATTGCCCCTACCACAACATAAAAACGAATATAGTAATAGCCATATTCTTTTATATGCTGTGGGACGAATTAAATTTAAAAAGTATATTTAAAAAGCAATATTGTGTTATGTCTTAGTTAAGAAATTTCTTCGTGTTTTACTACTGTTTTTGGATAGTTGGGTGGTGAAATAAATAACTAATCGGCTAGGCATATTCGAATGTTAAAATTCCTTACGTTTTTTTTTATTTGCTTCTTTCTTCTTGACGTATTTGTGTCATTTGTGTGACGTTTTGGCGTTACACAGAAAATGATTCCATACATACAAATTACCGTCCAATTGTTTACTTTGTGTAACATTTTTGTGAATATATTCCTTAGCGTTACGTACAATATTTTTGCAATTCACCCTAATGATTTAAGGTTTCGGTAAATATTTATGAGAGGATTAAATCATTTTTTTTTGTATAACACGTCGGTGGCAAACAATTTTACGGCCCACCTGATGGTAAGTGGTCACCGCAGCCTATGAACGCTTGCAACTCCAGGGTTGTTACTTGCGCATAAATATTTTTGCACTTGCCTTTTCCCATAGCATAAGTCTAATGCAATAGAAAAACTTTATTAATAACACCAAGTGTAAACAATGATTAAATTAAAATACGTATTTATAAGCTCTAAACTAATCCTACCTAATAAAAAAGAAGAATAAGTAAAACTAAGAGTACATACCGCTCTGCGTCAGGCCCGAACCAAAGGTCCCCAAAATGCTTGCGGCATTGCCTCACTGAACAGCAATTGAGACCTGTTGGACGAGCCATGTCCCCGAGCGGGGGTCAAGACCCCTCTCCCTTAAACGTCTGCCTAACTCCTTGCACAGCCCGAGAGCCTCACTGCCCCAGGGCCCAGCTGTCTCCACAGCACACGGAACGAAGTCGTAAGTCGGTTCCAAGGCAGAGTACTTTGTGTCTTTGAGCTTGGAAAGGTCCCCAAAATGCTTGCGGCATTGCCTCACTGAACAGCAATTGAGACCTGTTGGACGAGTCATGACCCAGAGCGGGGGTCAAGACCCCTCTCCCTTAAACGTCTGCCTAACTCCTTGCACAGCCCGAGAGCCTCACTACCCCAGGGCCCAGCTGTCTCCACAGCACACGGAACGAAGTCGTAAGTCGGTTCCAAGGCAGAGTACTTTGTGTCTTTGAGCTTGGAAAGGTCCCCAAAATGCTTGCGGCATTGCCTCACTGAACAGCAATTGAGACCTGTTGGCCGAGTCATGACCCAGAGCGGGGGTCAAGACCCCTCTCCCTTAAACGTCTGCCTAACTCCTTGCACAGCCCGAGAGCCTCACTACCCCAGGGCCCAGCTGTCTCCACAGCACACGGAACGAAGTCGTAAGTCGGGTCCAAGGCAGAGTACTTTGTGTGTTTGAGCTTGGCGGCATTTTCAGCCGCCGAACCAGCTGACTTAATTGTGTGCCTTAGATGGGACACCGCAAATGTGCTAACACAAGTGGCATCCCATTATGAGAATAATTCGAATAGTGCATGATTGTCCCCTCATATTTATTAATTTATTTATGAGTCTTCCGGTTCCGTACCGGAAGGCGCGGCGTGGGTAGGCCCCCCGCAAGGTGGACTGATGACCTGGTGAAGGTTGCTGGAGTCCGCTGGATGCGGGTGGCGCAGGACCGGTCACTTTGGCACTCTTTGGGGGAGGCCTATGTCCAGCAGTGGACGTCTTTCGGCTGATATGATGATGATGATGATGATTTATGAGTCGTAATCGTGCCGATTCCAAGAACCTTTACGAGTATTAAACTTGCCTATCAAGTTGCAAATTCAGTGCCCTCTTGGCTTAGCCACTCACTGGCTTGTGGCAACTACAGTTGCCAATTTCGCGCACTCCTAATCTGATGGTGGCAACTGTGGTTGCCAAGCGAAGTATGGGCTTCTTTGACATGGAAAAATTTAAAGCAGTTTAGGCTACCTTTTTTAAAATCCGAAAGCAAGTGAGTGGTTAGGCATTTTCGCGTTAACAGTACTAGAAGATAAATAGTTAAAGCCAGTCAGTAGATTCTGGATCGTCATTACAAGTCATTTCCCGCAGTGAAACCGTTTAAACTGTCCTCTAATGTGGCCGCTTGACGAGCTGATACGGGGGCATTTATATTGGAATCAATACAAAAACTTATCAATGGAGATTCATACTCCTTTTAACAATTACTCGTATTTATCTACCTAATCCTCCTAGCGTTATTCCCGGTTGTACTCTAAAGAAGCCCGGGGTCCGCTTTGCCACCTAATTACAAGATTTGGCATAGACACTAGTTTTACGAAAGCGACTGCCATCTGACCTTCCATCCCAGCGGGAAAACTAGACCTTATTAGGATTGGACCGGTTTCCTCACGATGTGTTCCTTCACTGAAAATCTAACGGTAAATATTACATATGTTCCGAAAACCTCATTGCTACGAGCCGCGGTTCGAACCCACGACAGCCGCATGCCTGATCCACTAGGCTACCATAGCTTCCTTTAACAAGTTTTTAACCCCCGACGCAAAGAAAGGAGGGTTATAAGTTTAACGTGCCTGTGTATCCGTGTCTGTCTGTGGTATCGTAGCTCCCAAACGGATGGACCGATTTGAATGCGATTTTTTTTGTGTCATAGATTATTTACACTTTAGGGGTAGGGGTGTCCCTGTTTATAGTAATAAGGGTTTCTATGAAATAGTGCACATGCAAACAGACGGACAGACGGACGGACGGACAAACGGACGGACGGACGGACAGAAAGACCGAAACTATAAGCGTTCCGTTTTTGCTATGAGTACCTTTTGAGAAAGTGCCCTAAATGGGAAAGTGTACATTTTGGGAAAGCGTGCGTTTTGGAAAAGTGCACTGTTTGAAAAAGTGCACATTTCGGGAAAGTTTCCAAATTGGAACCTTTGCAGAAAGTGCACATTTCGGGAAAGTGTGTTTTACGAGCCTATATATGATGAATACATACAAGTGTGTAGTAGCTCACTGTTTAGACGAGGCGTTCTTCGAAAACACCACACATCTCGTTCTTGTGCCCAATCGTGTGCGTGATTTTCTGGTATGGTTGAAAACATTTAAGGTGACCGACATTTTATAAAAATGACATTGGAATTTGAATCTAAGTAATAGTTTTTAGGGTTCCGTAGTCAACAAAGAACCCTTCTAGTTTCGCCATGTCCGTCTGTCCGTCCGTCCGTCTTTGGCTTAGCTCAGTAACCATTAAGTATACGATAGTTATATAATTAGCTTTTTAAGTCTCGTACCTTAATTAGGCCACGAAGCTTGGTGAGCGTGGTACTCGACTGAAAACGCATACATATAACGATTGGATAAACTTAGTCTGGCTACTGGTCTGCGGCTTGCACTCCACACCCTTGCCCTTGTGGCACGGACGTTAACCGACTTTTTTGTCAAAAAAGTGCAGGCCGCTTTTCAAGACATTTCACCCGGTCTCTTGCCACTATGAGTATCAACCTGCATGGTCTTCTTGAGACGCCTGGCGTTGTCAGAGATGACGGCAAAAGACCAGATGGTGTGTCTTTGGATCCGTGGAGCTTGGGACGGATGCTTGTTTGGGACGCTAGCTGTGGCCTGTGGCAGACACACTCATGGGACCTCACACCTCCAACGGACTACTTCTAAAGTGGGTGCAGCGGTGGAAAATGCCGAAAATCTGAAACGTTGTAAATCTTGGCAACGTGTACAACTTTGTACCCTTTGGCGTCGAGACCCTCGGTCCGTGGGGTCCCAGTGCGCATAAGTTATTTGCGGAAATCGCGAAACGTCGGGTTGATATTACTGGTGACCGAAGAGCTGACGGCCTTCTCGCGCAACGCATCAGCATTGCAATTCAGCGAGGAAATGCCGCCAGCATCCTCGCTACAATGCCTCGAGGGCCTTTTTTACATTTAACTTAGTTTTAGTTTAATTTATTTAATGTTAACTCTAAGCTTTTCAGATTTTTTTCCCCTTGAATGTAGTGTTTTCTTTTTCTTTAAAAATGGGATATTAAGGCTTTACTAAACGGTAGAAAAATAATAAAAATATCTTTGTGTTTTAGTTTTTTATTTTACAACGTATCTTTAAATGAACTGTGTTTAAAGCTTTTGTCCCTTCACGATTTTCGAATATACAATATAAATACGCAATAGTTTTTGAAGTGAAAACTTGTTTAGCGGCGCTGAGCACTTTTTGGGATGGAGAAAAATGGCTAAATACAAGACAGATTTTTGTGACGTCAGATGTGAACGAGGTCACTTATTGCTGCTAGCCGATTCGACTTCATTCAAAACTGAACGCTATTCGTAAGAGTATAAAGCCGTTAAACACTTTTTGCAATAGCATATTCTGCAAATGAATTTGTAATTTTGTCCACGCGTCCTTCACCGTTTAGCTATTGAGCAAATTCGAATAGTTCGAATGTGGACGTTATTCCTAAAGAGATAAAACTTTGAAAAATATTTGGCAACGGCAAAAACAAATTGGTATTATGTTCGCCGCCGCTGTCCGCTGTTCTTGGCGCCGAGCATTCATTCAAAATTCATTTTTAGGGTGACACCGTAAGATGTCACGTGACCTGATCGAAAAACTGTTACAATGTTATTGAGTTTTCACTTCTGCCGGCACTCCCGGTGTTAAAGGATCTAACGCCCGTGGAGTAAATAAAATAGAGAATATACGTGTACGTGCAGCGATGTATTTCTGAGAAGTGAAACAAAATGCTGACAATATCATTGCCATATAAAAAACATAAATTAATGTTGCTATACACAAAATCAAGGTTGCAACATATTCCACCAACAGAAAACATTATTTAACATCACCTTGCACCTTGCATTCTTGTCTCACATAGTACGATTGTTTCAATATCAAGTGGACTGTAATCTTAAAAGGTTTTTTTTCTTTGTAATAATTCATAACTTCTTATTAAATACTTAATAAGTCACTATGTAAACAAGCTCACAAGGTTATTTTAAATTAAGGCAATGTAATATTATCTATGGAAAATTATAAATTGTACAAAGTACATGAATTCGTCCCTTCCCACATTTATACAGCATGTAAATATTAATATTATTTTAAGTAGGGCATACATTTTATTGTTAAATCGATAACAGATAAGCAAATTGTAAATTATTCATCTAAAGGTAGAATACAAACTTTAATAATGGAAGTTGTATGAACTTTACCATTAGCTTTTTAACTTCAAGTGACTCTGACTTTGCCATCGTGACCTGGAAAGGTTTTAGGTACTCTAGCCATAGGCCATGTCATAGGTGGAGTATCCAACTCGCGCAAAATAACAAGAGCACCAAAACGTAAATTAATGATGCTATACACAAAATCAAGGTTGCAACACCCGGAGTGCAACCCGGTCTTTTTTTTGTTCAAGAAAGTTCACCGAGCTTTTTTTCCATATTAGGTGTCCTTTCATGGGTTGACAATTAAATATCGACTGGACTAAGAAATAGTATTATAGTCCAACCGAACCTAGAAAATGAAAATGTATACCATACCATCCTACCACAGATATAGATATACATAGATCACGCAAATGCATGTACTTCGCGTGTCAGAATTCGGACTCCGAGTTGGCACTCCGACTTACATTCCGCGCGCGTCTGTTGTGGTAGCGGGTTGTCCGTGAATATTAAGAAACTTCCTTATTGCAGAATCGATTTTGCGCGGACAACGGGGAATTCAGATCACTAATTCGCCCGTGTGACGTCAAAGTAGGTAGAAATAAGTGACACGGTCGGTTTTCATAGAGATTAAATAAAATAAATAAATAAATATTAGGGGACAATCTTACACAAATCGACTTAGTCCCATAGTAAGCTCAATAAGGCTTGTGTTATGGGTACTAGACGACGATATATTTAAAAGATAGGAAAATACTTAAATACATAGAAATCATCCATGACTCAGAAACAAATATTCATGCTCATCACACAAATATTTGCCCTTACCGGGATTCGAACCCCGGACCTTCAGCTTCGTAGGCAGCGTCACTACCCACTAGACTAACCGGTCGTCTAAAGATTGAGGTGAGACTTTACTTTATTAGTAGGATTATCTAGTTTATTTATATCTTTATCTGTGCATCCTACTGTATCAATTCAGGTTGTAATCAATTATTGTAATCAAACTTGCTCATTGCTCCGCATAGAAGCACACCGGCTCTGTGCCATCTGAAAAATTGGGGCGATCCTCACGGCACTTCACCTTTGTTATATTGACTTGCTTCAGAAGATAGGAACACCGCCACGGGTTGTTATAGAAGCAGAAGAATTGAAGGCGGCCGCCGGCGCCGGTGAAAAAGTCCTCCGGCAAATGGGTCAGTCTATTGTTGTCTAAAGACAACATTTCAAGCGAACTGCCGTCAAATGCACCCGGAGCCACGAACTCAATGCTATTGCTTCCTAGATTCAAATAGGTCAACGAGGGTATGGCAAACGTTGTACTGGCAATATAAGTCAGTTTGTTACTAAGTAAGATTATATAGGACAATTCTGGCAATCCTAAGAACACGTCGGGATGTATGTACTGAATATCATTCTGTTCCAACCATAGCCACTGTAACTTTTTTGTCGAAGAAAAGGTTTT
Source organism: Epinotia ramella (assembly GCA_947578815.1). Lineage (NCBI taxonomy): Eukaryota > Metazoa > Arthropoda > Insecta > Lepidoptera > Tortricidae > Epinotia > Epinotia ramella. The sequence continues at coordinate 24,863,993 of OX388205.1, forward strand.
TGGGTCATCTAATTTGGATATCCTGTTGGCAATTAAATACAAATATACTAAATTGGGTAGTAACGATTCGGCGCTGAACACTGGCATCGCACTAAGGTTGTTAGAATCAAGATTCAGGGACGTTACTTCAGGTACACTATGAAACACGGCCGTATCCAGGTGCCGGATGTCGTTGCCATATAAAAGAATATTCGTTAACCTGGACAGACCTTTCAGGTCGTCCTCATTTACAGCATTAATCTTGCAAAGACTTATATCGATTTTAGTAGCCTCGTTGTCCCAGTCACCCCGCGTCAGCTGTCTCATCCCGGTTATGTTGCACTGCTTCCACGTGACGACATCGGCGCGCGCGCAGGCCGCGAGCAGCGCGGCCGCCAGCATTAGCGCGGCCACCGATCCTGCGACAAGCGGCTAGAGATAAGTCGACACACGTAAAAAGAGCTTTGGCGACCATACATTTCATATGGCCGCCAAAGCTCTTCACCTGTAAATACAAACTAGTGGCTCTTTAGCCAGAGGGGGTAGTCACGTAACGTTCTGAACGTGCGTTAGGGCTAATTAACTGTCATTTTTACAAGCATTTATTTACTTTCACCTGTCCCGTTGTCTGTCTGTCTGCACGTCTGTAATCAAATCTTGCAAGTTAAATTTGACCCACTTCCCGGTGACCGATTGAGCTGAAATTTTGGGTATAAGTATAGTTTGGATGACAATTCAATATTATGGCACCATCGAGCAGATCTGATGATGGAGACAGAAGGTGGCCATGGGAATTCAGTACCGACGTAACCCCGTTGAGTTTGGGCTCGTTGGAATCGTCTCAATGAGTAGTTGATGATGGTTTACAGAAAAGTACAGTCGGCAATAAAAGCTGGTACCAAAAATTACATATTTGACAGAAGCTTGTTCCATACAAAAAGTGACATTTAGATCTACCTGACGCGCGCGCGCGTACAGTACGTTCCGTGATCGACAGACAGTTAAATTGTCCAAACCGTTTGAAACGTTACGTAATTACTAATTACCCCCCTGTAGTAATTTTTATTTAAATTCCAAAACTGAATTGACAAAAAAAATATGCACAATTTAATTCACTAGAATCAGTTAAGAAATACGACTTGTAGAGAAGAACACCCGGACATCCGCACATACAAAAGCATTTTTGCTGTTCGTTCATTAAGACTAAGACTAAAAGTGCATACTAAATTTCATCTAAATCTTATATTGTGAGTAAATGAATCTGAATCTGAATCTGAATCATATTCTTTATTGTAGGTACAATAAAGAATATGAAATTTACTTACTGTACTGCGACATGACAAAATTATGTCAAAAGAGTTGGCTAAATAAAATGGCAAGAACGACCTAAACTTTAATTTTAATAATTTACTTCAAAATCAAATTTTTAACCGACGAAAAAAAAAATACAACCGAATTAAGAACCTCCTCCTTTTTTTTAAAGTCGGTTAAAAATAGGTACGTCAGATCCAAAACATCTTGCTACAACTTGTGCTCAAATATATCAACTAAACTAAGCTTTTATTCTTGTTTTACACTAAGTGCATCAAATTAAAACTAAATAGGTATCGAATATCTTTAAAATAACGTGAATTCGAATACCAGTATCGTAGAGAAATTATTAAACCTAAGGAACATTGTCCAATTGATTACTTAGTCGGAAATTGAAAAATACAGGGAGTGTCACTGTACGTAACTCTCAGTCTGACTTGCATTCGATCGGTTTCTGTGAATTGCGGGATTGAGCTGCAAGGTGCAATACGTTAGGTAAATGCTTAGTTCAATGTAGCTATTCAACTAAGCATTAACGTATCATTGTTATACCTCTACGTACTATGTCCAAACCCATATCATATGGGTTTGGACTCACCCGTGAGTTTAGTTCCTGGTGACATTATTATTATTACAGAACAAGGGAAGCCAGTAATGAATTAAATAAATTAAATTGACAAGTTTGCAACAACGATACCAGAGGCTCGAGCGAGACCCGTCGACACTTCGCCACAGGCGGGCAGAAAATAAAACTGCAATCTATTCTATGTTTAGTGTTCCTAGGGTCGCGGCACTGTACGAATTATTTAACTAAGGTGATGTAAACGTGCCAAAATTCGCGTAATACGAAACAATTCGTTATACTTTTTATTATAAGCGTGTACATTTTTAGGGTTCCGTACGAAGTAGGTACGATGCAACAGCCCGTCTATCAAAACAAAAAAATATCTCAGGAACTATTGTTTAAGGCGCCGTGGGTTCAGCGAAGTTAAGCGAACAGAGTTTTTGAAACATTATAATGCGTCTGTTTATAATAATATGGTTTCAAAAAAATACGTATAATAATCTTGAGGCTTTTCTGCAGCGAGATCAGTGATTCGAAACATGACTAAGCAATTTTCGCTCGATAGAAAAAAATCACGAACATAGGTCTAAAATACACTTAAAATATTCGTAACAAATTATGCACAAAAGCTAAAAATATTAAAATTGCTTCTGAAAATTGGCAATATCATGTTTGAGAGACCTCAGTGATTACTTTTTTATTTATTTAAACGGCCAAAAAATTAAAATTAAAAAACATGATATCCGCGCTTCCGAGCACGCACTTCCATCTCGCTCACGCTTATGCTCAGTGAGAGGGAGAGAAGACCATGAACCTACGGCGCCTTAAAAGGCGAGCTTCTAAAGGGCATCCCATGTAGAGATATTTATCTACAGTCAGCGTCATATAGTTAGTAGCAGCCAAGGTAGCCAAATATTTCGGTACACGTCTTTATTACTGTAAAAATAAGGGTCTGTTACGAAACATTTGGCTGCTAATAACTATATGACGTTGACTGTACTTACGTATATTAATATTATTGCTCCTGACTGTACAGGTATCCCACGAAGATCCGATCAGAAGTAATCGTTAAAGCAATGAAGCGTAATTCAATGTTGGAAAGGCAACCGGATGGCTCACAGTATTTGAGCTCCCGAAGTGATGTGGAACCGCCCTGTGCCAAATGAGCCAACTGTGACTGGTTCGGAAATAGGAGGGGGGTGGTAAAAAAAAAAAAAAATATCGCGAGGCAACCGGATGACAAGCGGTATCCTGAAAGTGTGTAGGTACGCTGTTTATCTAATGAAATTTTTATGCCATCCCTCCTAGTGCGACCGGAGCCGAATAAGCAAGCGAACAAAAAAAAAAATAGGCTGGCAACCGCTTGAAATTGTCTGTATGTGATGAAGAACAAGCGTGCCAATTTGCAAGCGGTTGCCTGCCAATTTTTTTTTTTTTCTTCGCTCGCTTACTTTTTTTACCCCCCCCCCCCCCCCCCCCTCATTTCCGAACCAGTCACAGTTGGCGCAGTTCGGGTTGCACAGGGCGGTTCCACATCACTTCGGGAGCTCAAATACCGCGAGCCATCCGGTTGCCTCTCCGACATTGAATTACGCGTCATTAGATACTCTGAATATAAATGCCAGCGTCAAAAAACATTGTCCGTTATTTATCACCAGACATTATTAGTGTTGTGTGTCGGCCGCGTGACAACCCTAATGTACAATTGGTTAATAATTTGACAACCAATTGTACATTAGGGTATAAATTGACCAATTGCGAGTAGTCCGGAAAACCCGCGTAGCAAGAAGATATTCCCGCTCAAGCCCATTGTCCCGTGAACATGGATGTCGCGACACGTCCGAAACGCCGGGAGACCTCAGTGGGTAAATAATTATACGCGATGAAGTCCCGTTTAGTAAAAATAATGTGTGAGAATTATGAAAATTTAAATCAATACATTGTATACAATAGTTACACAATTAGCTCTTAAATTTTCGTAACCCTTACTTAGGCCACTCAGCAACGCGACTTTAAAAGCCATCATTGTGTAACGATTGTATAAAATACTATTATTTTTCACGCAATCAAAGTTGCTATAAGTTAGTTATACACGGTGGAATTTAATCGGTGAACAGGAACCCATTTTTCTAATTCAGTAATCGATGGCGGTCACGTTTATGTAGTACTTAAGTGGAACCAAGTTTTTTTTTATCATAACTAATTTTTATGTTGAAATTAAATTTTAATTAAAATTTATTGTCACCCTACTAATGGTTTAGTCTGAAAAGTTTAATACCTCTTTTCAAACTATCAGCCATAGAAACTTAAAACATAAATGAGCAATAAGCTGTCAATTTGTCATTGTCAAATTCATAACAAACGTCTGATCTGTCTAGTTTCCCGCCAAAGCCAGCAAGCACTTGACGTATGTACACTTACGAGTAACTTCCCTTCAATAAAAGTAGGGTGTCCATTTATTCAGTCAGTGTACATTTTACCGATGTTAATTAAGTGTGATAATTAGATTGTGAGCTATATTGCACGAGATCTCACGTATTGGTTTCTGTGTAGATTGATAATTAAGATTTTTGGATTCCTGATCACCGATTAAATTCCACCGTGTATAGTATATAGGCGAATTATTATGTGACTGAGACTTGAACACTTTATTAAATTTAGTCCGGTTACACTTTATCCCCCTTATTCATAAAACTTAAAATGCGCTTTGTCCGTTTCTTACGAACACAAATGTCAAAGTGACAGATAAGGACAAACGAATTTTAACGCCAGTTTAGTTAAAACAGGCTTGTAGGACGTTTATGAATACGGCCGTAAATGTTTTAGGAGCCACTTTAGTCAAGCTGTACCTAAAGCACGTGACTTTCAATTTGGAGGTCGTGGGTTTGAACTCCGGCCTCATACAGTCAGCATCAAAATTGACTGCGCAATCGAAGACGTCAAAAGCTCTTATTCCCTTTTAATAAAGACTTTTGACGTCTTCGTTTGCGTAGCTACTTTTGATGCTGACTGTACTACAGGGTGTTTCAAAAGCTCATGTGCAGCAAAGTGAAAGACACCTACATATACGTTTTTCATCGTATTACGTTGAAATATGCCACAAGCGTAAACGTACTTTTGACCTCGCCGGTACGCTATATCATTTCAATTTGATATTTAACAGTGGCTTTTCGGTGCAGGGAAACATCGTGAGGAACCCGGTTTAATCCCAATAAGTTCTAGTTTTCCCTCGGGGTTGGGAGGTCAGTGACAGTCACTTAAGTAAAACTACATAGTACGCTAAATCTCGCACGTTATCCACGTTAATCCCCTAGCCTGATCCCCCAGGGGAATTAGCGGCAATTATTTTATATTCAACTAGGAAAAAATGATAATGTTCGGTTATGGCGCTTCGCCGGACGCTACCGCGTCACGCTCGCTTCGCTCGCTCGGCTCGCGCGCTGTAGGGTCGCAGTTCAACTAACAACCTAACCGTTTTTTTCCCCTGGGGGATCAGGCTAGGGGATTAACGTGGACAACAGCAAATCTCGGGATTAAGTGGCAGTGCGCCCCAGAACCAACACAGCACTAGAAACGAGTGAACATGCTATTAATGAACTAGAGAGCTTCATCTATAAGGCTCTGTCGTCGCTTAGCTTACCATCAGGTGAGACTAGGGTCAAATCACTGGTCAGTCTTTAAAAACTAGCGCGTCTGTGAGCCGCATCGCATTAAAAAAAACCGGCCAAGTGCGAGTCGGACTCGCGCACCGAGGGTTCCGTACAAACCTGTAGGTATATAAGTAAAAGTTGACCCATCACGACAATCGAGTCATAGTTACGGTTTTCGCAATTTTTCCTTTATCTGTGCTGTAAGACTGCTACGTCCCAAATTTCAAGGTTCTGAGTTCACGGGAAGTACCCTGTAGGTTTTGGTTCCCTTGCGAGTTTTGTAAATTTGCATAAACGGCTGTATCTTTTGATTGCGTTGGCTTAGAAGTTTGATTTTTTCTCAGCTCCAAGGGACAGTAAACCAGAGTATTTGGTATAAATTTTAGCTTGATACCTTCACGCGTTCCTGAGAAAAAGGGTCTTGATAGACGGACAACTAAGTGATCCTATAAGGGTTCCGTAGAGTTCAACCGACGGGGCGACCTGTAGAGGAGAGCGGGACAAATGCCGGTAAGAACTCTAGGACGATGATGACACTACCAATATGTTTCGGCTTTGTCCCAGGACGGCGTACCATCCAATAATCCTGTAAACAGTTGTACCAACATAAAAACACACTCGTGACGCAACGGAATGCAGCGGACAGCGAGAGTTGCGGTCGCTGACACAGCCCGCGCGATTAGAAAAGTACGTTCAGTCACATCACTCACTCATTAGCGGTTAGTGGCGGGGAAAATAAGAGTGTTCTCGGCCACACTGTGGCGGAAGACGTGCTATGAATATCCCTTGACCTGTACGTCTAGCACAACTTCTTCTGTCTTACTCGCACCGTGCAAATTAGAAAGAGGAGGGTAGATCTTTCTGGACTCGCGTCGCGGAGCGGCGTCAGTTGTGCCAGCCCCTGTGTAATTACCCGTACCTGGATATCCAGCGTAATTATGAAGTGGTTTTCCACATTATTATCTCGGCAAATATTGACAAAATAAATGACGATCAGAATTAGCTATGGCTGCGATACGCGCCATACCTACTCGTGAACCCGTTGCTGTTTGTGGAATCCGGTGTTCACGTTTGCAATGACGACAAGGATAACTTTGTTCCACTGTTCTGCGGAATTGATCACTCTGTCGTCACTTGATTGTATTATTTTATTACTTCGCTCTTACTCTGATGTAGTTAATTCCATTATGAATAATGTACTGTTGAGTCTACCACATATAGACATTTTGACTTGTAAAAGTGCCCTCGTGGTCTAATTTGCTGAATAAATATTTTGATTTTGATTTTAGCTTTTGTTACAAGCGTACAACAATACATGCGTTCAGTTTTATTTGTTCGATATTCAGGCGTTTTGTCACACTTTTAGGCCACGGACTTGACGCCAGCGGGTAGCTGTGTGAAATAATCTGTGCCATTACATTTAAAGTTGCTCAAATGTATCAACTGCCGCTTGTCGCCCCGCTGCCCGCTGGCGTCCAGTCCGCGGCCTTACGGCGGTAATCGTGAGGTGATCCTTAATCGTCTGCTTGACGGTCGCCAACAAGCCCCTCCTACCGAGCAACCTTGGTCCGGACCAACCGTGTAGACAGTTGTTTGCAGTAAAATTTCACATACATTTCGGCATACGCTCGGTCGGAGGGGATTGTTCGCGAACATCTAGCAGACGTTTTAATTACATTTTAGGGCCGAGCGTTTTACCTCACCAGAGATTAACCCACCTATACACGAGACTTTTTATAAGACAACATAGATAGATACTCGTAAATGCTATCAATGTATTAACATTTTTATGCAAAGTTTGTATTGCTACCACTCGTATTGCGTTAGCAATTAGATATTCATACGAATATTATAAATGCGAAAGTAACTGCCGCCGTGTCTGTCTATCTGTTACTTTTTACGATTAACCGCCGAACCGATTTAGGTATGGAAATAGTTAAGACACTGGCCAGGACATAGATAAAATAACTATCTCAAAAATCAACTCTTATAGGAGTGAAAATGGTAGGGGAAGTTTTAATGGGTGTGCAATAATTGATGCTGCGCCTATGGGATGTTTAATATTTGTTGTGTTGTTTGTTATTTGTTTGTTTGACGACCTGCATAGCCTAGTTGGTAGTGAGCTGCCTACGAAGCTAGAGGTCCTAGGTTCGAATCCGGGTAAGTTTGTGTGATGAACACGAATATTTGTTCCTGAGTCATGGCTGTTTTCTATGTATTTAAGTATTTATATATCTATATAAGTATGTATATCGTCGTCTAGTACCCATAGTACAAGCTTTGCTTAGTTTGGGACTAGGTGGATTTGTGTAAGATTGTCCCCAAATATTAAAAAACGATTTAAAAAAAATTGCTTATCTGCGCTAATGATATTTCATACTAAAATGAACTGTGATTATTAATCGCTATAGAATGCTGTGTTTAGGGTTCCGTAGTCAACAAGGAACCCTATAGTTTCGCCATGTTAGTTAGCTCAGTGACCCTTACTACTAGAATGCTGCAATTAGACACAGGTAAATAAATCAATCACGCCGACAAAATGGTAGAATTAAGTTTCGTAAAAACCTTTTTTCCCATACACGTAAAGTGTAATTTTTTCTCAATAAATCCACGGTGTATGGTAGGTGTGTATCGGGCGACGCAACCTTAACGTTTAGTTGACGCGCGCGTGTCGAAGTAACAAAGGTCAAAGACAGACAGGCAACTACGGCACCCTACTCTGCGCGTGGTTCGACACGCACTTATATTTTCGTGTTTCGTCGAATAAATTATATGACCAACCCAGTGATATTAATATGGAGAGATAAATGGGTGAGTACCAAATTCTTGGCCAGTAGTTAGCCTGGTTAGTCGGTAGTTAGCCATACAAAATTACAAACTGAAGAAGTGGACAAAGTTCCGTTGTGACACAAAAATTAGGTACTTGTTATTTAAATAAATATTAATTTCTTTCGTACCTATTGTTTTACTTGTATTCCTAGTTTTCATCCACGTATTTATTGCCTAAGTTCGGTCAAAAAATTAAATAAATTAATGTCAAAATACTTTGTGGAACATTTAAGCAAAATTTACATCCACGTACGTATTTATTTGCCTAAGTTCGGTCAAAAATTTGAACAAATGAATAACAAAATACTTGTGGAACATTTTAACAAAATAATTTGTAATTGGGTCCATACAAAAAGGCCTTTTGCTAAAACGTTCCAATACCATTTTACCTCAATATTTACCCTAATACTATAAGTATACAAAAAACACGTATAAAATAAAATAATAATTATATATTTCTACAATTAAACTTATACTATTCGTTTCTACTAGTTACAGCAAAAAAGTGTACCACTAAAACGTAAAATTGCGTTTATCTCAAAACGAGGTCCGTGCGGGTTCGAACGTTGGCGCGTAACTACGTCCATTGTATGGTTTTTCGTGTCACAACGGAAAACTTTAATAGAAAATTTAATTGAGAGTTAAGCTAGCCAAGAATTTGGTCCTTATCCAAATACTTCTTAAGGTTGAGGTCAATTTTTTTTTGTTTAGCTCGTTTGCCATTATGTCTTTACTTCAAGGAAAACCGTATAAGTGGCGTGGTAGCATCAAAGTATGGAAAAGGCATACGTGCAATGTAGAGCATAGTGGTTTAGTAGCGAGTAGGTATGAGTACCTCTGTAAGAGTTTGTGCGATAAAAGGGCGGCGGGGGGTGATGGTGTGGTTGGATAGGGGTGTGTTGGCGTTGAGGGTGCCTTAGGAGTGGTTGTTGACGAGGCTTGACGGGGTCGTTGGCGGGGCTATTGGTGTGGGCGTAGCCGCGGCTGTTAAAAAGTAATTAAAATGTAAATTTTAATTGCTCACGTCTCCGCTTGCGGTTAATGAACAATGGCGATTCTGGCTCACTTGTTATTCACGTTTTCTTATTAGCCACTTAATTACTTTTTAAATACAAACGAGGAGCAACAAGATAAAACAGCTTATTTTCCTAAAGTACATATGCCACCACACCACTGTTGACTCGCACATATTCTTAATACAACTGCCACTCCAACACCCTCTTAAAAGAGCTGACAACGCCCACACCAACAGCCCCTCCAACAGCCCCGTCAAGCTTCGTCAACGACCCCGTCTACGGCACCCTGAACCCTCACCCACATCCACACTGTGCCCTTTTTCACACAAAATCTTACATACCTACTCGCTACCAAATCACTATGCTCTACGTTACGCGTAAAGTCAACCAGGGCAAATGCGTCGATGGGGTAAATGCGTATCTTTTTATGATATCTCCGAAACTTTATTATTCATTCGTGCAATAAATCGTCGTTCACTGCGCATAACTTTCACCCATAGTTCTAATTGCCACTTAAGGTAATCGTGAGATCTCTTATGGATTCAATTTAGAACCAAAAATAGGCTGCAATTTTTCTCCCCGTGGTTCTATATTGGATTTTTCACTTAAATACCTAAATAGATATGAGATACGAGCTATTTCCCACCAGTGTGCTACTTGGGTTAACATTTTAAAACTATTACAATCGTCTAAATTTGTACATCAAGGGCTGTAATAGTTCTGAAATATTGCGTTTCGAAGATATTATTATCTTCAAAAGGGGTAAATGCCACTGACGCCTTAACCCTGGTAGACCTTATGCCTTTTCCATAATTTGTTGCTACCACGACATACGACACTTCCACGGTTTTCCTTCCGGGTTACATTTTTTATGGGCTATTTGCCAAATATTTTTTAATTAAGAAACTGTTATTGTTTTCTCCTGGCTAACGGAACCGAATACCAACAAACGAAGGCCATTCGCCGATTTGCTACCTTTCAGTGTATTATGACTTTTACCATTCTTCTGCTTTCACACTGCTGCCTTTTGGGCATCTCTTATTTGGGGAACCACGACACGAAGACGAAGAAGACCATTTAAAAAATAGTTCATTACTTACATTTTGTTTACCATAGTTAGATATACTCGTAGATAGCCAATAATACAACGTTTTTTTTAACCGACTTAGAGCCGAAGCCCACTTAAAGTATCCAAAACGTACTAATCATTCGTGAAAAAAAAATAGTTAAGCTTTTCAGTAATAAAACGTAATTAAGTTTGAAAAATCCTGTATGGCGCGCGGTGCGAAGTTCATTCACCCGGTTAGAGTTCGTACCTATCTACAAAAGATGGCGGCTAGCGGTCACTGCGGTCACTCGGCTGGATGATTAAAATTAATATAAATACAAAAAAAAACAATATTAATACATGAACCTTTTTTTAAGTTCTTTGTAATGTATACACTAACTGGGCTTCGGCTCTAAGACGGTTAAAAAAACACGTAGTATATTCAATATTTCACGGTCATCAGTAAAAGTTCAGTGAAAGTTGGGGCTAAAAGTCATCACACATTTGCTTTCTAAGGATTAAGATGAGATCGATGATGAGTCGAATGTTTGGATTTTATAAATATGAATGGGTAATTCATTAGGAAGACCTTGGTAAAATACATCAATAGTGGTTCTGTACGCTGTAAACCTCGCAAGACTGCTTAAAAAAAAAAAGATTTTTTACAATGTATCGAAAAACTGAATCGACAAAATCAAAATCTGCAGGTATATTTATCGAACTTACTCACAAATACTAGAATCGGTTGACCCCCCCCCCCCCCCCCCCCCCCCCCCGACGCAAAGAGAAGGGTGTTATACGTTTAACGTGTCTGTGTATCTGTCTGTGGTATCGTAGCTCCCAAACGGATGGACCGATTTAAATGCGGGTTTTTTTATTCGAAAGCTTCTGTTATTCCGAGTGTTCTTAGCCATGTTTCATGAAAATCTGTTTAGCCGTTTTTGAGATATAACACTTTGAAATGAAAATGTCGGGGGTTTTTTTTACTTTTCTAAGTTGTAGTTATTGAAGCTGTTCGGCATCCTTAAAGAGTGAAGAATAACTTTGCAATACTACGTAATCGACCATACAAAAAGAGAATACGCCACTTCTAAATGTTTTCCAATCTCAATGATTTTTTTTGTTCGTTATTGGCACAATTAAAGACTAGGTTTTCCTTTTTTAGGGTTCCGTACCCAAGGGTAAAACGGGACCCTATTACAAGGCTCCGCTGTCCGTCCGTCCGTCTGTCACCAGGCTGCATCTTATGAACCGTTATAGTTCGACAGTTAAAATTTTCACAGATGGTGTATTTCTTTTGCCGCTATAACTGAAAATAATAAAAAAATATAAAATATATTTAAGTGGGCTCCCATACAACAAACGTGGCTTTTGCCGTTTTGATAGATAATGGTATACAGAACCTTTTTAAATTTATATGGGATTACAAAGTTACTTTTGCAGTTAGTGTATCTAGAAAACTGGACCGAAATTGCAAAATATTTTAGTTTTATTCTAAACTAGCGACCCGCCCTGGCTTCGCACGGGTACTATATTATACATATAAACCTTCCCCTTGAATCACTCTATCTATTAAAAAAACCGCATTAAAATCCGCTGCGTATAGTTTTAAAGATCTATGCATACATAAAGACAGACAGCGAGAAGCGACTTTGTTTTATACTATGTAGTGAAGTGATTAGGAGCTTCTATGTCTGCTAGAAGGGCCTTAGAGTTTTGATGATCGGTCAGTGAGTCAGTCAGTCAGTGACAACTTAAACTACTAGTTCAAATTGAATGAAATTTGAAATATATCGTGTTTATTACAATTCCTGCTTGGTTACAGAAAATTCAGGCTTCTAGTTTTATCCACAACGAAGTTATTAGGGGGTCGAAAATGGCCTGAACTTCTTCGAGAAAAGGATCGTACGGCCGTACCGCTGTTTTGCTCGACTTGGCGGGGTCTTTCATACCTATAAGCAAGCATGGCCTCCCAACAGTCCCAACTCGAACAACGTATAATTATTACCAAAAAGAACTCATAGATGGCGACACAGGTACCGAGCGAAACATTTGAACCAGTAATCGTGAAGATAGAATGATTTTTACACCTTAATAAATTCAACGTACCTTAATTATATCACAAACATCCTTCCGTACATAAAATAAAGGTAAATTGTATAAGTTTAGTAAATGCAATAAAATTGGTACTAAATCCATGTAACTCGTACTATACGTGTGAGTTAAGTAAGTTAGCTAAGTTTTCTACACGTATTATTGGGTACTGTCACTAGATGGCGCCATCACTGGTCGCGAAAGTTCTATGGAACCACAGGCTCCAAGCGTTTGGTGGTGTTTGGTGGTGTGATGTGTAATATTGTGTCGAAAATACTACTTTTATATCAAAATAATCAAAAATACTCTATTTGTTGCCCGGGAAGTCAATGCCATCTGGTGATATCTCAATGTATTACTAAAACTATTAGGTAGGCTGACAGCGTCGTAGCCGTGGTAGCTCGGATACTGCATCTACTGGTGTAGCTACGGGACTAAAATTGTATACAGAATTGCCTACTACGCTTTTGCTCTATGAGATTGGGTATCTGTACTTGTATATAAGGTTTGTACTCTCTCTCTTGTCACAATGATGCTGGCGTGACAATGTATCTTTTGTTTTTTTTTGTCTTGGCTGCTTCCATAGCCTACGGTTGCTAGAAAGAAGTAAAAAAAAACCGGCCAAGTGCGAGCCGGACTCGGTTCCGTACCATAATCTATAAAAACGGCAAAAAAATCACGTTTGTTGTATGGGAGCCCCCTTTAATATTTATTTTATTCTATTGTTTAATATTTGTTGTTATAGTGGCAACAAATACATCATCTGTGAAAATTTCAAGTGTCTAACTATCACGGTTCATGACATACAGCCTGGTGACAGACGGGCGGACGGACAGCGTAGCCTTATTAGTAATAGGGTCCCGTTTTTACCCTTTGGGTAGGTACGGAACCCTAAAAAGGTAGGACACCGCGGATCATCTCGCTCATATTTGGAGTAGCCCAAATGGGGAAGTACCGCAGCCATATATGTTAACGTCACTATTTGCTGTGTAAGTATTGCCGGTTTAATGCTTCTGTAATGCGATTGGCAACTTCATTGACCATAATAATGCTTCTTTAATGCGATTGACACATTCTTTGACCACAATAATGCTTATATAATTGCGCCTGTAATGCAATTAAACAACTATTGTGAACCTTTTTAGGATCTAAAGCAGTAAAAATTGTGCCCAAATAAGCATTACAATAGCCGTATAAACGTTTATAATGCTACTATAGAACTAACTCAAAATGCGAAAACGATACAGAAATACTGTAAGTCGGCCGTTATACGGATTTGATGTGTTACTTGGGTGGTGTTGTGTTCCTGGCGCTGAGTAAGGTTACCAGAGCTCCCGAGGATCTGTTGTGTTGCGTGAACAACCAAGTTCAACTCGACAAACTCTCAAATCAAGGGTCAGCAACACGCTTGTGATTACTCTAGGATCGCAGCGTCCATAGGCTATGGTGTCTTTGCCATCGGGCAGGCCGTATGCTTGTTTGCCTCCGTCGTAGTGTAAACAACACATTCAGGTCCTTAAGGCTCTAACTATAATGGTTTTTATTCAGGTTGCCGACCTCAGTTTAATTACTAACCTAGCACTTTGTGGAAAGCGCGCAGCCAGCCCCGACATCTAGGAAGGCAGCTAATCATAGCTTGACGCAATGCCTAGACCTAGGCACCGAGGAAATCGGTCTAGGAAGAGGAACCAATATCTCCGTCCAGGCAATTATATTGCGTAATTTAAAGCATATATCTATACCAATTGCATAATAAAGACTTACCTACTCAAAAATTATGACTAAACTTATATTTACATAGTTGCATCTAGTTATTAGATTGAAATTTCATCACCATCATCATTATCATTATAATTATCAGCCGAAAAAGTCTACCTACTGCAGGGAAAAGATTGCCAAAATTACCGGTCGCATCCAGCGGACTCTTGTGACCTTTGCCAGGTCATTGTATTGTATACCTATCAAATAAATGTATCAACAAGTACATAAAATTAACGACTCCATAAGGAAATTAATGAATACCAACGTAACGATACGTAATTAAATAAAAAAAGCTAGCTAATTTAATGACCAATAAAATGATAGCTGCACGTATAATACGGTTTACTGACCACCCTTCTAGTTACTCAGATAATCGCACCTATCTTAGATTGCGTTTAATCGCCACGCGTGTGGGGGGCGTATAAAGAGTGCGGTTGACCCATTTCATACTCCACACATCTAGTGCGCGCGGAGATGACCACATCGAACTGATTCCAAATTCGAACGAACTTTCTTTCAACGGAATTCCAAATTTAAATTTGAATTAGTGCTACAATGGATTAAGGTGATTGTGTGAAGTGTGTGTTTTTGACTGTAGTGACAGTTTAGATCTGCATTATGAAGGTAATGTTATGCTTGAGTTTGGTATGTATTTAAATTAATTTGAATTGTTAATGGCATAATAAGAGAATCCATGACAGTTTACGCAGCCTCTAAAATTAATTAAACTTGACTTTGTCCAAAGTTATGTTTTTAAATTCATAATTGAATAGTAATTTAAGGGGCGATTTTTATTCTAAGTCAGAAGAATAAAAGAGAGCTGGTTGAAAGTGAATTTGTACAATTATATTCCATTAAGTGCAAAGCGTATGGGATTTTCTAATTCAGTGGATTTTAGTACCTACAGCATTTTAGCTAACCTACAAGTTAATATTAAGTAGGTAAGTTTAAAAGATAAACAAAAATATTTACTCATGTCGCTATTTCGGTGTTATTGAATATAT
This sequence comes from Epinotia ramella, assembly GCA_947578815.1. Lineage (NCBI taxonomy): Eukaryota > Metazoa > Arthropoda > Insecta > Lepidoptera > Tortricidae > Epinotia > Epinotia ramella. The sequence goes on from OX388205.1 coordinate 24,879,250, forward strand.
AAAATGTGTTTTTTTCAGGCATCTATTACGCCCTTATTCATAAAACTTAAAATGCCTCTGCTAAATAAAATGTGCTTTATCCCATTCTTACGCACACAAATGTCAAAGTGACAGATAGATACAAACAAACTATAACGGCATTTTAGTTAAAATAGGCTTGTAGAACGTTTATGAATACGGCCGTTAAACTTTAATGCGAATTATAAGATACACACACAAAAGGCGTATTTAATGCAGTAAGGCATTCTCTACCAGTCAAACTTCAGGTCAATCGGAGAATAGGAGATTTCTCTACTTTTATTAATTAAAATTTTCCATCTTTTTCCTCTAACACGACCAAGGATAGGACAAACGCCCGTCATTTTGAAAACTTAACCCTGTTCTGTACAGTAGAGACTTCCTTATATTAATAAAAAAAATTAGGTACTAAATAAGAATAAGAATAGTTTATTCGTGACAATACAAAACAAAGGACAAAAGTAATGTTTTATAAATTTATTTTAAGTACCATAATTTATATGTTTCCAGTGACAAATTATTCAAATGACGATCATTAAGGCGATAAATCACTTTCGCCAATGGAAAAGAATAACCACAATTTTTTCCAAATTTTAAAATAAAAATTAATTAATAATTATTTAATTTTAATTTTAAATATCATTAGGAAGTCTCTACTGTACAGAACAGGGTTAAGTTTTCAAAATGACGGGCGTTTGTCCTATCCTTGAACACGACACAAGGCATAGCGTCCTTAAAGTCGCGTTAAAATACTTACGACTTGGAAATAAGAGTCAAAATCATTTGCTTATCTTATAAAGTTGACCGCACATTTAGTAACCAGTGATCCTAGTAGCCCGCGGGAAATTAAATCTTATGGTACGGAATTCTTTACATGCGACGGTTCTTAAATGGTCATTATCGTTGCATTTAACTTTTACGTAGTGGAAAGTGAAATTCCAAGATGGACGACCTTTTACCGAGCACGTTAATTTATGTATTGCCGCTTTAGATTTACCAGTTTTGTGATAAACTTATAAGGTTACCCTTGGCAACCACCAACCTGAATTACCACACATTGCAGGACTTGAATCCAGGGCATAAAAAAAAACCACACTTTGCAGAACCGTCGTTTTAAGTACTTTTCGCCATCTACGAAAAGTAGATACCTACTTAAAAGCAACCATAACGACCTCTATTTTTGAACAGTTTAGTAAACACTAAATAAAATAATCAATAATGACATATTTTCTCGTAAAAGGATTAAAAATGTATTCGAATGGAGAAAAAATCAACACAAGAAGTTAAATAATCACGAAGTTATAAGTGTCCAAAGTTTGAAGAAGGGGTATGTTCTGTCCCTTTTTCTCAAAACGCAACTTCATATGAAACGATGACGCTTGTAGATTGTGACGTCGCTAATAGATGGCCACGTGCCGTGCCCCATCGTGTTCGGCGCCGCCGCCGACGTGGCCTGCCGCGCGCCTCGCATATTGTGATGTCACACACTGTTTGCGTTTTCTCTCTCTAACAAGCAATTAAAACGGTTGTAGCTTCGTAATTCTTTGAGATATCTGAATGGGATTTTCGTCACTAGGCATATTTTTTTGCCTTCTTTCTTTTGGAGTAATAATAATTTTCGAGTCTACACCCCTATTGTCATCTTCAAGTAGGGTTGTAAAACAATTACGCATATAAAATAGAACAAACAGTAGCTACCCCAGTAGACGTGCCACACTTCAGTCAGTTTCATGACGTATCTTTGCTATCTTTTCCTTTCATATTAAGCAACAAAAGAAGTTGTAAAATCCCACGTTAAGTTCATTCATGTCATTTTAAGTGAAACAAACTATAAATAGGATTAATATTAGCGTATTCTTCTTCTCCATGTTCTTCATTTCTGAAGAAAGACACTTATGCCCAACATGAGAAGTTTTGACGTCATGTTATACACTAACTTGGAAAAGTTGAAAAACCCCCGACATTTTCATTTCAAAGTCCAATATCTCAAAAACGGCTTAACAGATTTTAATTAAACATAGCTAAGAACACTCGGGATAAAATTATCTACGACACAAAAAAAAATCGCATTCAAATCGGTCCATCCGTTTGGGAGCTACGATACCACAGACAGATACACAGGTACACAAACAAACACGTTAAACTTATATAGAGGAAATTAGTTTTAGAGGCAATTAGTTGTTAGAGGCAATCAGTTGAGAGAAATATTAGAAAAAAAAAAAGTTAAACTTATAACACCCCTCTCTCTGCGTCGGGGGTTAAAAATCTCATCAGCATCGTCCTAGCAGTTTTACCGTACATAAATTCCGAAAAACTTATTGGTACGAGCCGGGATTCGAACCCACGTCCGCCGCTTAACAGCAGCAGGCCTGCGCCACTAGGCTACAGAACTTAAAAAATTACATTCGTATGTCCGCAAATTATAATTATGCATATTATTATTATATATGCTAATGAACTTCTGTGATGATAAAATCCAATGTAGAGTGACCATACAAACTTGTAAAACAACAGGGCCAGTATTCCATTCGCAATATTTGACTAACGGAGACATAATATCCCACTTTGATATCTCTATCGTTCTGATTTTGAAATACGGAGACATGAAAGTGTGTGTGGCAGCATACCTATACATATGTGTTTGTATACGCGAGTGATAATTTTGTGTAGGGTAAACCTAAATCACCCCGTTCCAGATGCATAAAAAACACAAAACAGGGTAGTTTGGAACGGGGTGATTTAGGTTTACCCTACACAAAATTATCACTCGCGTATACAAACACATATGTATAGGTATGCTGCCACAGTGTGAATTTATCACCTTTTCTCAAACATCGCCGATTATCGCCCCTGTACAATCTTATCGAATTTTAACTCGTTGTTTAGAAAAGGTTTGAGGCGAGTAGGTACAGTCACCAGCATTCATATTGTACCTACACATACATGCTATTCGGTTTTTTTTTTAGACGTTCAATGAGTTTTACAGCTCTCAGAGCTAGTTTTATTGTGTTTCTAAACGATATTAATAGTCACTAAATGCCTCATTAGACGACCTACTGTGCTACTTATACCAACATTTTATTTTAACCGCAATAATGTGGTTTGATCTGATTTTGGTCTGTGCCCAAGGAAATTAACTCTTTTTAGCGCTTAAATGTGAAAAATGGGTTTACCCTTTCACATTAACATTTTTACGTTTTTTGACTACTGATTTCTAGCTAACAACGTTGTCTACTGGTGTAGAAGTTTAATAAAGCTTTATTTCCCAGAAACTAATTAACAATATTTTTACGGATGTCTTTTATATTTTTATTTTTTAACACATCACATTACCCACTTTCAGAATCGATTATTGTCACAAAGAGACAAAGCGTTCAAGACATCACCCCAAACATATTTATCATAAATGGGAAATGTAGGAAATAAAAATCATTTATTCATTGCGTTTTCAATACAATACTGAATAATTCAAGTTTATTTCTTCAAAATGTTGTAAAAAATAACTACACACTTACTTTAATACTTAATTGACTTGCACTTTAATCATAGTCGCCCTATGATTTTTGACACACCTTTTTAGGGTTCCGTGGTCAACCCTTATAGTTTCGCCATGTCCGTCTGTCCGTCCGTCTTCGGCTTAGCTCAGTAACCATTACTACTAGAAAACTATAATTCGGCATGGGTATACAACCTGTTAATAAAATAACGCAAAACCTGAAAACCGTTTGTTCAGAATCGAGCATAGAATGCGAAAAAAATAAAAAAAAAATTTTTGACAAGATTTATTTTTTACATTTGTATGGAGTGTTGGCCGACTGGGGCGACCTGCTCCATACAAATGTAAAAATAAATCGCGTCAAAAAAAATTTTTTTTATTTTTTTCGCATTCTACCCTCGATTCTGAACAAACGGTTTTCAGGTTTTGCGTTATTTTATTAACACGTTGTATAAATCAATCACTCACACATCAAAATGTTGAAAGAAAAATTTTTTGGGGTACCCTCCCTTACACATGTATTTTTTTTTCTCGTTATACCGTGGGGTATCGTTGGATAGCTTGTTCAAAAATATTATAAGTGCCTCAAACAACTTTTCCACTTAGTGATCCGTTTGCGTGATATTGGGCTTTAAAGCCCTAATTTTTGTTTGAGTCAACAGGGTATGACAGAACGTCGAGTTAGAGGGTGACTAAATTGTATAAATGGTTGACTCGACAGACGAAACATCGTTCATGAATGTTGCCAGAATCATTATTTAACTCGTTATAATCCTTTTCAATCTTGTTTATAAACAATTGTTGATAAACATTGCTTTCCTAACTCAAGACCGTTGAACGGCCTTGCCAAAACCGGTCGCATTCTCTATGCAAATGCAATTTCACTGCTATCTTGTACCAGGACTACATTAAATCGAAGAGTTTCAAACAACTTATCCCTTTTGTTCCTGCATTTCTAAAGTAGACCTTACTGGCCCTTGAATAAAGTTTGCTTTTGACTGGTAGTTACAATGGAAATGAGATCTTGTGAAAACCTAATCATTTTAGTGCTGAACGTAACTGCGATAAAATAACGTAAGATAATCTGACATCTAGAAAGGTCTAGTTAGTTGTATAATTGAACTGGGTATCACATAAGGTTGCTTACTAATAGTGGCTAAATAGCTATGAGTTTCACTATGTTTATTAATACACCTCATTGGCACAAGAATCATTAGCTCCACAGCCAGAATTCGCTTCGCTCATGGTTCAACTATAGCACCCCTTCGGCTGCTCGTGTTTCAATTCCACACTCGCGGGTAAAATACAACTTTGCACCCTTGTAGGTATAACAAATAACTATTATGGGATTGAAAGTTCTCTACGAGATAAGCTCTCGGTAAAGTAGAAATTACCGCATACCTACAGATTCTAACTATATAAGAAGTACGGAAACCCCCGGGACTACGACACCTTTTCTCTGTTGCGGACTAGGTGTAAGAATTTAACTGAACAAAGCTATAAATTGTTTTTGTTTTCGGTTGAGGATGCTCTCAAAAATGACATTAAGCCATTCTGGCGGTATGTCAAGTCTAAAAAGATGTCTTCTTCAATTCCTCAAACCGTGACCTACGGCCAACGCTCATCATCGAATAGTCAAGGAGTCTGTAACCTTTTCTCAGAGTATTTTGGGTCTGTCTTCGAAGATCATAGTTCACCTGAAATAACTAACCAGGTTGAAGAGCTCTACGGTGGGGCTTCGATATCTAGTGTGGTCGTCAGTCGGTTGGATATATTGGCGAAAATTAAGTCTCTGGACTCTAATAAGGGGCCAGGCCCGGATGGGATCCCTGCCTCGTTTGTCAAGGAATGTGGTGAGGAACTCAGCACCCCTCTTTGTCTACTTTTCAATAAGTCTCTTTGTACTGGTGTATTTCCGCTCAGATGGAAAATAGCACATATTGTTCCAATACACAAATCTGGCGTCAAATCGTGTGTCGAAAACTACAGACCTATAAGCATTCTTTCCTGCATTGCCAAGCTTTTCGAATCGATGGTGTATACCTTCCTTTATAATCACGTGAAACCATACGTATCTGATAAACAGCATGGCTTTGTCAGTAATAGGTCCACTGTTTCCAATCTCTTAGAATATAAACATTATCTATGTAACATTTTCGCTTCGCGGGGTCAGGTTGACGCCGTGTATACTGATTTCTCTAAGGCGTTTGATAAGGTTAACCATTTTATCCTATGTCACAAAATTGAAGTACATTTCGGTATACACGGTAGTCTTCTTCGCTGGGTCCAATCCTACCTTCAAAATAGAAGCCAACTGGTGGCCATTAATGGATTCACTTCCCCTGAAATTTTAATAACGTCAGGTGTTCCTCAGGGATCTCACCTTGGTCCATTGTTCTTCGTGTTGTTTATCAATGACCTGGTTGATCGCCTGTCTTGTCAATGCTTGTTGTACGCCGACGACCTAAAGGTTTATAACTCCATCACCGATGCTAAAGACTGTTTATTGTTACAGAACGATCTTGGACAAATATCTGAATGGTGTTCCCTTAATCATATGTATCTAAACGTTGCGAAATGCCATGTTATATCTTTCTCGACCAAAAAGAATAAACTTATATATAACTACGAATTACAGGGTCAGGCTCTCGATAGAAAATCGATTGTTAAGGACCTTGGGATCCTTTTCGATGATCAGCTTAGCTTCCGTTGTCACTATGAATACATAATTAGTAGGGGAAGGCAGTTACTGGGTTTCATTTTTAGACTGACCAAGGGTTTCAAAAGGCCGGGTAGCTTGCTAACGCTTTTCTTTAGCTTAGTCAGAAGTGTCCTTGAGTATGGTTCGCCGATTTGGTCTCCGTACTACTCGGTACACACCAACAGTATAGAACGAGTACAGAAATATTTCTTGAAGATTCTAGTACTCAGGTATAACCTCGGACGAACATATAAGTCATACTTTAGTAGGCTGAAAAAATTTGGTATTCCTACACTGGAAGCCCGCCGCAAAATGTACGACTTTTTATACTTACATAAAATTTTGCATTCTAACATCGATTCAACTTGTCTGCTTTCAGCCTTAACCTTTAACACGCCCCGTTTCAGAGGTCGCGCTTGCAAAGTTTTTTCCCTGAGAGTATACAGAAACAACACATCTTTCTATAATCCAGTCACAAGGATGTGTCGTCAGTACAACGACTTGGCTGCTAATAATAATACTAACCTAATTGATATATTTGATCCACGCATTACTAAATTCAAAAAGTCCTTAACGGACGTCCTCTTCTCTACTCACCCTGAATAATACTAAGTTGTTACTCTAACTTTTGTTTTCGATTTGCTTAAGTTCGTTTCAGACGTTTTTAACATTTTGGACTTGTTTTTGTGATTTATACTTACTGCATATGATATTAATATTCAATGCAGATTCGTCGCTGTTGCTTGCATACGCGCTAACTTGCTGATCATGCTGTGTGCACTTGCCTTGGATGTCATGCTAGTCTATAAGCTATTCATAAAGAACCATTGTATCTCATAATGTATGATATCTGTAAAGTGTACCTAATAAATAAATAAATAAATAAATAAATAAATAAATAGATTCCACCCGTTAAACAAAGAAATGATCTAACACTGTTTTTTTTTTCACGTTCATGTTCTGTGAAGCTTCATTGCATTAAAATTATGATATGACCACTTTAAAAGCCATCAAAACGTCACTGAGAAATGCAAGAGTATTCACGACGCTATCCGACCAGTTATTCTGACCTCCAATTTCAAACAGTTGCTACTAATTTCTCGTTCAAGTTTTACCAAGCGACGTTAGTCCACACTGTGGATCGCATAGCTGCCCTGATATTCAGCTGTCGCGACTCACCTCAAGCTCCTAATATACCTTGATCCAGCTATCCGTAACAAGTACGCATAACCAAAGGTCAGCTTTAACTGGATTTTTCTAGTCAGGTACCGATGACAAGCCTAGTGTTTACGTCGCATGTGAAATCTGGATCGACCGGTCGGACGGGGCGAGCTGTCTAATAAGATACAGTAGGCCTGTATTGGCAAGACATGGTTCTTTAGCTGTGATCTAAAACTATAGTCGATATATGTTGTTTTTAGCATGTAAGCTGAGAACCAGTGAATTGGCCAAGAGGCCAACACTGTTAAAAGTAACATCAGGCTACTTGGACGTGACACGACAACACTAGGTCTAATTTTGTGAGTAAAACAGATGTAAAAGCTATGCCTATGCACGGCCGTATGGGAAATTCCTGAAACTAATTTCGTAGAAGTGTCAGCCAATCAGCAATGTCACAAGATGTCAAAAAACAGGTCAAGCGTTGGTCCCCGAGGTAAGTATAGGTGAGTCTCTTGATTACGTTGTCGACATGTCAAGTTTTATTTTCTGACGGCTTCTAAAGGGATTGCATACCTGAGCATTTGATATTAATTACAACTTTATAACACGGGTTCCTGCGAGAATGTGTCTTGACGGGGAGGCGGACAACGAACTGATCATATAATAGTGGGAGATACAAACAAATAGAGGCATGAACTTCACCCATCTGTTTAATGTATGAAAAGTATTTCATATCGAATTTAGTACATCAAGCCTATTTAACCATGAGAGTGTCGCTGTGTACGTGACTATCGTGAAATAGAAACTTGTCGGGCTATACAATTATTTTTGCTAATAGGTTGGCTTAAAAATCCTGGCTAGAAAAAAAACTAGCTTTACTTTTTTTGCATTTTACTCGATAGTTTAACGATCAAACTTCATACTAATCGAAAGTAATAATTATATAATTTTCATCCATTAAACAGATGAGTGAAGGTCGCTATTCGCTATTCGTATTATAAAGCTATACCTAAAAGTTTTTTTTCCCTTTGAGGTACGAAGGCTAAAAATAATCCCAAATGCCCTTCATATCAGTTCTGCATCTTTGTAGTATCACTATTCCTAATACTTCAAAGTATTATTCAAGTCTTCCTACTGTCTTACCAGCCCACGTTAATAGATAACTTTAACTTCTCCACTTACCAACTTCACATTACAAACTAACCTCATACAATTTACCGACTATCCTATGCATCTATGCACAATGCGCCTTTTATCATGCGATGCGATAAACGGATCGCTAACGGTTTCTGTACTCTACTTACGGCAATCGATGAGTAGTAATCAGGCAAGTAGCTGTAATGGAAGCTGGCATTACGATGTTATTTGAGCCTGTAATTTGTTGAGAATAATTTTACGCGGGAGTCCGGGTGGCGCGGAACGGGTCATTGTGGGTCTTTGGAGGCCTATGTTCAGTAGGGGACGTCTGGCTGATACATATGATAAACAGCAGCAAACTATCGCCTTAGAGACGACATAAAATATTAGCTATAATACGACGACGTTTAATATAGAAATGGGTACAGTCGCCATCAGATATATCGGAGCGGCCAAAGTGCTCACAAATATCTGAACACGTCTCTATTCAAGGCATAAGAGACGTGTTTAGATATTTATGAGCACTTTGGCCGCTCCGATTTATCTGATGGCGACTGTAGGTACAGTCGGCCAAGAAAGTGGTCTACCACTTTTGAGAAAAGTTTCTGAGAGATGTAACGGTCGCTAAGGTTGACTTTTCTAACAGAGTTTAACACATGCACAATTATGTTATGACGTTTTGTCTGTTATCTGAGATGCCTGACATTTGACGTCATTGGGTTGACTTAGTTTGACCTCTATTATTAAATGCGATAATCTATTTTACTCAACTAAAACCATGTTTTTGAAGAGAAACTTATTACTACCTACTGAAAAAGAAAGTCTCACTGACAAGTTTACTGTCAAGTATTTCCGTCAATGAAATATTAATACCAATCTGTTACTATTTCTTCATATTGTTCTAATAAATAGCTTGATTTTCTGCTGCTGCAATGCCTCGTAATTTATCGGAAGCCGAACGAGCTAATATTATAGCACTTCATAACGAGGGCTTCAATATCAGTAAGATTTCAAGACATCTAAATGTGTCCGTAAGTATTACTAAGTTCACCACGCCGTATTTAAATATTATTTTTACTTATTCTTTTTACTCCTATGTTTGTTTAATTCTAAATTTTAGAGACAAGCTGTTCGTTTATGGATTCGACGTGACGGCGAAGAGGGAAATTTAAATGATCGTCATCGAAGCGGTCGCCGACGTGAAATTTCGGACGATCAAAGAGAAATTATGAGACGTGAATATGAAAATAATGGCTTCATTCCGACTAAACATTTCGCAACAATGTTTGATGTTACTACTCAAACAATCAGAAACCACTTGCATTACATGGGTTTACATTACAGACATTACGCAAAGAAAATTGATATGACTGAAAATCATAGAATCACTCGATTTAATTTTGCTACGGAGCACTTAGATTTCGATTGGAGTAATACTGTGTTCTGTGATGAGAAAACGTTTCAGTCCAGCCAGCATGGGCGATTACAACTTTGGCGTCGGGATGGGACGCGTTACACACAAGACCATGTCATACCGAACAAGGAATCGGGCCGCATTTCTGTCAATATTTATGGTTGGATGACTGCTGACGGAGTTGGTGAGCTGTGCTGTATGCCACCGCGAGCAAGGGCCCTTGATTATGTTGATGTCCTTCAAAATTCAATGTTGCCAACTGTCCGGACTTTTTATACAGAAAATGAAATGCCTCAATTTAATTACTGCCAAGATAATTGTTCTTTGCACAAAGCGTTAGTGACGCGTGCCTGGTTTCGTGCACACCCGGAAATTAATTTAATACCTTGGCCTGCAAAATCGCCCGATTTGAACCCTATCGAGAACCTTTGGGGCCTTATGGTTCAGAGATGGTGGAACCGTCACGAGAGAACACGGGAAGCTCTTGAGCGACACTGTAATGAACTATGGGAGGATACCCGCGGTTCCGATCTCTGTCAACGGTTTGTCGGATCAATGAGAGACCGTCTTCAAGCAGTTATCGACGCTGACGGCGGATACACTAGATATTAGTAGGATCATCATTTTATGTTTTTGTTTTTAATTTGAATGAATAAAATAATATTTAAGTTAATGGTTCAAATAAAGACTGATAAGTGACAACTGAAATATCTGAATCATTTGTGTGAATATAATTTGGTTGTAGCGGGCCACTATGTAGGAATAACTCGCGAATTGGCTCAAAAGTTCGTAAATAGTTGTATTTACTATTAGATGAAAATTGCATCAGTTTGAGTATAACCAAAGTCACTTTGAAACCCATAGTAACTTTGGCTGTTTTCAAATTGACCGGATCAATCGAAACAGTGCTTAGACAAGAAGGTTAGATATAAGCGATAATTCAAACTTGACACTTGGCATGACGTTATATCATAAATGACAAAGAGAGCAATAGTCACTGACACAATCTTATTGCCAGGGAAAATTGACCTTGTTGTTTCATGACGTTTAAACGAATCTCAACCGTAGGGTGGTAGACCACATTTTTGGCTGACTGTACCTATGTCATAAACCACGCGTGGTGACACTATACAGGGTGACCCAAAAGTCAACGTCCAGCCGCAAACAATGTAACAGTTATAAAAAAAAACAACTCGTGTATTAAAAAACAATATTTCTTACTCGATGGAAATTGAAATTTGAATTTCCCTTACACCCTACACAAAAAACAACAGGCATCTCACGCCCCTTTAAAAAGACAAGTCTTTCTTTTCAATAATCTAGCAACCTGTAAGTAACTCTACCTAGTACCTATTGAAAACATCATGACAAAAGGTCTATTAAAAAAAAACCTGTATATTTTTTTAAACATTGTTTGGTTTTTTCCTGTTTTGTGGTAACTTTTATAAATTGGCTTTGGATCTTTGCGTCACAGCAGTAAGTAATCATCTAAGTAGGGGAGACCAACAGTGCTGTGCTAAGTGACGGAACTGGGCGAGATGGGAGGGACAGGAAGAACTTTTTCCTCGCACACCACTCCGCTACCACTCGCACCATTATGGGATGGTTTTAGACACAAACGACCATTCTACTTCTTTTCGCGTAAAGTCGATAGATGTTGCATGGTGTATGTAACCGTTGGTAGTCTAAACTAAACCAGCCATTATCCGCAGATTTTCTTTAGCATGTATGGCCATCGACCCTCTCTTAAATAATGAATGCTATGAATTCACGCATCGCATGACGCACGCATTTGATTATATGCGGAGAAAAAGTATTTTTACGGAGGTGCTTTTAAAATAAAAACATGATTGCGCTCGTAATTCGTAACGTTGTTCGTTTTTGTATATACTTTGATATGAATAAAGACGAATTTTGTAAAGCTATATTGTGTATTCACGGGACATTGTTGATCCGGAATTTTGGGAGGCGTTCGTGGAGCCGAATTACAAAGGCCCAGAAAACTACCATAAGCCAAGACGTAGATTATTTCGCCAATGTAATGAAATGCAGGGGATATACCAAGCGGATGCTGTCCCGACCCGTGTCATAGATGCCCGGTACGCACATAAAGACAGCACCCAGTATGAGGGAAATACTTAGCTGGTTAATTATTATTATTATGAAAAATAGAGGCTCTGTGAACTACAGAGCGTGCCAAATCCGTGATATAAAAAAAAACACTGTTCATACACTCGTTCCATTATGTACGAAAGCAGTATCGCTTAGCTGTAAACTGTAAATAACGTTAGCAGCATTTTTTTCTTAGAGGATTTATAGCAAGCACTAAAATACACTAATCTTCTTGATACCATTTTTCGCAATAATTATCGCTGTCATGTGCCCCGTGTGGTGTCGGGTTAGAATTTCACCACCCTAGGTGGGTGTCGTAAAAGTCGCCTAAGGGAGCAGGGTTGAAGTGTGTGAGCAACTTATCACTGGGATATCACAACTTATCGGTCTTATGCTAAAAGTGGCACTGAAAGAAGGGAATAAAGGCGTGAATCTATGTATGTACCTACCCTAGTAGCATTTTCGTTGGCATTTAGTTGGGCCAACTCGGTGATCAATGGCCCAACGTGGTGCCAACTTAAAATGCTACTAGGGTATGTATCGCCGTCATGTTAACCGAAAGACCAACACGCCCTCTACTACTCAAAGGATTGGATTTTACCAACGGTCTTGCGCTGCCCGCATCCAACGGACGCGCTAATGCGGCTCACCCCGCCGGTCACCCGTCACGAAACTAGACCTCTGCCTACGCTTAGTTACTACGCATCGCAGTGTCAAGATATATTTGAGGGTGAGCGTTGAGGTGAGCTTAAAACAAGTTACAGAATAAGGGGGGTGCGATCTTGATCTTGGGAGCACCTTGTCGAGATGTGAGCGGTTGTTTGCGCTAGAGAATCCCGAAAGGATAGGGTTGCCTGGCTTATACACCGTCCGACCACCCATATTAGTTAGTGTGAGAGGTGGGATCGTATGGTGAACGTCTCCGTCACGTCATCTCAATGTCAAAAACGGATAGCAATTAAAGCACTGTAAAATAATCTCACCTCTGGTGGTGTTGTAGTTATCGATACACACATCGAAGGAGAGCATGTGTTAAAAGTATTCTAATTTAAGTAATTTAAGCGGCAAATCAAAGAAAAAATAACAAATCGAAGTTACAATAAAAATTTTTTAGTCTTGTGTGTGAAATATCGAGTACAAAGCCAATATTTTGTCAAATTAAAGACATGTGACGTATCGGGGTAAAATTATCTTGGCTATCACATGAGGCGTGAGGTGACAGGTGAGGTGAGAGTTGAGGTGACCAGTGATTTGAAGGCGTACGACGCCGTCGCAAAAGATAATTGATTTAGAGAATTGAACTCGTTGAGTCCATGTGATCGCGCGGTCTCTATAGACAGGCCAACATTAAGAAAGGGGGGACACAGTAAACAAATATTCCTACTTAAATGAATACGAGGCACACGGCACAAATTCAAACCTGCAGCGAAACTGTTGGGGTTTGACGACGGAGCAACTGTTACGAGTACTCGCGTCCGCATTAGCTACCTAACACAACCCTGCACGTGTCCCCTGGGTGGTGCTAAAGAGTGACAAACTTTAAAGGCGAAATAATGTATGCCATACGATAAAATAAAAAAAAACGTGACTGGGTCAAAATTCTTTTCGTTGTCTTAAAGTTGGTCCCCGAATCCTTTTTTTATTTTTAAGTACTTAAAACATATTTATACTACTAACTTGACATATTATATTTAAATGTAAGGTATATATAACAATACTTGGGGGGATCCAAACGTAAAATGTGTAGAATTAATATAAAAAGAGTTGTGACGAAGTGTACAGTTTTCGTGACGGAGCTGTTTTTCATACTAAGAAATGATGTCCCAGGCGACTATTGAGACTATTTCACAACATGTCTTTAGTGTTTTTTTATATGGAGATACTTAAAGTGGTATTTTCTATACAAACTACAATAATTTTCGCAAATTAATACGTGACTTTAAAAAATCTACCTCATTTATACATATTTGTATTAAATTAGAAGTGTGTCCCAAATCACGGTGTGTATTTGTAGCTATATTCTGTCACGGTGTTCGTAAAATATTTGGTTGTAGTTAAGTTACTTTTGTGTGTGCGTGATGAACCAAAGAATGCTGCCGCCTCCCCCGCCCCGCTCAGTTCGCTCAACATCGTATTTGGCCTTTAAGTCGGCCGCGAGTATTCAGAGGCAGTGCGTGTATTTTGTTGCTGTCGGCTCGGTCACGTAAGTTTTACCTATTTCCTTATTTCTTGCGTAGTTACTTTTCAAAAGGATTTAAGATTAGTGTGGTTCGTTTCTAATGAGACATTATAATATACTATATTTATTACAGTTATGTTTTAATCATGCCAAACGTTCAAAATTTACAACTCCGTCACAGCACAACTCTGTCACAACAGATTGTGACGGAGTGTTCACTGGTCGTGACGGAGTTGTAAAATGATGATTGTACCCCCATTATACTCCAGGCAAAATACGGTTTTGAAAAACATTAATTTATAATAGCGTTTTTTTTGTTGATTTCATTTGAAAATGTTATTCTAAGATGATTTAGTCGAGAATCCGACAAACTTTCCACCCGGAAGTAATTATGTAGATTTAAATGAAGCATGCATTATCTTTTTTTGTACGATTTATCTTGAATATTATAGAGCAAATGTAAATGAACCAAAATAAAGACAAAAACATTTATTAATATTTTTACTGACTTTTTAGAAGCCAGTTAACTTATCATTTTTTCGATGTCTGAAATTTTGTCGGATTCTGTCGCTGGGTAACTATTTAATTGATAATATATCCGTTATACATAAAAAATAAGCTATTATAAATTATTTCCAAAATTGACATTTTTTCCATACGAGTTGTCAGTTCATTGCCTGGACTATTATAACAATACCTAAGTATATTATGTGTACCGACTGTCTTTATATTTGTTGACAGACAACATCATAAGCGTAATGGCTATGACTGCTGCCGAAAGGCAGTGGCGATGCAGAGAAAAACGCAAAAATGATGCTGCATTGATTATAGACTGATTATACTTAATTAAAAAAAGTTAAAGTAGGTTTTTTTTTAAACATTCGTTGATTTTGTTTAACATTTATGTTTATTTTGAAGTCTTTTCATGTAAATACCACTCTGTCACGGAGATTTAATACTCCGTCACATTTTGTCCCTAGTTCAGTTAAGACGACTTTACATTTTAAGCGTTCAAGTAAAATCTCAACGTAAAGTGAATTATACGTAATGTTAGAGTTGATTACAATAGTTTTGGGGATGTAACTTTTTGAGATGTAACACTAATAATTTCACAAGAAAACAAATCTTTTTATTCGTGACAATGCTGTTTCGTGACATAGTGGTACCTAATAATTCAGAATATTGTATGATTTTCAAGTTATGTCGTTGATTCTTAAGAGTAATATTAATTCAAGATTCTAATGTTTCAAAAACATTTTATTATTGTAAAATTATGCTTAAAAAAAAATACAAAAAATAAATAGTTTTGTGACAGAGTTGTTTAATTTTCACGCCTATAGTTAGAAAATGATAAAATACGGAATTGTGGATTTGTAAAACTCGCTGCTAATTACGTTATTATAATCATAGTGAATCAACTATTCCGTATTGCTGGAAATTAATGACTTACAAAAACTTTTAATTTTCAAAAAAAGTGTGTTCTTTTTAGTTGAAATAAGACAACGAAAAGAATTTTGACCCGACTGTGCATTGCAGAGATGTGAATTATTATTATTATTTGTTATAGGTACATTACTATCATCTGTAATTTTGACTATTAAATGAGGTTCGAATAAATGTACTTAAATCAATAAATAAGTCTGCCTCGAATTTATGGCAAATATGTTTGAGTCATGAAATTGCTTGATTAGGAATATGTTAAAATGACATACCTTGAAGGACGATGTATTATGGTTTGATCCATTGTTCTAGAATAGGACCTCATCGTCACTGAAAGTAAAACCAAATCTTATCAAAACCGTTTCTCTCGCCTAATTGTACAGCGAAATATTAAATTAGAAACCAGTATACTAATCGCGGCACTCAGTTTCGCCCGCACCCACCCGTGACGGCGTGTTTCATTGGACATTCACGTCATACGCGTTTTTCTTAGCTTGATGTAAACAGTAGAGAATTAAAGAAATGAGGCTACAAAAATGTAACGTGTGATAGTAAAAAAAGTTTATTCGACAAATGAATAGTGATAAATTGAACATTTGCTGTGAAGTGTACCTATTCATGATAGGTAGATACTGGTAAATTAATCTAGGTACGGCCGAATGTCATAATATATAATCACTCTGAACTGAACCAACATAAGACCTTGTTAATGTTTAGGCGACATAGTTACTGTCAGGCGATACGTTACCATCTAAACAGTGTGTGGCCTGTGACAGGAGCAAATATTTAAAAGGACGCTTCCTTAGAGCATCTGCAGTTACCCCTTGAATCAATTTTTTTTTTTTTTTATGCCGAGTTTGGTCTAAATTTATGACCTCCAAGTAATATATCTTGGCACCACGAGATCATAGCACAACAGTCAATGCCGATTTTGAGGTAACATCACAATGCCGTTGTTGAGTCATACCTAACAGTTTTGACATTTTTGTTTTTAAAACATGTACTTACCTACTTTTGTGTTTTTAAAATAAAAGGTTACTTATGTCCCTCCAGAAGAGTAAAATATACACGTAAACTTAATCTCAAGCTTTTGCTTTTGAAGTGAAAACTTCTTTAGCGGCGCTGAGCACTTTTTGGGATGGGGAAAAATTGTTAAATACGCGACAGAGTTTTGTGACGTCAGATGTGAAGGTCACTTTTTGCTGCTAGCCGATTCAACTTCATTCAAAACTGAACGCTATTCGTAAGAGTATAAAACCGTTAAACACTTTCTGCAAATAAATTTGTAATTTTAACCAACGCGTCCTTCACCGTTTTGCTATTGAGAAAATTCTAATAGTTCTAATTTGGGCGTTATTCCTAAAGAGATAAAGCTTACAAAAATATTTACCAACGGCAAAAAAAAAATATATTTTGGTCGCCACCGCCGTCTGCTGTGCAAATTCGAATAGTTAGAATTTAGACGTTATTCCTAAAGAGATATAGCTTTGAAAAATATTTCGCAATGGCAAAAACAAATTGGTATATTGTGTTTGCCGCCGCCCGTCGGCGCGCCGGACCCCGGCACCGTTGCGCCGCGGCGGCGCGTTGTATTGGGCCCGTCGCACCCAATGCGCCCGCGTGCCGTCCGCCTAAATAATTGATAATTGTTTATAAATTTGCGTCAAATTCATTTTTAGGGTGACACCGTAATATGTCACGTGACCTGATCGAAAAACTGTTACAATGTTATTGAGTTTTCACTTCTGCCGGCACTCCCGGAGTGCAACCCGGTCTTTTTTTTTTCATTTAATTCGACTTGGAAATAATTGCTCATATTTTTACCCCGCGCACGTCGCGTAGCATGTCGCCTGTAAAAAAAGCCTTAATGATAAGTAATTATAATTAGCTGCAGGAGTATTGTGCAACCTAAACTAGTTACACTTTAGCAAGGACTTCAGGGCTCTTGTTGGTACAGTCACCAGCATCAATATCTGCTATAAAAAGCGGGTATAAAATCTGACACGTCCTTGAGGCCCTATTTATAAAAAAGAGTTGTGTCAGATATTTATGCGCACTTTCTTGCGGCAGATATTAACTCTGGTGACTGTACACTGTGTTGATAGTGTCTCCCTACCGAATCAGGAAACTCTCAATATTTATATCCCTTACATAGATTCACGCCATTATTTCCAAAAGGGGTAGGCAGAGCACATGTAACTTAAGTGGTAGGGTGCTAGCCCATCGCCCAAAACACACTTCAACACTGCTCGACTTTTACGAGACCGAAGGGAAGAAAGGGGGTGGTGAAATTCTACCCCGACATCACACGGGGGGGTATATCCCTAAAAGGTCCATTAGCAACGGCGTCCGCTTAGGTCACAATTAGCTAACCAAAAGATATAAAACTAAACTCAATTATACTAAGCGCGGATCAGTGCCTTAGCTTACGATAAGTAAAGTCAGATCCGGGTAGATACTTATCTTTGCAGAATAGTGTAAGGTACAGTTAGATTCGCTACTCAGCCACGGGCAGACCACGGGGCGTTCCTAGCCTAGCTGTGAGTCTAAACTACTGACATTATTAATGTAGCACTGATAATGTTAGCTAATAATCACCAACTCTCTCTTGGCGATCTATAATTATTGATATTCGAGTGCCCGACCCGACACCTATACAGATCGAGAAAAAGTGAACACATTAATTAATTATATATTTTTTTAGTTAGTACGGAAAGGCATAATTATCATTCTCAGGCATTTACCGCTTTATGTTATATTATGACAACACAGACTGCTGGTACACTTTATGTTGCCTGATAATATGAGAAGTCTCTGTAAACAATTCCCAATTTATCAAGTAATATCCATGGTAACATAAAACATACAACTGAGCATCACAATACAACGTTGATTAAGAACATTAAAACATATTCGGAAAAAAAAGAGTTAGCTAGGGACCTACTACGTGACTTTTCCGGAACCATACTTTTTCCGAATTCCGCTGTAGATTTGTTTTACGATAAAGTAAGTGGGTACTAATCTCACCTCAGCTACATATTAATTACTTAACTAAGTATAGCTATATACAGTGAGGGAAAATCTGAAACTACAAGAGATAAGGTTTGCTCTAGAGTCACGAAACCGATTTTAGTCAACCCCTGTATATTAGTTAGTTAACTCGTCTCCGTCGTGAAATAACCGTTAACCGTGAAATAACTACTTATTGGTATTTTGAAATTTAGAATGTTTCGGGCACAAAACTTTCGCAATTTTAGAGTGTTCCTTTCCCTGAATTCTAAATTAGGAGCGCGACCGACAGGCAAGGCCACTTTGAATTGTAACCTCAAGTTCTACGCATTTACTCAGCTGGCAAAGCACTGGCATTATCAAGTACTGATAGGCAATAATCATCGACTGAGTTCCAAGAACTGTTTTCACGCGGCGGCTACCTTTCCCTGCTACTTTTACGGAATGTGGTTGCGAGACGAGTTGCTGTGTGAGATTAATTAATAGTGCTGTCTATCTATTTTTATAGGATTAAAAATAAGTATTATTTACTGAGGTTACTAATGTACGTAAGAACCTACCTATGATGTATTAATATTAATTTTAATCATCCAGCCGAGTGACCGCTAGCCGCCATCTTATGTAGATAGGTGCGAACTCTAACCGGGTGAATGAACATAGCACCGCGCGCCATACAGGATTTTTCAAACTTAATTACTTTTATTACTAAAAACTTAACTACTTAATACATTTCTTTTTCACGAATGTTTAGTACGTTTTGGATTCCTACTTTAAGTGGGCTTCGGCTCTAAGACGGTTAAAAAAACACGATGTACTTATATAGATTTTAGGCAAGCCGGGAATCGGCTTGTATGGGCGCTCCGTCACTGGTAGGTAAGTACTTACACTAACAAAAGAAGAAGAGTAAAAGTAGGTACTTATGCCCTAATTTTGATGTAAGTATGTACCTACCGTACTACTTGGTACAGTCGACAACACAGCTAACTGACCATCGGAAATCTAATCTGACCTTAAGTTTAGTGCATTGTAATAAGGTTCTAGGTTTTCACGGTATGGTCAGTTAGCTGTGTTGTCGACTGTACAAACTTTGATAGAAATGCTCATATTCATACATATACGAAAATCGATTTCTAACTACCGTATCTTAGATACTGCATCTCATACACGCCAATAAGAACTAACAACCTCCTCTTTATGAGAAGAAGTAACTTAGGTAGGTATAAGTCTTCTCAATAAATCATGAAAAATTATCAAATCAAATCAAATCATTTGTTTCGGAAGTGTTTCCATAATTCGTTAGTAATAAAGGTCTTAAAAACCATGTTAGTAGGTATTATATTACTATTCGCAAGTCGTCAGTTGGATACCCTATGCAACCTATCCCAGTGAAATAGGAAGGGACCATCCAGGCGCGTCGCCACCGTCTATCTGCTGGAGGCTGTTCGGGCCGCGCAGGCGCCTCAGCAGGGACGCGACACGCTTACGCATTATGGCGTGAGGCGCATCCATGTGCGCATCGCAAATTATAAAGTGTTAATTTAGCAAACGAATACCAAAATGTCTCCCAACACAACATGGTCCAGTTGTAGCGGATCTGCGTCAGATTCAGTTCAGGCAGACTATTAGCTAGAAGCGGTGCTGAATGGGAAAAAATGGCGTGCTCTCGATTCAGAGGACAGGTGGGAGGACTGCGCCAAAATATATGGTTAGTTAGTAACCAAACGTAAAAGTGGCTCAAATGTGTAAGTAACGTTTGAGCATCTTCTACGCCTCTACAGTAGCCAGTACCACGACCATTTTTATTAGATGTAGGGGTCTGGGAGCACCCGACGTAGACTTTATTAATGCCTGTTAAAACTACGACTAATTCCACCGTTTGTACTCATATATAACCTGACTTTTTCCAGATCCAACTAGTCTACCTCACGCTATGGTCGCTGTCGCAGGCCGCCTACATCAGCCGCATGACGGTCAACCGCATGCGGGCGCCGACCGCCTTCCGACCCGGAGTCACGCTTCACCGGCCCTGGACGCACCCCCGTCTAGTGCAGGCCGCGTCGCATAGGACGCCTTATGTTATATACAGGAATCCACCTCACAGGTACTGTGTCATATTAGAGACGTGTCCCAAAGACCGTAAAGGAGTCCCAGTATTTTCGCCATCTTTACACCTTCTTGCATGCAAAGCATCTCGTGGTCTGATCCAGAGACCGACTCACACGACGCGGTGTCCTCTTTAAACTTTACTATTGGATTGGACACAGACATCTCCGACCGTAAAGGAGTCGCCCATCTAGTCGCTTTACGTTTTGTCGCGTGCCTGATTGCCATCTACTTACACCATCTTTACGCCTTCTCACATGCAAGTACAGAGCTATCTCTGATGACCCACAAGACGCCGTCTCCTATCTAGGCTTTCGCTGCCCATGGAAAGATATAGCCAGCCCTTCACCTTACCAACCGGTACTGTACTTACAGGAGACGAGGTCTTTACAGTCTTCTTTACTTTACTTTACCACAGCCCTTGAAGAAAAATCCAGCCCACTGCCACACCTCTAAAACTTGAGTACCTTGAGTGATGGTCGGTAACCGTTCAAGCAGCTACAGCCTCTATGTTCTAAAACCAAAAGGCCAATGTCCCGCAGATACACCATGAAGCACTACGGCCCCAACGCCAACCGCAACGTGTTCGTCAACAGCGGGCCCTGGAAGACGACCGCCAAGCTGCCCCCGATGACCGCGGTCACTCCGGAGTACGAGTTCGTCAGGGCTGCGTCGGCGCCCCCCGCGCTGCGCGTTAACGGTGCTAAAGGTTCACTTTACATGCACTGCACTTTCTTGATGCTTTACTCAGGACCGGCCCGAGGGTAGAGCGGAGGGAGCTGCCGCTCTAGGCGCCAGATGTTAAAGGGCGCCAATATGATAAAAAGGCGAAATACACATTGTTAAGTGAAAGCGTCAAAGGGCGCCCGAAGACCATCTCCCTCCACTCTGAGGGCTAGGGCCAGTGCTGGCTTTACAGATCATGTTTGCATGTGTCGTTATAGTTACGAAAAGGGAGCGTTGGTGAGGTAGGGCACAGCGAAATGTCATCCAGCTCGAATGTGGAGCAGCCCAACTGGGGAAGTAGGTACCCTCCGCCGTGCAGAAGACCACAGCCATAATAACACTACTAGCTCCGGAGGATGCGTTGTGTTGAGAGCGAGGGAATTTGTTCCTTCAGCTGTCAACACGGCGAATCCTCAAACACATCAAGGGTCGGCAACGCCCATGTTACTCCTTTGCTTTGGAGTTGCATGCGTCTATGGGCTGCGGTGTCCGCTTACCATCAGGCGGGCCGTACGCTTGTTTGCCACCGTCGTTGTATAAAAAAAGGGTCCATGTTGTCGTGGGCGCTTATGCCGTTATTAACAACGTGCTAATACAAATGCATTCACGGCGTAATAATGCCATTAGCGCCAACAAAAACAAGGTCCCTTATCTCTGAGAACAACTCGGTGTCATAGTCCAGCCTATAGATTGCTCAATTGATGATGGGACGTGGATCAAGGATATTTTGGTATACTCTTGGCTCGTCTCAGTCGTTTTTTGTCAAGTTCTTAAATTCGTCCCTTTCTGATTTCGTCACCCATTCTTCATTCGTCACCTTCGATATTTGGCTATTTCTTATTCCGGCTTAGTTCGGTATTCGTCAACATCGTCTTTGGGTATGGTCGAGGTTAGTTTATGTTGTTTTTAGACTCACTCTTTATTTGTCCTGTCGTTTTTGGTACTATTCTAAGTTCGTATTTTTCTTATTTCGCCTCTTTTGGAATTTACATCTTTCTTTGTTGGACACATTCTCTATTAATCTCGTTCGATATTCGTCCCATTCGCATATCAGGAGGAAATGAAAACATGAAGTTGCTTGTTACCTTCGGCTTCCTTCGTTACTACCATATGCTACGCTAGGAAAAGACAAACAACAAATATGACCAAAGATGACAAAGGCTTCCAGTGAAAGTGACGAATGCAGAATAAGATGAATTAAGAACTTGTCAAAAATCGAATAGGACCAACAACGAACGTGCCGTGAAAAAAATTACGAATAACGAGTGAGTCTGAAAACAACATAGACTATCCATTGAACATGCCTAAAGATGATGTTGACGAATACCGAAATAAGCCGGAATAAGAAATAGCCAAATATCGAAAGTGACGAATGAAGAATGGGTGACGAAAGCAGAAAGGGACGAATTTAAGAATTTGACAAAAAACGACTGAGACGAGCCAAGAGTATACCGATATTTTGAAAGATTCTGCAGTTATACTCGGTAAAGGGACTGCCTCGATTCTTGTAAACCACGTCCTCGTGTAGAGACCTAAGCCTTGTTCGGACTAGGCTAGTATTTTAGTGCGAGTCCATACATTTGCTGCAAGTAGGTACGAGTAGCTTTTGTATGGATTCGCACTAAAATACTAGCCTAGTCCGAACAAGGCTTTAGAGACACGTGTGTCTTCCGCGCTCGAGAAAACAAGATCTCTTCACCGAACAACGATCAAAACTGATCGTGGAAGCTAAAAGTCTAAACATATTTTAATTTAACGTCTGTTTACATTTTTTCTTCACTTTGTAAATATTATCACATTCGCAATTCGTAACCAATGTCATCCGATTCTCTCCTTCATACCTATCCTATATTATTATCTTCTTTCAGATCAATAGCCTAGCGGAGTTTACATTTCCGTGCACAAATTGCACATTATTTTAATTTCTCGCCCATGGAAGATGGTTTGTCGCTTGAATTGGTCAACTGCATAATCCTCTCTTCTCTACTCGCAGCAACAAATTTTAAATCGGTATCCAACAATAATATTGTACATGTTTTGATTCCGCCACAAAAAAAATCGATCACCGTTTGATTATTTTCTCCAAATTCTAAGTTGAAAGATTTGTCATCACACAGCTCTTAATTTGCGGGCCGTTAACAGTTTCTTCACTTTTTTTACGTATACCAAATTTTTATCCTGGATATCAGTTTTATCTTCGTATATCAAACAATTGGCTTCCTACCTTCTAAGTAGGTATATTTGTTCACGATCAAGCGCCGACACGTCCATGGGTGAAGTCAAGCGTGTTCAGCCAATTTTGACCCCCAGGTGCCATCCACACCATACCAGCGCCCAACCTCAGTCTGGCGGAGAAGCCGATCGTGGTCATCGACGCGACGGACCATGGAGTCAGGGTCACTTCGGAAGCTGTGAGTACCGCCGTATTCTCGTGTTCTCACTGATTTGTCCCACCAGTGGGACCAGAAGGGCTTGCCAGTTTGGTAATGGTAGAAAATACCGGAAATAATTATATAACCTCCCAAGGCCCATGGACCTAATGAAAGGACGTATTCCCTTGAAGAAATTTAAATCGTGTTCCATTGGAACAGTGGCATTTGTCAAGTTCCGGTTTTTTGGAACGAAATAATTTTAACTCTACTTCATAGACTAGTTGATCCAAATTTCAAGGCCTTTTTACGGGCCTTAGTAGGATAACGTGCCGTACATAAATCACACATAATCAATCCATATTAGGAGGTACCGACACCGACCTACTTAAAAAAAGCCTTTTTCAGCCAAAACCGACATACGAGGTAACAGAGAAATACTTAGAGCCGCCCATCGTCGTGTCGAAGATTGAATCGCCTATAGGATTTTCCAAAGCTACAGTAAGTTCCTAGGGCTCAATCCACCTTAGTTCTTGATAAGCAAACATCATACCTAGTCAACTCAGAAATCCTTTTAACAATTCTGAAAGCAATCTAGTGACCAAAAAGTTCGAAATGGCGGAAAGATTATTATTGAGATACACCCCAGGAGTGCGATTTTTGAATCTCACTGGTGATATCAAAGTTACCGGTGACTAAAATTATCACCGATGACTTTTATGTCACCATTTTCCAAGAGCCGTATTTTTGAAAGACACGCTGTTTACCAACATGCAGAAATTTTACAATGTCAGTCAGAGACAATTTTCCCGTTACGTTCCTTTTTACGCAGATGTTATAGTGTTGTCCTTGATACCGGTTTTTAGGGTTCCGTAGCCAAATGGCAAAATACGGAACCGTTATGGATTCGTCATGTCTGTCTGTCGGTCCGTCCGTATGTCACAGGCATTTTACTCGAAAACTATAGTGTATTTGAATACAATTTTGAGGATAGGTGTATTTTGTTTGCCGTTACATAGTTTTGTAATGAAATTACAAAAAAAAAAATTTTTTTAGGGGTGCACTCCATACATAGAACTGAGTCATTTTTTTTTTTTTATTGCAACCCCACGTGTGGCACATCAATCGATAGGTCTTTCTAAATAAATATAAGGTTTATCAGCATTTTTTTTGATTAAGTGAATAGAGTCGGAGATAATTCATTTCATTTCATTTAATCCTTTATAAAACATAGTTTTACATGTCAACAGCCCCGAAAATCACTTAAATTGTGCCCTCTAATTTTTGAACCGTGTATTTTAAAAATATGAACAATAAACATGGACTTAGGGCTTATTCAATTCTTTCAGCGAAAATTGTTTTGAACAAGATCGGTTCAAAGGTTTTTGAGGTATTTCTAAAAATAAAAAAGCGGCCAAGTGCGTGTCGGACTACGCACAACGAGGGTTCCGTGCCTATTAAAAAGGTCGTATCGTTACTGAAAGCATATGGCACTTACATCCTTTTCTTCGGAAACCTTAGTTATGCGTGGTCCGACACGCACTTGGCCTCCTATTTATACTATCAATAAATCGTCGCAATCACAAATATCACAATCGAGCCCCGCTGCTAATTCTTCCGAAAAACATACTTTGGTACTTTTGGCAGATGTCACTAACGTCAACTGTCAAAAACAATCGCATGGTGATTTCAATTACGAGTGGGTAGGGGCACTCGTAAATCGATATCATAGGTATGACAAATGTAAGTCACCGGTGAGTTTCAAAAATACGAACTTTCGGAAATCACTCACATCGGTGAGAATTAGTCACTTGGTGAGATTCAAAAATCGATCCCTGGTCAAAAGTATGGAAACAAGCGTATATGACAATAGAAAAGGTTAATTTTCACACGAAAAGTTTTTATTTAAAATAAACAAATATATACAACAATTTACGAAATTTCTATACCTATTCCTATTGACTATGTGTGTTGTTTTCAATACAACGTGTTAATAAAATAACGCAAAACCTGAAAACAGTTTGTTCAGAATCGAGCATAGAATGCGAAAAAAATAATAAAAATTTTTTTTGACAAGATTTATTTTTTACAATTGTATGGAGTGTTGGCCGACTGGGGCGACCTGCTCCATACAAATGTAAAAAATAAATCACGTCAAAAAAAATTTTTTTTTTTTTTTTCGCATTCTACTCTCGATTCTGAACAAACTGTTTTCAGGTTTTGCGTTATTTTATTAACACGTTGTATAGACCTAAACTTTGTTTTCATTAATGTATCCGCCTTTTGCTTTCATAACTGCAGCGCACAATCTCGGCATTCTTTGAATCAATTTATCAATGGTATTTAGTTCAAGATTAGCCCAGGCTGTTGACAAATTCGTCCACAATGCTGATTTTGAAGTTGGTCATGCTTTTCTTATCTGCCTGTCCAACTCGTCCCACAGTAATAATGGAAACACGAAATATCAAACAAAACAACTTTGTTTCCATACTTTTGGCCTGGGGTGTACCTACTAGCTCTTTCTTACTATTTTATTTTACCAAATCACCCACCGTTCACGCACGCATCACTGGTTATCTGTTTCAGTCCTTAACAACCCCCGAAATACAAGCCCTGGTCAGAAACGGAGGCGCTCTGCAACTCGCGACAGAATACGGACTGTATGCGAACGCTATGCCGCAACAGACACAACTTCTGCCGCAACAATTCACTATACAACAGGTGATTTCATTATCTCTGTGATAACGTAAGCTATGGATTGTCCAATCGTTTACACGCATCTGGTCAGAAACGCAAAAAGCCAGTTAGACAAAAGGCCAGAAACGCATAATGCCAGAAACGCAAAACGCCATAAACGCAAAAAGCCAGAAACGCAAAACGCCAGAAACGCAAAAAGCCAGATTCTTAAAATGCTAGAAGAAAAGCAGAGACTAGTGAGAAGTAGCCATGCCAATGCGTTACCCGTGTTACTATACTACCAGTACCAGTGTTACCACCAGATGTACCCCGGGAAATTTTCCCAATTTGTCACCATGATTCAGTATGAAATAAAAATCAATTTAAGTATAGTTTTTTTTATTTAAACAATAAAAATAACACAGATAACAAACCTCTGTTCTCCTCACACAGATTAAAAATAAAATTCCGAGCCTTTTTTTAAAATAAACACTTGGTGTTTTTTGACAAAAGTACTATTCTCCTTAACCATAAAAATAATATTAACAGTTACCCTTCAAACAATATTAAACCTTAATACATTTAAATCGTAAAAATGAATCATTTATGTTTTAACTTTAGAATAATCAACTGCCTCAAAAAATCCATATCTGTTAATTCATTTTTATTTAATTTCTTTATTAACTTGTTGTATTTTTTGTCGAATTTTATATCATTTTTTCTTCTCTGTTTATTACTTGTACTTAGCGACACTTTTATTCTATGGTCATGAAACTTCACTTCCTTTTGTAGCTTGTACAAAAATAAATGAATGTTTGGCTGTTTCGTGATTTTTTTATTTATTTGATGGTGAAATCCCTCCAACGCGTTATTCGTTCGATGGCGGTTATCTTTGTGTGCCACACTTAATAAGTTAGAATCAAACTTATTTAAACATTGTTTTTCGACATAATCAGCAAACTTCTTCATTTCTTCTGTTAAATCGTAACAATTTAGAATGTGCAGCCAACATTCCTGAATGTGGCTTGCCGGCAATAGAGGCAAGTTTGAACCTATCCTTGTAAATTTTGTTCGGGCACGCACGCACCTGGGTCCAAACGCAAATCTAACCATACATTCGTTCAAGTGCGACTACGAACTTGCTGTTATAAATGCCGTAAAGCAAGTTTTTCCAGAGGCAAATATATCAGGCTGTCACTACCATTTTTGTAAAGCTATATTGAAAAATTCGAAAAAACTGCAATGCAACAATACAAAAGACGGAACAAAATTTACAAGGATAGTTTCAAACTTGCCTCTATTGCCGGCAAGCTACATTCAGGAATGTTGGCTGCACAGTCTAGATTGTTACGATTTAACAGAAGAAATGAAGAAGTTTGCTGATTATTACTCCAGGCAAAATACGGTTTTGAAAAACATAAATTTATAATAGCGTTTTTTTTTTGTTGATTTCAATTTAAAATGTTATTCTAAGATGATTTATTCAAGAATCCGACAAACTTTTCATCCGGAAGTAATTATGTAGATTTAAATGAAGCATGCATTGTCTTTTTTTGTATGATTTATCTTGAATATTATAGAGCAAATGTAAATGAACCAAAATAAAGACAAAAATATTTATTAATATTTTTTTTGACTTCTCAGGAGCTAGTTAATTTATCATTTTTTTCATGTCTGAAATCTTGTCGGATTTTGTGGCTGGGTAACTATTTAATTGATAATATATCCGTTACACATAAAAAATAAGCTATTATAAATTATTTCCAAAATTGACATTTTTTCCATTCAAGTTGTCAGTTCATTGACTGGACTATATCGATGCTTATCTAAAACAACTCTGTATCTCAAAAACTGTGTTTTTTCAGGGCAGAGGTTTAAAACAAACACAAAAAAGATATTGTTATATTTTTTTATTAAGATAACCAATTTAAAATCTTCTTTTAGTCACAGTTTCCTCTGTCATCCAGTTATTTAAACCCAAGAAAATAAAAAGAAAACAACAAAAAACTACACAAAAAAAATCAAAAATGTACTACAGTTTAGAGTTGTGACACGATATTTATATACTTTGGATAAGTTTTTATGTGTACTAACGTCTCAATAGAAAATAATTCAAAAAATTATTTTTTTCTTATGAATAATAGTGTATTATTGGTCATTAAGACAAACGTGTATGTAAAATATTAAAAGAATACTGACTTATTTTGCTTTGTTTCTCAAATATTATTTTTTAATATGGACAATAATGGCCTTAAACGACATACATCACAATAATACTTAAACTTTATAGACAATAACGGTATAGTTTAGTTTACAACATTACAACACTTGGTATGGATGTAAATTAGTAACTCTTTTTTAAAGATTCAAAGATTCATAGATAATATATTAATATGGACTTTAAGGCTCCATAAAAATGTTTTGCACGTCTGCACGATTATGTTGTATTTTTAAGAACTATGTAACTGCATTCCGAGCAAAATAAAAATCTTTGAAATCTTTGAACCTCGTGGGGGGCCTAGCTACGATGCGCCATCCGGTACGTGGTCACATCTCGAGAACCTTTCCGCCCCAACGGCCATCGGTTCTACGTGCAATGTGCCCAGCCCATTGCCACTTAAGTTTAGCGATTTGGAGGGCTATATTGGTTACCTTGGTTTTGCTGCGGTAGCCTCATTTCTGATGCGATTGCGCAGAGAAACTCCCAGCATAGCCCTCTCCATTGCTCTTTGGGTGACTTTGAGCCTTCTTATGAGGTAACCGTCTACGTTTCCGTGTCATACGTCATCACACAGTGAGGTAGTGGCAACACACACTGGTCAAAGACTTTCGTCTTGAGACATTGCGAAGTATTGGACGAAAAGATGTGCCGTAGGTTCCCGAATGCTGCCCAGCCGAGTCGGACTCTTACTCAAAGTTGGACCTATCTAACTTGAAAGTCTGAAGAAGTCTTGAAAGTGTCCGATTGACATGATTTTTGTCTTATCCATGTTCATCCCTAGACCAACTCGCTCGGAGGCTTTACTGAGGTCATCGAGCATAGTACTCAAGTCCTCCATGGTCTGAGCCAAGATATATCATCAGCAAACCAAAGGTGATTGATGTACTCGCCGTTGATGTTGATGCCTAGCCTTCTCCAGTCTAGTCTTGAAAACGTCCTCCATTGCAGCGGTGTACAGTTTTGGGGAAATAACATTCACTTGCCTAACACGCCGCTGTAGCGGAATACGTTTCAAGCTCCGATCCTGGAGTGGGACTGACATAGTGATGTTCTCGTACAAACACTTCAGTACTTCGATATAGCGGCAGTCTACTTTTCACCGCTGGAGAGACTGTAGTACAGCCCAGGTTTCGATCTAATCGAAAGCTTTTTCCACGAACGCTAAGCAGAGAGGCAAGTTTTACTTTCCAGTCTTCTGTATAACCTGGCGGAGCGTATGAATGTGGTCTACGGTACTAAAACCTCTTCGAAAACCGGCTTTTTCGGGAGGCTGGAAGTCACTAAGCCTGCATGCGAGGCGATTCGTAATGACTCTTGAAAACAGCTTGTAAACATGGCTCAGAAGTGAGATGGGTCGGTAATTCTTCAGCAGGGTTTTGTTCCCCTTTTTGAACAACAGCACCCCTTACCTCTGTTCCACGCCTTTGGCGTGCTCCCTTCCAGTAGGACGGTGTCGAACAACTTCTGAAGGGTCGTAAGGATCGGTTTTCTACCCGCCGTCGTGAGTTTGGCTGTAATTCCGTCTTCACCGGGTGCCTTGCTGTTCTTAAGCTGTTTCAGAACCATTCTAATCTCGTACAGGCTGATGTCCGGGATGTCGTCGGTAAAGTGTCGGGTTGGTCTAGCTAGGGTCTTTCGCCAGACTAATTTCGGGTCTGCGAGTTGACGTGTATACGATATGTATGACGTGTAAAAACGCACTCACTCAAAAGCTCAGGTTTGGAGAAAACGACTCTCCAGTCCTCAGTATTTTACCTTGCGAGCTGGCTCTGCCCAATAGACTCGATCGAGATCACGTGCGAACACATTAGAGCCCTTATTTCTCTCGATGGCCTCTTCAATACGGTTCGTAGTGAATTGGCGCAGATCGAGGGTAAGGGACTTGGAGATCTGTTTATTTAGCTGCCGGTATAAAGTCGCATCGTTTGAAGACTGCAGAATCATTTGACTCCTTTCCTTCATGAGCTTCTGAGTGGAGCTAGAGAGCCTTTTTGTTCTATTGGCCCGCTGGGCCTCGAAGAACATAGACCCAGTGGCACGAACAGGTTCCACAAAACCTAGGCAATGGAAACGGTTTTGGAGTTCCAGCTGAAAGCTCTCGGGGTCACCCAAAGGGCAATGGAGAGGGCTATGCTGGGAGTTTCTCTGCGCGATCGCATCAGAAATGAGGCTACCCGCAGCAAAACCAAAGCAGATTTCGGATATTTTTTCCAGTTCGCGTGTTCATTTCTATAACCAAAGTATAATATAGTCAACTGAAAGAGTTACTGAATCTTTGACACAAATTCATCCACAAAAGTGAGGCAGGACAAACCCTTAAATAGTGTCCATAATAAAAATATAATAATTATTGTTATTATATCACTTTTTATACAAAACAGAGGCGCACACGAGTAATTGAAGTCCCCATGTACATGGAGCATGTAGTAGGTATGTATCTTATACTTATTTTATTTGATATTACAAAATAAATAAATATTAGAGGTTAATAATATCTTACACAAATCGAACTAGGCCCATAGTTAAGTCACAGATTAAAGAATACAAGTACAGATACCCAATCTCATAGAGCAAAAGCGTACCGTCCTAATGTAGGCAATTCTATATACAATTTTAGTCCCGTAGCTACACCAGTAGATGCAGTATCCGAGCTACCACGGCTATGACGCTGTCAGCCTTTAGTAATACATTGAGATATCACCAGATGGCGTTGACTTCCCGGGCAACAAATAGAGTATTTTTGATTTTTTCGATATAAAAGTAGTATTTTAGAGGCAATATTACACATCACACAAAAATATACATAACTAAATGCTTAGAGCCTGTGGTTCCACAGAACTTTCGCGACCCGTGATGGCGCCATCTAGTGACAGTACCCAATAATACGTAGCAAGCTTGAAAGCTCACTCGTATAGTACGAGTTACATGGATTTAGAATCAATTTTATTGCATTTACTAAACTTATAAAATATATCTTTATTGTATGTGCGGAAGTATGTTTGTGATATAATTAAGGTAACTTGAATTTATTAAGGTGTAAAAATCATTCTATCTTCACGATTACTGGTTCAAATGTTTCGCTCGGTACCTGTGTCGCCATCTATGAGTTCTTTTTTGTATCAATTATACGTTGTTCTAGTTGGGAGGCCATGGTTAAGTTCAATAAGGCTTGTGTTGTATATTATTATTTTAATTGATATGAATACATACATACCTTTTTTGCAATACATATAACATCTAAATAAGTTTATCATCGTGCTGCTTATCTATTTATAGTGGCTTTTCTCGTTTTGAATCAAGAAACTAAATGCATATTTATGATGAACATAGTCCAAATTCGTATAGTATACCAATAATGAAGTAAGTCTTATCTAGTATAGGGGCTTATTTTGCTTACATGAACAAGCCAACTTTCATTATTTTCGTGAATACTCGTTTATTTGTTGTTAAGTCAAAACATCGGTACTTACTGTTTAAGGGAAAGTGTCCTATTCATGAATAATCCTATATTGCACAAAAATTAGCTAGTGTTCCACTGAGCTATTTCGCGTAATGCCGCTGTTGTACAAACAAATTGATGTGTTTTAACGAATTATTTAGGGATGTGCCGGTAGTCAACAAAAAAACGTGGTGACGGCGTCGATCGCCATGGCTCATCTGGCCTACGGACGGTCTTCCAGATAAAATGACGTCGACACCCCACCAATGGCATAACGGCACAATGCTGCCACGGTGGCAATTTTTTGAATTAGAACACGTGAGTCTTAGTCACGATAAACTTTAACGTGTTCTGCGTCTAGTCTTATACTTAGTAGCAAAACGGATTATTTCGCGATACCGACTTGTTTTAGATAAGCGTCGATATGTCGAAAAACAATGGTTAAATAAGTTTGATTCTAACTTATTAAGTGTGGCACACAAAGATAACCGCCATCGAACGAATAACGCGTTGGAGGGATTTCACCATCAAATAAATAAAAAAATCACGAAACAGCCAAACATTCATTTATTTTTGTACAAGCTACAAAAGGAAGTGAAGTTTCATGACCATAGAATAAAAGTGTCGCTAAGTACAAGTAATAAACAGAGAAGAAAAAAAAATATAAAATTCGACAAAAAATGCAACAAGTTAATAAAGAAATTAAATAAAAATGAATTAACAGATATGGATTTTTTGAGGCAGTTGATTATTCTAAAGTTAAAACATAAATGATTGATTCTTACGATTTAAATGTATTAAGGTTTAATATTGTTTGAAGGGTACCTGTTAATATTATTTTTATGGTTAAGGAGAATAGTACTTTTGTCAAAAAACACCAAGTGTTTATTTTTAAAAAAGGCTCGGAATTTTATTTTTAATCTGTGTGAGGAGAACAGAGGTTTGTTTTCTGTGTTATTTTTATTGTTTAAATAAAAAACTACACTTAAATTGATTTTTATTTTATACTGAATCGTGGTGACAAATTGGGAATATTTCCCGGGGTACATCTGGTGGTAACACTGGTACTGGTAGTATAGTAACACGGGTAACGCATTGGCATGGCTACTTCTCACTAGTCTCTGCTTTTCTTCTAGCATTTTAAGAATCTGGCTTTTAGCGTTTCTGGCGTTTTGCGTTTCTGGCTTTTTGCGTTTCTGGCGTTTTGCGTTTCTGGCATTATGCGTTTCTGGCCTTTTGTCTAACTGGCTTTTTGCGTTTCTGACCAGATGCGTGTAAACGCAACATTGTGTTATGCAAAAAAAAAAACCTATTCATACATTTTCGTCAGTCTAAACTGAGCAAAGTTAATGAAATAGTTGGATGTTTCTGGCATAACACAAAGTTGGTCCCATAGTAAAAGTTGTCCAGAATCATGGATAGATTTCCATTTCGCTATTTTGTAACACCAATTAAATAACACCCTGTATACAGAGTGTTTTTTTTAAATGGGACAGTATGGGGAAATCCGAATCTAAAGGAGATAGAGGAAAAGTGTCCAAGGAGACATTAGGTGTTTTTTGATGTAAACAAATTTGGCTCGTTAAAATTTTTGGTCAAGCGTGAGTTGTTCTTAAAAAATTATAAAGTAGGTCAATTTTTTTTTTGACGCGGGTCGGCTCTGTTTCATGTAAGGATTATTTCATTGTATGGAAAGAAAAAAATCTGAACAGCAGAAGTTGGTCAAATTTAATGAAAACTAATCTTCATACAGTTGGTTTATTACTTGAGTAAATGTTCGATGTGGCCGCCGTCTTGTCTTATGCAGGTACGAGCACGCTTCAAGACACTTCTAGTTGCATTTAACAGAGACTTATGGTGAATTGTGTTTAAAGTGTTGTAAACAGCATCTTTTAATTCTTGTACGGAGTTGTATCGGGATTCATAAATTCGACCCTTAAGGTAACCCCATAAGAAAAAATCTAATGGCGTTAAGTCGGGCGATCGTGGGGGCCACTTTATCGGCCCATATGTACTCGTACCCATCCAACGGTTTGGAAACTGCTCGTCCAAACACAGTTTACTTGCCCTACTGTTGTGGGCTGGTGCACCATCTTGTTGGTAGATTATCTTACCAAAGTTCCTTAAAAAAATGTTCTTCTCTTGAATCATCTGGAGCTCTTATCAATTATCGAAATTTAAAGATGGAATAATTTTAAATATTTTTTTACACGCCTAGGCGCTTGTAACAATATTAAAAGGTGAATACTGCAATTGTATGAAGATTAGTTTTCATTAAATTTGACCAACTTCTGCTGTTCAGATTTTTTTCTTTCCATACAATGAAATAATCCTTACATGAAACAGAGCCGCTCCGCGTCAAAAAAAAAATTGACCAACTTTATATTTTTTTAAGAACAACTCACGCTTGACCAAAAATTTTAATGAGCCAAATTTGTTTACATAAAAAAACACCTAATGTCTCCTTGGACACTTTTCCTCTATCTCCTTTAGATTCGGATTTCCCCATACTGTCCCATTTAAAAAAAACACTCTGTATACGTAAAGTAAATAGTAGGGCACATCTTTGAGGACAGAACGATTCATACATACAATTAAAAACTGTCCAGTGATTGACCCTAGTCTCATCATCTCAATCTCCAGACTCACAAGAAGTGGTGGATGATATTACTGTCCCTTTGTTATTATCTCCTGAAACAGCCTAATAGCCCAAGTTGGACCTCAGTTTCTGACTTCAAATTATGACACTTCTTAGACGACAGTTCCATAATCGTTCTAATTTCTAGGGTTTCAGTGGCATGCCCACTCACCAGGAACTCATGCATTCCGGAGCCGACGGCATAATAATTCCGCCGAACGCATTATACCAACCTGACCCATCGTTCCTGCAAAAACTACAGACTCAACTGTTGCAGAGGTACCCGGCCGTCGAATTCATACCGTACGCCGCAGACATCCCCACGGAAGCTCACATTCAGGCACAGGCCTCGCAGATCCAGCCACAAGTGATACTGCTACAAAACGAAGTGACAAAACAAGCCCCAGCACCATTCGTCACTAAAGAAGCGCAGAATAATGAGAAGAATGTGGTGCAGAGAGAAACTCAGGAAAAAACAGTAGTAACATTAGTCCCGCAAAAACTTATAATAACTACTGGTAACGCCACTGAGAAGCCAACTGAAGAAACTACACCTACACCACAGAATATAACGGTTCACGTGGTATCAGAATCCGAACCTTCAACGACTACTCTTAAGTACATCGTGGAAAGCACTACAGAAGAACATAAGACGACGACTCCATTGTACTACGCCCAAGTGGGTCAGAGCGTTGGTAGCGCAATTGCAAGTGGATTCTTCTCAGCAATCAATGACGTCAGAGCGGCAGCCGCACTAGCGCAAGTGGAGAAACCGCAAGAACCGACGAGCGCCGAAACAGAAAACACGACTACCACAACAACAACAACTACAATAAATCCAGAATTTCAACCATACTTCATACATAAAAAGGAGGATGAGAAGAATGACACAATTGGAGAACTAAAATCAATATTAGGAATCCCATTTGCGAAACCAGAAGAATCAGTCAAACATGTTGTAGCTAAGCCGGAAGAAAACGTAAAAGTTGCTTACACTCTATACAGAGCTGACGATAAAGAACAAAAGGTTGCCAAGGATGGAAGCGTATACGCTGGGCAGATAGTAGAAGCGAGTATAAGTGAAGACCAAGATTACAATAAGGAGCATAATATAATTTTGTCTAGAAGACCGCCTTTAAGGCTGATCGCTGTCCCGGCGGAGACCCCTACTACTACAACGTCTACGACAACGCTGGTGCCACAGAAGATAACTGTGGTCAAAGCGAAGATACCTCCGAAAAGTAAGCTGACCTTTGACGACAAGACAGGCGAACCCGTCTTGAGAATTTATGCCAGTTACGTGGACTCTCCTCAACAGGTATGTTATAATATGTTTTAATACACATTTTAATCGCACTTAGCTGTTTTTAATCAAGCTAAAAGTCATAAAGCTAAAGAACCTCCTCTACAACGTGTTAATAAAATAACGCAAAACCTGAAAACCGTTTGTTCAGAATCGAGAGTAGAATGCGAAAAAAATAAAAAATAAAATTTTTGACGCGATTTATTTTTTACATTTGTATGGAGCAGGTCGCCCCAGTCGGCCAACACTCCATACAAATGTAAAAAATAAATCTTGTCAAAAAAATTTTTTTTTTTTTTTCGCATTCTATGCTCGATTCTGAACAAACTGTTTTCAGGTTTTGCGTTATTTTATTAACACGTTGTATGTTTATTGAGAAACATGAGACAAATCTGGCTTGTACAGTCAGCATCGTATAGCTATAGTTAGTAGCAACCAGAGTAGCCAAATATATCGTAACACGCCCTTATTCTTACTGTAATAAAGAGGTGT
Organism: Epinotia ramella; assembly: GCA_947578815.1. Classification (NCBI taxonomy): domain Eukaryota; kingdom Metazoa; phylum Arthropoda; class Insecta; order Lepidoptera; family Tortricidae; genus Epinotia; species Epinotia ramella. The sequence continues at coordinate 24,915,884 of OX388205.1, forward strand.
AATATTTGGCTACTTTTGATCAATTTAAACTTTTCTAAAAAACAATTTTGGCTGATTTGAAAATTTTAGTTTAAAAAAAAAGACCGGGTTGCACTCCGGGAGTGCCGGCAGAAGTGAAAACTCAATATCATTGTAACAGTTTTTCGATCAGGTCACGTGACATCTTACGGTGTCACCCTAAAAATTAATTTGACGCAAATTTATAAACATTTATCAATTATTTAGGCGGACGGGCCGCGGGCGCGTTGGGTGCGACGGGCCGCCGGCTCACCCGTCGGCGCACCGACGGGCGGCGGCAAACACAATACCAATTTGTTTTTGCCATTGCCAAATATTTTTCAAAGCTCTATCTCTTTAGTAATAACGTCTAAATTCGAACTATTCGAATTTGCAAAAACAGCAGACGGCGGTGGCGACCAAAATACCAATTTGTTTTTGCCGTTGGTACATATTTTTCTAAGCTTTATCTCTTTAGGAATAACGCCCAAATTCGAACTATTCGATTTTTCTTAATAGCAAAACGGTGAAGGACGCGTTGGTTAAAATTACAAATTTATTTGCAGAATATGCTATTGCAAAAAGTGTTTAACGGCTTTATACCTACTCTTACGAATAGCGTTCAGTTTTGAATGAAGTCGAATCGGCTAGCAGCAAAAAGTGACCTTCACATCTGACGTCACAAAACTCTGTCGCGTATTATTTAACAATTTTTCCCAATCCCAAAAAGTACTCAGCGACGCTAAAGAAGTTTTCACTTCAACAAGAACTACGAGTATACGTATCTTAACACGTTCGCCACCAAGAACCCGCCTAGCGGGCACTCGTAATGTTTACTCAGATGCCGGCTGAGCCGCAGAGCCCGCTAGGCGGGCAGTAGTATGAACTTTCAAGCCTAGCGAATTCTGTCGGTTTCTGGTGAATTGTTCCATTTTTAGTTCGGTTGCGAAAGTGTTAGATAAGTGTTTCGAGCATTTCGATAAGGTTGTTCATCTTAAAATGTCAAATAATGCCTTGTCTCGTTTTCAGAAAGAAGTGGTACTAACCAAGCTAGCAAACATGAAGCAAAAAGAGGTCACTCGAAAGCAAGAAACCGTCGACAACTGGAAGGCAGCGACCATGAAATCCGTGGACAAGACTCAAGGACCGAATATGAACCAGGTGACTCAATTCGGACTCAAACTCAGGTCCAGGAGCGATGACTACATACCACTGTTCGACGATTACGAGGAATAGTACAAGAGATCTACTTAATTATTTATTCTAGAAGACTGTCCCCTTAGATATTTAACAAGTTATGGTAAGCAAAAGAACGTTTTTAAGGGAAACAATGATGCATTTAAAAAAATATTTAATTTTTATTCGCTTGAGAGTAAGCACGGCCAATAGCTGCAATAACTTTTTAAAATTGTATAGGTACCAACCGATTTTGACCACTGCCCAAGCGAAGGTTCACGTGGTTATAACCACGAGGCACGTGGACATACCTACAATATCAACATATTTAGCTATCTGTGAGATCCTGTAAATGGCTTTTTGTTAATATTCATGTTAGTTATCAACTATCTTCATATATTAAAGAAAATATCAATTGTAATTAAGCCTTCTCTTCGAAGTCTATAGACGTCTGTGCACGGTAAAAGGTTAAGATCGACATGACAATCATTATTCAACTTTATCAGACCCAATTGGAAAATCCATTTTTGCCGGACATTGTCGCTTGTCGGAGCAAAATGGATTTAGTTAAATAATTAATGTCATGTCCCTCTTAACCCGTTCCGGTGCACAGACTTATATATACGTCAAACAGAGGATCAAATGCTGCTACGTCGAGAAATGTTTACTTTGTTTCCGATTTTTGTTTAGTATTAATAAAAATATTATCTTTATTATTTCATATTTCGACTAGACTGTGTTATTTATAATTAATCATATTGTAAGTTAGGATAAAATAGCATTAGTTTTGTTGAAGCATTTCGTTATTTAATTAACCTATTTATTTTAATGTAAATACTATTTATTGTTTTGTTTTTGTTAATGCCAAATTTATAACTCGAGTTATAATAAAATAAAGAATAAAATGAAAGTTTTACTTCATTTACAACACAGTTATATTATAAGTCGTAAATTTTCTAGTACAGCCAGCATCATAAACATGTATACACTTATCGACCTTATTTTTTAGCAATATGATCATATAGTGGAAAGGCCCTTACATCCAATATTTGACAGCTGTCATCCCAGTACAATTTATGTCATCATATGTCATCATTGACGTTTATTGTACCGGGATGACGGCTGTCAAATATCGGTTGTTAAAAAATTATGATGATTATGATTTCTGTACCTAAATAAACCAATACTACCGCGGTATTTATTTACCTTTATTTGCGACGCTTTGGCACGGACTTCAGATCTCAAGATGACTGATGCCCAAGCAAGTCGTCAACGGAGATGTAGGTACAGTCAGCGTCATATAGTTAGTAGCAGCCAAAGTAGCCAAATATTTCGGTGCACGTCTTTATTACTGTAAGAATAACACCCCATTCACACTGCGTCCGTTTCCGTGTCCGGGAGGCATCCGTCTCTTTCGCACTCGGGCGAAACATCGCAAGCGAGAAAAAGAGGGATGCCTCCCGGACACGGAAACGGACGCAGTGTGAACGGGGTGTTAGGGTGTATTACGAAATATTTGGCTACTCTGGCTGCTACTAACTATACTAAGTATATTTTATGTAGGTACTTAGGCGGACTTAATGCCTCGAGGCATACTCTACAGTCAACCATAGGGCCAAACAGACTTTCCAACGGTGTATGCATGGTAAGCTACAGTCAGCATCATAAACATAAGCATCGTAAGCAATAAGAACTATATATACAATACATACATGTTTCTGATGCTGACTACAGCCAGCAGCAGTAGTAGCCACGCGAGTGAAGACGACAAAATTATCAATAACTACAACTTAGAAAAGTTGAAAAACCCCGATATTTTCATTTCAAAGTCCTTTATCCCAAAAACGGCTGAGCAGATTTCCATGCAACATGGCTAAGAACACTTGGGATAAAATTATCTATGACACAAAAAAACCGCATTCAAATCGGTCCATCCGTTTGGGAGCTACGATACCACAGACAGATACACAGACACGTTAAACTTATAACACCCCTCTCTTTGCGTCGGGGGTTAAAAATAGCTGTTGCCTAGATACTTGTGCCAACTGTACTCGTGTTGCGCCACATAAGTTTGCGTTTATGATGAAAGTAGTAGCTTTACTACTAATAGCGTCGCAGAGGGGTTAAACGAGTTTTAACATCATAGACGCTCCGACTTCCGGTACCTCGGGTCATTAATCCAAAATGACGGTAATATAGACCGTGACGTGAAAAATAGAATAAATGCGGGATGGATGAAATGGCGACAGGTCTCTGGAACAGCTTGTGATCCACGAATGCCCCCTAAACTTAAGGGGAAAATCTATAAAATGATCATAAATCCTGTCGTAATGTATGGATCAGAGTGCTGGGCAACGAAAGTGATGGATGAAAGAATGTTGAGATGGATGTGTGGAGTGACGAGGAAAGATCGGATTAGAAATGAGTACATAAGAGGAAGTTTGAAAGTAGCACCTGTGACGGACAAAATGAGGAGCAGTAGGTTAGCGTGGTACGGGCATGTAATGAGGAGGGATGAACGTCATATTGGTAAAAGTATGTTAGGGATGAATGTCGAAGGACGAAGAGCGATAGGTAGGCCAAGAAAGCGATGGATGGATTGTGTGAGAGAGGACATGAGGAAGAAAGGAGTAAGCGCTGAAATAACGAATAATAGAGATGAATGGAAGAAGAAAACGTGTTGTGCCGACCCTACATAAGTGGGATAAGGGCAGGGAGATGATGATGAGACGCAAACTCGTGTGGCGCGTATTATACAGGCCCCTATTTCACCAACTTGACAATTGTCACCTGTCACAGTTCGCCATACATTGCTTGTTTTAGAAGATAAGTTGGTTGGTAGGTTACTTGTGGAACCAGCAATGTACGGAGAACTGTCGTTGTCAGGTGACAATTGTCAAGTTGGTGAAATAGAGGCCTGTTCTGAATAGGTGTTGAGCTAAAAAAAGACACAATGAGTTTTGGTTAATATATATTTTTCTATGTCACTGATTCTGCTCACATAATCTCTCAAACGGCCAAGAGAGGGGATCAAGATAATGTAACAAGTCACTTTAATTTTAGAATGTTCTTTGGGTTTAGACGTCATCTTGCCCCCTGTTCCACAAAAACAATGATAAATCATCGTACAGTCATCTGTAAAAATATCGACTTAAGGTGGTTCACCGACCATACAAAACGTATTTTGAGTATTGCAGATTAACGGCGTGACATTTAAGAAACTTATGTAACACACTTTCATAAATTGGCTATCCATTTGCGCAAAATTGCGCCTTTCCTAGAATAACCTAGTATAAACTAGAATACTTTGAGAAATTTGTTTGTAACGTGATACTTTGGGAAAACGATTATTGTCACATTATTCTTTTTTATACAGATTTTTTCTAGGAAATGGGGGATTTCGCGCAAATCGAAAGCCATTTTTTTTTAATACAACGACGGTGGCAAACAAGCGTACGGCCCGCCTGATGGTAAGCGGAACCGCAGTCTATAGACGCATGCAACTCCAAAAGAGTAACATGGCCGTTGCCGAGCCTTGATATGTTTGAGGATTGGCCGTGTTGAGAGCTGAAGGAACAAATGCCCTCGCTCTCAACACAACGCATCCTCGGGAGCTCTGGCGACCTTGCTCACCTCCAGGAACACAACACTACTACAGAGCAAGTAGTAGTGTTATTATAGCTGTGGTCTTCTGCAAGGCAGAGGTACTTGAAAGAAGAATTTATGAAAGATTGTTACATAAGTTTCTTAAAATGTCACGCCGTTAATCTGCGAATGTCAAAAAACGTTTTGTATGGTCGGTGAACCACCTTAATCCTACTGGTATTATAAATGCCAAAGTTTGGAGGTGTAGATGTTAGGATGGTTGTTACTCAATCACGCTTAATCGGCTCAACCGATTTGTATGAAATACGAAGGCCTGGGGGACTGTCCATACATTACGTGATTTCAAAATAGGTAGGTAGGGGGTAGGAGGGGTTGGTTGGTCTGACCATTGGATGACGGTAGTCATTTTATTAGGCGGGGAGGGTCCATTCAAGGAATTAACAGGATGATGATGGGGATAGGGGGTTCAAAAATCGACAAAAAACGATGATGTAATATATGGGACAAGCCTCTGGATTAAAATATAAGATAGTTATTATAGAGAGATAGTTTCGGTACATATTAATGAAAGGATTAAATTGATGCATATTTTTGCATTTGACTGTACAGTTCTGGGCCGATAAGAAACTTTACTTCTAGACTCAGCAGTGTAAAGTCGAGTTCTCCAATATCTTTCAAAAATATCTACACACTCTTATGTCAGTAACAATAACCCGTCGAACGTCACTCGAAGTCAAAATACCATTGAACATTTAACTCTATTAGTAAAATTAGTAGGTTGAAAATCCTATTGGCACTGAGTGCCAATGGGGCGTTTAACGGGATAAAGTCTCTGTCGGTATAGATATTTTTGAAAGGTTGTCTGTGTACATATTGGAGAACTGTACAGCGAATTGTTATTGACAAGTAACATTGTTAAGTTAGTGAAAGAGAGGTCACCTGTAGACGGCGTTAGACATGTTAAAGAAAGACGTATATATACGAATTTGCGCGACTTAACCCTCCCCTCCCCTTGACCCCTTTTTTACATTTTTACGTTCATATAAAAATATTTCAGTCCATGGATGATTTGTTCACCTTCGACGTAGACGGCGGTAAATAAAATAAACAATAGTAGTCAAACATATAACAAATATGTACCAACACGTTATTAGGACAATAAAGTACATCGATGTATAATTACTAAATCTATTATATGTCTATTTTGAGCCTTTAGAAGGCGCTTAATGGTTTCAGTTTATATAAAATGTAAACAATGTTATTATAAAAAAAACTATTTGTTATTTGGATCAGCTAGTTATGATTTTACAGTATTATTTGAACGGTTTTGTAAAGCAATATCTAAGATACAATTTTAGGTAAAAAACGTGATCATACACTCAATTCTACCTAACAGCATTGTATACAAGTTAAAAGTGGAGACCTCTAAAAACTCAAAACACTTTTACAAATTATACATTCAATTTAGAGTTTTATCTCATAAGAATTACTTACGGTCAAATTGTACGCAATATTGCTAGTGTTTGAAAATACTTGACAATCGAGCACTGAAAGTCAGAAGTTAATTAAAAATAAAATGCCCTGAATGAATGTTTCACTACAGTTAGATTGTAGAACTTTGTCTTGAAAAATAGGCAGTTCTATTAAAAAATAGTTTTAAAAACTTCTCATTTGTCAGAATCAAACGTTCACATTGCTACAGAGAATAGCTACATACATACTTCATTATGTATGGACATAATTCGATTCTTATATTCTCTATTTTTCGTTTACACTACACTATGAAACTTGAAACAAAAGCGAATATAGAGGCAATTACATAATTAAAACCAAACAAACTTTATCAGAAATGTTGACTAAATGTTTTTTTAATATACTACCTCTGTAAATGAATTGAATTAAAAGCATATTGACTTTCACAATATCTTGTGCTTCAGGGATAAAAGGCATACTGACTTTCAGAACATTATGTGCTTCAGGGATAAAAGGCATACTGACTTTCAGAACATTCTGTGCCTCAGGGATAAAAGGCATACTGACTTTCAGAACTGTCACGGGTCTAAGAGTTGGCGTTGAGCTTCTCAAGCTGGTCCATGAACCACGGGCGGCCAGCGCCGCGCTTCGTGAGGATGTCGCACCCAGTCTCCGTCACTAGGAGCGTTTGCTCAAACTGTAAGAACATAATTTAAACGTTAGAAAGAAAGAAATAAAGATATATTTATTCACAAACACACGGGACACGCATCAAGTATCTTATTGTGCAGACCTAAAAATTCTGGCCCATAAAAAAATACGAAAAGATGACCGTAACAGGTGGTCATTTTGGCTATGAAATTTAGATTGTGCCCTATAAAGGGTTAAATAATAAAATAAACAAGAAAAGCACATAAAACATGAAAAAAGTGCGTGTCGTGTGTTACGTTAGTTCAGTATCTACTGCTTGTGTACATGCCCCGTATCATGGTCGGCCTTATCACGCGATAAGTGACAAGATAGAGCGTCCGGTTCCATCGAACGGTGTCAGCCAGTGACGGACGCTCTATCTTGTCACTTATCGCGCGATAAGGCCGACCATGATACGGGGTCTGGACCGTTGTGTTAAACTTATATGAGTAGTATAATCTTGGAAAATAGAAGTGGCTCGTGAGCGGAATTCCCAAGTTTTTCTTTTTATTTCGAAACAGTGAATCGTCAAAAAAAAACCATACAATACGGTTGTAGACTCGAAACTTATTATTACTCCAAAAGAAAGAAGGCAAAAAAATATGCCTAGTGACGAAGATCCCATTCAGAGGCTCTATTATAAGTTTTACCGAAACAAAACTTTACGACCGCGTTTGCGTTTAGCTGTCAAATCCCAAAAAAATTGAGGGTAAAACGCAAACGCGATCGTTAAGTTTTGTTTCGGTAAAACTTATACTAGAGCCTCTGATATCTCAAAGAATTACGAAGCTACAACCGTTTTAATATTGCTTGTTAGAGAGAAAGCGCAAACAGTGTGTGACGTCACAATATACAAGCGTCATCGTTTCATATGAAGTTGCGTTTTGCTAAAAAGGGACAGAACATACCTCTTCTTAAAACTTTGGACACTTATAACTTCGTGATTATTTAACCTCTTGCGTTGTTTTTTTTTTTCTATTTGACTACATTTTTAATCCTGTTTCAATGAAATATGACATTATTGATCATTTTATTTAGTGTCTACACCCCTATTAACGAACATACAATTAAACCTGTTCACAAAATTTCAAGAGAATTGGTTGAGAAACGCTACCTGTAGAGGACAAAAGCGAGAAAGCGGGACATCCGGACGTACAAACGATTTTGGGACAAAGCTGAAGCATATATTCGCTTTGCTCGCTCGTTCGATGAACATTTTTGTAATCACCAAACAGGTATCTCAAAAAATAATGAATGAAAGCATCTAATTATCTATCATGGGACAAATTAAGCATTTAGCCAGTTGAGGATACAGTTAACGGTAAACATACTTAGATTTGGGTATATGAATACTTAAATACATAGAAATAATCCCAAGAGTGGCAAATATATTCGCGCTTATCACACAAACATTCGTTTTACAGGGATTTTAACCAAGGGCTGCCAGATTCGGCTCAAAAAAAATGGATAACATCTAACAAATAGCTCCATATATTCCAGTAATATTTCGACATCCAGCTGTTTGTTTACGAGTTGCATTTACAAGTCATCATTATCATCATTATCATCATCATCATATCAGCCGAAAGACGTCCACTGCTGGACATAGGCCTCCCCTTAAGAGTGCCAAAGCAACTTTTACCAGGTCATCAGTTCACCTATAGTATTAGCAATCCTATTTGCGTGTTTTGACAGCTGTCATCCCAGTACCTACAATATACGTCAAATTGTGTCAAATTTGACGTTTATTGTAGGTACTGGGATGACAGCTGTTAAAAAACGCAAATAGGAATGCTAATACTATAGCCTACCCACGCCGCGCCTTCCGGTACGTGGTCGCCACTCGAGAACCTTTCCGCCCCAACGGCCATCAGTTCAATGGCATGCAGGAAAATTCGAAAGTAGAATTCGGTATTTTTCTCGTGAGTTACCAGTATTGTATTTGAGTTTGGGTGGGTTACGCCAAACCGTCCGTAATCGTGAGCACTAACAAGTTAAAATTTGATTGCACGCCATATTTAACGTTAGTCGGCCTGTGATTGTAAGTTGGTGCAGTGCAACCCGCCCTTAAGGTGCGTACGAATTTGAGCAGCCTCGGGTTGAGGCACGCACGGCTCACCTATTTTGCTCTAATTCGTACGCGCTCACGCGCTGTGCGCAAGCGGCGCAAAGTCGGTCTTTTGGCCGTGCTCAAAGACGCCTCAGTGTGCGTGCCTTGCGTAATTCAGACGTGTATCCGAGCGTGCCGCGGACAGAATGATGAATTACGATTTTTGCACTACTGTTTCATCCACCACCGAGGTGATTTTCTCTTCTTTTTGGTGATAATTCGGTGAATTACGATACCGCGATTACGCAGCCGCGGCTGTCGTCGTGTCCGCCGCCATTTTAAACGACGCGCAATGTCGGCTCGCCGCGAGCACGCTGCCTCGCCCGCGCATGTTTATGTGCACCAAATCGGCTCGCGCGCAGCTCGCCGCGCGGGGCGAGCATGCCTCAGGCTGAGCCGGTCAAATTTGTATGCAGCTTTAGCTTTTGGCTTTTACTATAACTTTGCACAATATTTTTTATGGTGCAATATAATTGAACTAACCCTTGCGCTTGCCTTAACGATCAATATTTTCACGCAATAACTTTGATGCGTCTGCCGCTGCCTTCAAAATATTGTACAATAAAAATTAAACTTGCTAAAAATTGTGTTCTATCATTGCGCAATCTTCAATACTAGCCCTAAACGGTCAAAACCCTTGGACAATTCGTAATTTTGTGCAATTTACCTGAGCCGAGCGTGTGCCATCAGCAGTAACAGCAGTCCAGTGGTCCGGCCACTGCTCGTCTCTCCAGCTGCCCTCGTTGATCATAGGTTCAATCGTGAAGCAATGTCCCGGCTTCATCACGCCTACCGCTTTGTTTTCTGCAAATTGGATACACAGATGAGTACTGGCACTAAAGTCAAGTGCAGTGTGAGTCAACTTTAGGCACAGCAACAAGTTGACCTAGGTACAGTAGTACCACAAATATAAGTTACAATGATGTACCTGCGCAGAAAGCATTTTTTGAAAACATTTTAACCAATCATAAGGCAACGCGTTTGCGCGGGTAAAATCTTCAACGCCCATTGGCCAAAATTTTGCGCGCGACGCCGGCAGCTCCGGCGCCCGCCATTTTGTCTGGACGCCATGAGCGGGAAAGCACGAGTTCACCTGTCATTGCATATTATACCTTACATATAGTGCAACAAGGTCTTTATTGAAATGGTCATAGGTTCGATTTCATTCGGTACTTGTCAGCACTCGACGGCGTGGACGAAGATTGCCGATGTAACTTATATTTGTGGTACTACTGTATTGCTTAATTGGGATAGGTTATTCTTCTGTAGGTTTGAGGTGTGGTTTTTGCTGTAAGAGAGGTAGGGCACAGCATATTGTCATCTCGCTCATATTTGGAGCAGCCCATCTGGGAAATTACCTAGGACCTTACAGAAGACCGAAGCCATAATAATGCCACTACATGCTCTGTAGGTATGTGGTGTTGTGTTCCTGGTGGTAAGGTCGCCAGAGATCTCGTGGATGTGTTGCGTTGGGAGTTAGGGACCCACGTTTGTCTCTAGCTCTCAACACAATGACTCCTCAAATTCATAAAGGGTCAGGCAATGAGTAACTCTTCTGGAATCGTAAGCGTCTATAGGGTATGATGACTGCTTAGCTGCTGCAGACCGTATGCTAGTTTGCCACCATCATGGTAATAGAAACAAGTTTCTGTCAAAAAAACATTTTTGGTACAAGCTTTTATTGCCGACTGTACTTTTCTGTATACCATCATCAACTACTCATTGATACGATTTTAACGAGCCTAAACTCAAAGGGGTTACGTCGGTTAAGTGCTGAATTCCCATGGCCACCTTCTGTCTCCATCATCAGATCAGCTCGATGGTACCATAATATTGAATTGTCATCCAAACTATACTTATACCCTTAATTTCAGCTCGATCGGTCACCGGGAAGTGGGTCAAATTTGACTTGCAAGATTCGATTACAGACAGACAGACAACGGGACCTGAATAAAAGATTGTAAAAAGCCATCTGTCCCCGGTTGGGCATCAAGACCATGATAATTATGTGGGTTTGTCCTGATGTGTCACACATGTTTTTATAGTATTTGGGCTTACAGAATAATATTTCCAATCATTTTTACCGGCATTTAGCAGTTTCCTAAATTCTATTTCAATAACTTATATAATAAAAACATAAATAATAACTACAACTCAAAAAAGTTGAAAAACCACCGACATTTTCATTTCAAAGTCCAATATCTCAAAAACGGCTGAACAATTTTTTTAGAAACATAGCTAAGAACACTCGTGATAAAATTATCTATGACACAAAAAAAAACCGCATTCAAATCGGTCCCTCCGTTTGGGAGCTACGATACAGACAGATGCACAGATACACAGACACGTTAAACTTATAACACCCCTCTCCTTGCGTCGGGGGTTAAAAATCAAAACTAATACTCACTGGCATAATGTGGAACATTAGGAGCAGTATGGAACAGCCTATGTATCCCGTGTCCGCAGTAACTCCTCACCACACTGAACCCGTTCGCCTGGGCATGCTTCTGTATCACATTCCCAATCTCGCGGTACTTTTCACCGGGCTTCACAATGTCTACGGCTTTCATCAGGCACTCATAGGTCACCTGGACCAGTTTGCGGGTCGATTCCGGAACATTCCCTACGAAGAAGGACTCGTTGAGGTCCCCGTGGAAGCCCCGGTGGTAGACTGTCACATCAACATTGCAGACGTCGCCATCCTGAAATATTTGGTTTTTAATAAAAAAATATTTTGATACATAAGATTGTTTTTCTAAAATAACTAGCTGCCCGGCCCGGCTTCGCACGAATTACCCGTTTTCCCGTAGGAATGAACCATTTTCCAGCGGTAAAAAGTAGCCTATTTTCATCAGGGATAATGTCGGCTTTTAATAGTAAAAGAATTTTTCAAATCGGTCCAGTAGTTTCGGAGCCTATTCAATACAAACAAACAAACAATCAAATCTTTCCTCGTTATAATATTAGCGTAGATAAGTAAATACTCAGGCAATATTTATTCAACCATTAAGTCCATTAACAATGATTGGATTTCCCGGTGTAACACGGAGTGAATGACCCCAAACATTATGTTAATATGGATATGCTCCGGGATCCCGTTTTTTTTTTTGGAGGACAATGATTCTGATTATATTACATGAAATAAGATATAAGAATAAGAATAAATAAATAAGAATCGTTCCTAGTGGTATTTTCTGAGATGAGAGAGGCCATGATCATGATCACTCCTCAACTACTTAGTAGGTTATAAATATAGGTTTACACCGTGTCATACCTCGCCACATTGCACCACGATTCAAAAACCTATTAATGCTTTTTGACCACGCCAAAACCTAGCAAGTCTCAGACCCTTTCATAGGGCTTAGGTAAGTTACTGTTGTTTAAGACGGCGACGCGCGGGCAGCCGTAGCGGCCTAAATAACAAATATCATAATTCCCACTAGCATTTTTTTAAACAAGATGCCAGGATTTTGGTCACGTCCATATTAATATTTCTACTCGATATCCCGTCGTGTTGCACCGTAAAACCCGATAAAAAAAACAAAACAAATAGTTTAATTTACGTTTCACGTAGTAGTAGGTACCTATTAATTGTTCAACGTGTGAATAGATTACTTTTGAAGTAATTTGTACATGATTAAAATGATTGACGACTAATAATTACAATAAAACTATTTGGGATCATCCTATATGCAGCGTGACGTCAAATTGATGTCATCGGCATGAAAATTACGGGCTCTGATGATAAGTCAACCTGTCCTAATTTGTATAAAAATGTGTGGCACCCAAGATTGTTCCTCATATAAAAACAAAAACAATACCCACCTCCAAAGGACGGGTATCCGGAATCCCGTGACAGATGACCTCATTGACGGATGTGCAGCAGCTATTAGGGAAGTTATGGTAGTTGAGCGGGCTGGGGTAGCACTCCCGTTCAATGCAGGCCTCGTGCACCACGCGGTCAAGCTCATCCGTAGTCACACCAACTGCACAGGCTCTGCAAATATCATTTTATAAGTTGATAATCTTTTTCTTATTATCAATCAGTTCCGTGAATAAGAAGATAATAAATAAATAAATATAAGTGGAACAACACAAATCGACCTAGTCCCATAGTAAGGCTTGTGGGGTATAGTCAGCATCACATAGTTAGTAGCACCCAAAGTAGCCAAATATATCGTAACACTTCCTTACTCCTATAGTAATAAAGACGTGTTCCGATATATTTGGCTACTTTCGCTGCTACTAAATATATGATGCTGACTGTACTAGACGACGATATACAGGGTGTAATCGTTAAGTGTTTACAGGCCATAATTCCGTAAATACAGCAGATATCAGAAAACTTCTAACTGATATCGAAAGTACGTTACCCAACGAGTTAAATTACACTAATAACGTTTTTGAAATAAAAGCAGAAATATCCCAAATATTAACTTCAAACCCTTCCATAAAAAATTAAAAAATGTAATTAATTATGTAGTGTAATATTATTTTATTTATATTACTTTATCTATTTAGAAAATGTTATTATTGTAATTTTACTCGTTGGGTAACATACTTTCGATATCAGTTAGAAGTTTTCTGATATCTGCTATATTTACGGAATTATGGCCTGTAAACACTTAACGATTACACCCTGTATATAATAAATACTTAAATACTAAGGAAACATTCTTGACTCAGAAACAAATATTCATGCTCATCACACCAATATTTGCCCTTACCGGGATTCGAACCCAGGACCTTCAGCTTCTTAGGCAGCGTCACTACCCACTAGGCTAACTGGTCATCGATGGCCTTTTATAAAGAAGTAGGGATTCCGGTTATGCTTTAAATAAATAAATGGTTTAACAATTGTTACAAACCTAAATTGGTTCTACCTACCATAGTTTCCCTGATAATAAAGAGAGATACCATGGCAACATGCAACAATAACAAGTTAATTGAATTGTGTAGATAAAGAGGTGAGGTGTCACTAATTAAAATGTATGCCTAATAAACTGACAGAAAACATGGTCCATTACATTATTTCCCAGACTAGGGCAAAAAAAAAACAATCTGCGAGCAGTCATAAGACTGAGCAGATTGGTATTAGGTGGTAGATGTTTGGAGAGATAAGACCACTGTGTCCTATCTCTCGTCTAATTCAGGCAGCACGTTGGCTCTCTTGAGGCTCCAATAGTTTGGCAGACAAGGGATTAGGATGGGCTGTAAGTCTGTCCTTGTACTTGGCTGAGTATCGTCTCGCTTCTTCAGAGACAGTCGGTATTTCCAGGTACTCGTGGATTTCCGAGTTGCGAGCGTACCAGGGTGCTGACGATATAACCCTGAGGATGTTGTTTTGGGCTCTTTCTACACGCATTGTGTTGGATTTGCTTGCTGATGACCACAGTTGTCCGGATGTCCAGATTGGTTTGATGATCCCGCAGTAAACTCGCAACTTGTTGGTTAAGGATAGTACGGACTGTCTTCCCAGGAGCAAGAGCAAGTTCCTGAACCTAACGTTGATCTCGTCACGCTTGTTTTTGATAAGCTCTTTCCACGTCATCCTTCGATCAAGGTGAAAGCCCAGGTATTTCACGCATGTCGACTGGGGAAGGGTAGCTGGGCCTAAGCTAACGGGTGGGCAAGTTTTACGCCGGAGTGTGAATGTAATATGGTGTGACTTAGGAGCACTTGCTTTTATGCGCCATTTGGACAGCCAAGCATTGGTGGCGGTAAGTTGAACCCGCAACAAGCTGCTTGCCTCTTTCGGGTCTTGGCTACAGGCGAGAAAGGCTGCATCGTCAGCAAACGTGGCTACCGAGACCTGAGGCGTCTGGGGTAGGTCAAGAGTGTAGATTTTGTACAAGATAGGGCCCAGAACTGACACCTGGGGTACTCCTGCTCTGCAGGTAAGCAAGGAAGATCTAGCGTCACCAAGCTTCACCCGAAACTTCCTGTCACTAAGGTATGATTCCATTAGAGGGAAAAAACAGTGTGGCAAATACCTTTTGATTTTGCAGAGTAGCCCCTTATGTCAGACCCTGTCGAATGCAAGCTGTACGTCCAGAAAGGCAGCCGAGCAGTATTTAGAAAAACAATTTGGCAAGTATTTTCCACACAGAGCTAACAGCTAGTTTTAAATGATAACTTGGGCAAAAGTGTAACCAACTTTTATTACTCATCATAGCTATTACTATATCATTTAACGCATGAACCTATGATATTTAGGACAAGCTAAGGTAATAATAATACCATGTTCGAGCAAGCTGGTAGCATACAAATCTCGAAAAGTGTGACAGAAAGGGAAATATCATTAGTTGTCCTCATATACTGATTTAGTATGAAGTTGTGGCACATAAACCATTACCCGTCCAAATCAAGTAAGTTGTTTATGCATTTTAAGACCAGTTCTTAATTTAGCTGCATAGGAGCTTTTCCATCCCTCATTGTGGCATCACATATGACACTGAGTATCATCATAGGTCCATGATTTAACGGCTTACCTGAGTAATCATTAAGGAACATACCGAAAATTTGACCTTAAGCATGCCTTAGCAACTAAACAATTGTAGTAACATCTTACTTGGCAGCCTCATCAAGAACTTCTCTCCCCAAGCGGCAGGACACACGCATGCCCTCAATCTCCTCATCATCCAGCACTTTGATCTGTCCGGAACCCTTTGCAGCGTTCTCCGACGCGGGAAACCCTGTCGGGTGATCCGCATAGTCCGGGCGGCCTATGTGTGGCGGCACCGTCCGCTTCGGGCCGGGCGGGCAAGGCCTCAGCTTCCCAGTGAAACTATATGACGGCCAAGGATTATAGTCCACGTTCGAGCCATCTGTCGACTCGCCCTCTAAAACAAAACAAAGTTAACCCGCTGTAACCTAACACCGCAACATAACCTCAAAAACGGAACTCACTCGCCAACGAATGGATGATTTTGTGCGTTTTCCACGATTTCTTGAAGCAATCCTGGTTGCAGAAGAACGAGCCCTGAACACCGAGTTTTATACACGTAGGGCATTGTAATTGTGCAATGGATTTGCAACCGGGAGTTTCACACATTCCAAGAGCGGCCATTTTTTTAATCTTTTGAGTGACGGGCCATTATTTTTTCTATCAGTAATGTCATTGTTTGTTGACAGATGACAGTCAGGTGTGCCAATCTAACAAAACGTCAAGAAGGATACGTTCAAGATATTTTTTGGATTCTGCTTGTCTCTGTGTTTGATAACGCATGTGTCTTGTTGGAATGCAATGTTTGCAATGTTTATCGTGGAAAATCACTTGAAAATAATAATACGTACGTACCGTGATAATATAATGATTTCCTAACGCCGTACAGCCAACCGGTAGGCTCGTCCCAAGATCGGATTAAAGCGTTCCGAGTGACTATATATGTAAAATTGGAAACGCCTAATAAGTAGTTCATTGTATAACACAGCCGTGTAGGGGTACACAATAATTTACAAACACAAAGTAATATTCATACAATAATATACTACTACTTTTAGCACAATCTTGACAACGAATTTGAATTTACAAGCGCTGACAATATACGTTTTAAAAAAAGCTGTGTTATCAGCTCTATGGCTAGCAAACAGAATATAACCACTAAGTATGTGGCTAGCAGCCCCCCTAGCACACTAGGTTTTATGTCCGACATAAAACCTAGTGTGCTAGGGGGTCAGGATTCTTATTCTTAAACTGTTTATTTTCTTTGAGGCGGCAGCGTACTGAATCTGAATGTTTGTACACAATAATGCACGGCCCAATAATGTACAGCCTGATAATCCGCGTCCACTTTTTGTGGACTCGGATTGTTGGGTCGTGCATTATCAGCCCGGACAAAAGTGGCCTCCAATTATTGCCCCGGACCAAGTTTGCTCAGGGGTCCCCACTTGACATTGGCAAAGTGCCTAAGTAGCAAAAAGCCACAGATTACGGGGAAAAAAAAATAAAAAAATTGCTCAGGGTGATAATGCACGGCCCAATAATGTACAGTATCCTGATAATCCATGTACAGTATGGACGCGGATTATTTGGGCTGTACATTATTTTAGCCGTGCATTATCATGGCTGTACATTAACCGGCACCTGAACTTGAACGGACACGCTGCTGTCAATGTAAGGTATTTCACCAGGCTTAGCCAGGCTAAGGTCGCATTGTTATAATATATTCTGTAGTATTCAATATACCAACCTTCTTGAAAAGAAGGATATAGCCTGACAAGTTTCTTTTTGACCCCAGCCATGTTGCGGATTTTTAATGGAATTAATTTATTTTACTCACAGAGTACTTTTCTATATATCGTCGGTGAGATTGCCAAATCCGTTATGTGCATAATTTACGTCAAAGAAAATAATGCTCTAGTAATTACACATATGGTATTTACTGTTCACCAACTCTTCACGTAGGTGGTAGGTGCTTTGACAACAGACGTTAGAAGTCATCGAATGTCACCGATGTAAACAAACAGCAAGGAAGACGAAACACTTCGCGATTGTAAATCAAAATAAATATGCCGAAAGCGATCAGAAAACTTATTTTGAATATAAGTAATTGAATATTTACAGCAAACAAAGGATGCCGCGGATTGTCTAGTAAGTATTTCTAAAAACAATGTCTTGAAATTGGTTGTTGACAATGTTGACACGACCGGGTAGGTACTGACATTTTATAGTGCGGTCGTAGGTATTGATTGAACTGGTTAGTTTGATTTAATTTAACTAGTCATTTATTTTCTTATTAAAATATTGTAATAAAATTTGAAGACATATAGAAAAGATCCTTTAGTCGAATCCCAGACCGAACGTTTTATAATTGAGGTCGGCGGTCTTGAAAGCGACACATCAGCACGTCTAGCATGGGACGGCCGCGACATACTCTCGATTTTTATCGCACTATACCTCTTGTTCTAAGTTCTGTTCTAATAAGAGAGAGACGGATAATGCGAGAAAAATCGAGAGAGCTCGCGCGCCGTCGCGTGCTAGCCGTGCAGAGTCGGGAGTCTTCGGAGTCACAATCTGAAAAATACTTAAATATCGAATACGTCCTTGGAACCAGATATGGATGAATACTGAATAGGTATTTATTATAAAGCACAGAATTGTTATATTCAACAAACAACACAATGCGAATAAGTACACACTGTCCCGACTATAGGCATGACGTATGTACTCGTACCTACATTATTGCAATATATTAATTATGCGGTTTACAGCGACACTACAAACATAAGTACTTATACCTTATTGGTAATTCAACGTATTCCTATAAGAGGCTGACAAGACCTAATTTGGTGAAATTGATGTTATTTAAGCAGTTTTTTAAGAAGAACTATTTGTTCTAAATAGCACATCAAATAAAATATATGTTAATATTCACCATATTTCAAAGACCGTAGAAGGGCTTGATACATAATTTGACGAAATCGGCTCGATAGAAAATAATCGCAAAGATTGGTCTTAAAATCACATTAAACGGTCCTATGTCTTTATGTTTTTGACGTATGGGTCTGCAATTAAAAACATGAAGTCAACATATTCATACCTAAACCGCTAGCGAGTCATATTTCACAAATAAGTAATCCACACTTTTTTTATTTTAATATTTATGTAGGTACTATCTTCAAAAACCGGGCCGCCCAGTAATACTCGCTCTCGTTTACTCCGATACAAATAGACAATGTGCGCGCTATCCCAAATCCTCAAGGGCATAAGGTTGACTACAATTTTTTGGACCACATTAAGTACCTATGCAAAAGTGAACCATCTTCGAGATAACTCACTTGTATTTTTACCCAACTCCCGAAGGAGAGGAGGGTTATGTTTTTCGAGCATATGCATGTATGTGTTTAGGTATGTCTTATTCTTTGGCACGCCCTTTAGCCTAAACCATATGAAGGATTTCCACATGATATGCCGATGAGGTGTCATGTGTGGTGTGTGCATGCCGATGGGGTTGGATTCCTATTATAAGCGACATAGGCTATAATATTTGAGAAAAGCAATTGAGTTTTTTGACAAATCTTTTATTTCACTTTTTCCTGGAAAATGTCGGCTAGACCACTTTAGAAATGTATTAAAGAAACTAGTCGTTGGATATTTTTGTTGACCCACTAAGAAGACAAAACAATTCATTAATGTATTTCTGTGTGCAATTTCGAATGGAATAAATAAACTAATAAATAAAAAAATATGAACGATTTTGAAACGTGTAGTTAACTTACTTGTAGGTATATAAGTGAAGTACCGCTCAAAATTAGTCAGCTTTCCTTTGTTCAACAACTTGTTTTAAAAAGGGTTCAAAGTTTACTTATAGGTACATTTACCTCGTAACTACGTGTAGCAGCTCATCTGAAGATAAAGCTTCTTCTGAAAAAACAACGTACAGATTCCTGCACCTTAACTAGGCAGTTAAGGTGCATGTAGACGTTCCCAACAAGTTTAGATCATCTATGAAAACACCAACAACTTGAACCTTAAGTATAGATTACGGACCGGAAGATATATATTTGTGCGCTAATATCTAGTTAATTGTTAATTCTTTCTTTTAAATTTTAACACACTCACTGCTAAAAATTGCTACGCGCTACGCTCGTAGCCGATGCCGTGGTTTTGGCTAGTTAGCTAGCGGAAAGCGCCTACGCGGAGAGCGCCCGCTGAGCGGATTCCTGGCAGTGAATGAGTCTGATAAGTATCTTATCTACTGGTCGAAATTTACAAAGAGCGCAATGCTATTGTTAAAATAAGCTGTTTATAACCATTCCGATATCTTAAAAACATCTCACTATAACGGATGAGATATTTAAAGCAAAATTGGTGATAGGTAATAAGTAGCTGCCTTTAGTAGGTAGGTACTTATCTAGCACGGCGAGATAGTCATCTGTCTCTTTCTAATTAGGACGCTTAGAAAGAGACGGATAGTTTATGTCGTTGAGATACAGCTCACATAACTTTATATTTTTTAATTCTGCGTATTTCGCTCCTCATACTGCCGCGGGCAACATAACGTGTAATGCGACTTGCGAATGCCCAAGTTTAATGAACTTAGCGAGGGTTCCGTACCTGCCAGAATTAGGGCAATGGTGGGGCAATATTTGCTGTAATGCGGCGCAACTAATGGACCCCAAACATGGACGCTAACCGCTCGGAAGACACAATAGAATTAGGCTCAAGGAAGCTCGTTACCTACTACCCCTGGAATATGCTTCGGTGAACATATTATATTAGAAATTCGTTGTCTAGGCATTCGTGTTTTCATACTTATATGTCACCAGCAACGTCGTTATATTAGATACTACACAAATTGAATAAATAAATAAATAAATAATAAATAAATATTAGGGGACAATCATACACAAATCGACCCAGTCCCATAGTAAGCTCAATAAGGCTTGTGTTATGGGTGCTAGACGAAGATATATATAATAGATATAAATAATTAAATACATAGAAAACTTCCATGACTCAGAAACAAATATTCATGCTCATCACACAAATATTTGCCCTTACCGGGATTCGAACCCAGGACCTTCAGCTTCGTAGGCAGCGTCACTACCCACTAGACTAACCGGTCGTCGAATAAGAGGAAGTAAAGTGTCGGATGCCCACGTATTCTAGAATGATTGGAAGCGTATATTTTCGTTTTTAGTGGAAGAGAAGGAAACTTCACGAGAGGAAAAGGCATTTTCAGATTGTTAGGAGCTCCCTTTATATTCCAGCTTGACCTGTTTACTTGCTTTATAAATAAACCTAATAACACGGTATAATGGAACCTGTGAACGTAATCCTACTAATATTATAAATGTGAACGTTTGGATGTTTGGATGTTTAGATGTTTGGATGTTTGTTACCGAAGATAGTTTATAGCCTGGATTAAAATATAGGATAGTTTTAGACCAGGTTCACACGGACGAAGTCGCGGGCGGAAGCTAGTTTTTTATAAGTGCCAAGACCAAATACCTTTAAACCTTTTTTATATTACATCATTGTTATTAGGTAGTTATGTAAAGCGATTCTTATCACTTAGAGTAGGTAAATGGCGACAAGGACAAATATACTTAGATTTTTGTTTCGATTCAGTTTTCCAAAAAAAAGAGGAATATGAAAAAAGACAGGCAGTCCAGTCATTATACCTATCCAAAAAACCGACCAACCCTACCCATGAATAATCAGTTCTTGGATTTTTTTTTCGTAGGTCCGTCGGGGCACTGGGAGTGTAAATTCAAAAAGTAGACTGAATGACTGAACTGAGGGTGACGGGTTCTACAGCTCACGGTGCCCCTGGCATTTTTTTTTTTTATATAAATAGTTTATTCGATATCATCAATAAATTACATAAGTGCGCTGGTGCCTCTTATAGATGTTTCGTAAAACGCCGTTTTGGTTGTCCAACATGCAGAACTAAGAGCCTTATCACACTTGCGATTTCCAAGCGTATTTTGTATGAAGGCGATCACGCAGCGTGTTCGCCGCGACTGATAATTGTATAGAAAACACGCTCGCAAATCGCAAGTGTGATAAGGCTCTAAGCACCTAACCTATTGAGCCAATAATTGGACAAAATGATTTGGCAAGGAAAAAAATCATCGCGCAGCGCAACACCTTTTTTCCTTAAGCCTGATGCTGTACACACTGGAGCAACGTTGGCGCGGAGCAGAATGCAGCTATGCGTTAGAGGAAGAGGGCTTTATTTCGTTCTCATGCGTTTGCATAGCTGCATCCTGCTCACGCGCCAACGTTGGCCCAATGTGTACAGCCGGCATTACACGATGTCCATGCTACCCGTGACGTAGGTCCCGCAGCTATAAACTGGCCGGTAATCTGATCGCCCTTCGGGCATTAGCCCTAAGCCCACCAATTAACAGACTAACAAACGAGCGTCGCAGTTTTAAGAAAGCCCCGAATAGCCGCTATTGGCTAAAATCAGGGCGTGGTAACGTGATTTTTATCTGTACGAGGGTATTGCCCCATAATGCCCTTGTACACTATCTTAAAAAGTAATCGTAGGGCTACCGTTAGATGGGGTCCGCCAAACCGCCTGTATTCGTATGTTAAGCGGTGTTTTTTTTTATGGAAAGTTGTCAAATTTCAATGAAATGACAGCTGCTTGTGCCATTTGTAACGTTAATCGGCCTGTTCGATCGGCGGCCAATACACGGCGATTAAATACTGATGATCCTGGTTTGGAGCCTGGATGGAAGCAGTATTGAATGGCCCTTTAAATGCTAATTATTTATCGCGTTAGTATTAAAGGGTGGCCAGACGGTAGTTCTGCTTCTTCCATATCCCCATCTCGCTCTTCCATGTCCCATCTTATAGCTGCGTACCGCTCATACCATCCACCAAGCAGAATCGTGTGGTGTGCCTTTAGTCGCTCACAGATTATTTCTTATCTGTGGGCGGATTTCAAAATCATCCGGATATTCTGCAATAACTATACGTATTGACAATCCTGTGATACACGTACATATGCATGTGATCTGGATTGTGATATGGGTGGATCATCAGTATTTAATCACTGTGTATTAGCCGCCATCGCAATGCAAGTTGGTGCAAGCAAAAAAACCAAAAAAAAAATTGATGCTAAATTAAGTTTTGTTACCAGCGAAGGAAAAAAACCATAGAAATCTAAGTAGCGCCGCAAATTGCTCCATAAAATAGGTGCCATTGTCATTATGCGGGAATAGGGGCGGGGTGTCAAAACGATGCCAGAGAGCCGTTTAGTTCGAACATTGCATACCGGGTTTTAGGCGCTTTTTCGTTGGCTGATTTTTACATCGTATAAACATCGCTGCCCAACCAATACAACACTAACTATACGGCCCTTTCCTATATATGTATACTTTACTTTAAGCGTCGGTAATAGTTATTTACGATACAAGTGCCGAAAATAGGAAATTCGCAACGAGTGGTGATACATTAAAAGTAATTTAAAACACGACCTAAGGGAGTGTTTTAAATCGACACGAGTTGCGAATTACCTATTCGCACGTGTATCGTACAACGTTTTACTGTACATTATTTATGGCTATTTAAAGTTTCGACATATACACGAAAAGTGCTCTTTTCCGCACTAGTGCATATGTACTGTAAACACCTTTTCAGCCTTCCCTTAGGAAAATATCCTCGATACCTATATGAAATCAAATGTCAGTTGTCGTGTTTTAAGATATAACACTCAAGTGCAGCTAGCATGAATATCTGGAAACGTCCGGATTACTGCGACTATAAATAATAGTAATCCCTGACGATTTCTTTTGTTTTTCCGCCGACATTTTATGGTAATTATTGGGTTTGCAAGTAAAGCTGTCTGTCTTTTTAAATGCTCTTAACTGAAAGCGCCCTTGAAGTATAGGACGATTGATTAAGATTTTTCTCGTAAATCTTTCTAAAAAAATTGCCGAAAAAGAGGAGTAAATTTTAATTAGCCTACGATACTTGTGTGCTGGTATTTTTAATTTATGTGTTACGCAGAATGACAAGTAAATAAACGTTCGGGGACAATTATACACAAATTGACTTAAGCCCCGAACCTGGTTAAATGCAGTGCACTAAAATATCCATACTTCCATATCCATACTAATCCATACTAATATTATAAATGCAAAAGTGTGTATGTCTGTCTGTCTGTCTGTCTGTCTGTCTGTCTGTCTGTCTGTCTGTCTGTCTGTCTGTCTGTCTGTCTGTCTGTCTGTGTATCTGTCTGTCTGTCTGTTACTTCTTCACGCTTAAACCGCTGAACCGATTTGGATGAAATTTGGTATAGAGATAGTTTAAGTCCTGGGGAAGGGCATAGGATAGTTTTTATCCCGTAAATCATACCCCAAGGGGATAAAGTGGGCGGTGAAAGTTTGTATGGAGCTACGATATAACCGAGTTGCACGCGGACGGAGTAGTTAGTTAGGTAGAGAGCAGCTAGTTCATAATAAAACATCCAATTCCCATCGCACAAATAAATGCTGTCACCCCGATTCGAACCTAAGTTTGCCGGTTTTGTAGGTAGTGGACTGTGATATTTTAATTTATTTTCGCAATTTGATTTCGCATAATTTTCATTTTACAAACGATAAAACCGTTAACTTTTTAAGACTTCAAAATCCATCGCTTAGATGTTAGGTGGCCTTTACTTCCACGTCGATCACTACGTAAGTACGTTAGGTAGATTTAAATTTAAATTTTTATATTTATGTAAAAATTACAGTTGGACTGTCCCGACGCGCGTTGGAAACGTTACGTAATTACCGCTCTGGCTAAATGCAGTGCACTAACTGGGAGAGGGGGGATATACCGTCTCGCTCTAATCAGTGAGTGTGAGTGCAGTTAGTGCACTAGCATTTATCCAGGTCTAAATGCCGCTTCATGATAGGTGTCTTTTATAACAAATGCGAATTCCGATTAAAAACAAGCTTCTGTCAAAAATTTCATTTTTGGTACAAGCTTTTATTGCCGACTGTACTTTTCTGTATACCATCATCAACTACTCATTGAGACGATTGTAACGAGCCCAAACTCAACGGGGTTACGTCTTAAGTAGTGAATTCCCATGGCCACCTTCTGTCTCCATCTGATGATCAGCTCGATGGTACCATAATATTGAAATGTCATCCAAACTATACTTATACCCAAAATTTCAGCTCAATCGGTCACCGCGAAGTGGGTCAAATTTAACTTGCAAGATTTGATTACAGACAGACAACGGGACAGGTGAAACAAAAAAAAAGAGCAATTTTTCTGTGAAGGCTCTTCCCGAATATTATAAAAAGAAAAATTGTAGCTTTAAAACTTTGTAAATTGGTGTCATCCGGAAACAATAATAAAACTCCAGTTTTTTTTACCTGTTTACCTTGGAATTTCTGTATGGACATATTATATTCTATTCCGCGATTATGCCTGCGTTCTTCTATACCACAGAATAAGTAATAGTACGCAATACAGCATCGCGCAGGAAGTTAGTTAAAAATAAAGATATTTACGCCTTTCCGAGTGAACTTCCCAGAGGCAGTAAACTGAGTTCATAAGCGACTTCCTCTTTCGTCTTGTTATTTTCTAGATAGATTTCCCGGAGTTCCTTCAAAGCATCCTTAAGTACTCAACTTGCCTTTAAAAGTAAGCCACCGATACACTACAATAGGTAAAGTCGAGGATATTTAAACTTAGATTGCGTTCCTTGAGCTATAGCTACCTACCGAAATAACAATAACGTACGGTCGAGGAAATTGAATGTTTGGCACATGTCAACTCTATTAGAATGACGTTAAGGTCCAAAAGTGCTAAACATTCAATTTCCTCGACTGTACTATAAAATATACATTGCAAATCCTTTCTCATTCAGTAGTGATTGAAGAATCTATTATCAATGAGCATAATTTAATTTACCACAATGCATGTTTGCAATAATCAAGTGATTTTCTTTGAAACCTTAATATTTTCAGGACAAATTATATTTTAAACTTTGTAACATGGTAGGTGCTGTAGGTTAGCAGGTTAGGTTTCTTTTATAAAACGACCTCAAAAAATCAGTTTCTGAGAAAATCTAATTAGGGCAAATGACGTTTATGGCAAACGTTACATTTATGGTAAATTCAATAAAATTATGGATGCAAGAAAAAAATTATACCCAGTCTGCTCCCCTAAGTGAGCTCAGTTTCAAATGTTTCATTGTGTTTTAATCTTTATGTTAGTAAATACATTATTCTGTTTAATAAATTCTAATTAGGTGCTGTAGGTTAGCAGGTTAGGTTTCTTTTATAAAACGACCTCAAAAAATCAGTTTCTGAGAAAATCTAATTAGGGCAAATGACGTTTATGGCAAACGTTACATTTATGGTAAATTCAATAAAATTATGGATGCAAGAAAAAAATTATACCCAGTCTGCTCCCCTAAGTGAGCTCAGTTTCAAATGTTTCATTGTGTTTTAATCTTTATGTTAGTAAATACATTATTCTGTTTAATAAATTCTAATCCGACTAGTGGATTAAAATTACTACTAATGGTTGCCTAATGACGTAATGACTACTGAACTATATTTATAAGCCAGTGTTAATATGTTGGGTTCAGTTAGGGTGGCAATTTCGTCCAAAATTTACATCAAACTAAAACTAAATGTTCCGAAGCAATGATGCATTAGGATCATTTTAATAATTTAGTTTCAGCGTCCTCACCTTACTTACCAAGACTACCGTAAAATGGGGTTGGGTTATGAATGGGGAGAAAAGGGATGAAAGGGGGGTGAGATGGGATTTTAAGGCTACTGCTACTTAAATAAAGTACTCCAAGTTAAAATGGAGCTATAGTAATATTCATAATAAAAAAAAATCGATCCATCAATCTTCCAAAATCACCTTTGTATAAAAACCCATCTCACCCCAACTACGAGGGACTACGGGGTGAGGTGGGATTTCGTGTTTATCGTTAAAGTTATGAAATGGAACTACCCAAAATCATAAAAAAAAACAAAATACAAATGTCCGGAACACTTATCAGTTTGTATATGTAAAAATAAAATGTTGTCGAGGTTTGAATGTCAGTTTTGTCCCTACTCACCCCGTTTTACGGTATGTTCTTCCTTCAAAATATTGGAACCCATACATTTTACAGCTCATTTTACATATGCCGTGCGGAGAGCTTGACAAACTTACTCAGGAGATCTATTTAACTCGACATATTGAGTACACAATATGTTACGTTGCGCGCTCGTTCCGACCTGCTGCGACGACCTCTGTAGTCTAGTTGGTAGTGACCCTGCCTACAAAGCCGGAGGTCCCGAGTTCGAATCCCGGTAAGGGCATTTATTTGTGTGATGAGCACGAATATTTGTTTCTGTGTCATGGATGTTTTCTATGTATTTAAGTATTTATTTATCTATATAAGTATGTATATCGTCGTCTAGTACCCATAGTACAAGCTTTGCTTAGTTTGGGACTAGGTCGATTTGTGTAAGATGGTACCCAAATATTTATTATTTATTTATTTACTAGATTGGTAAGGTTAGGATGTGTGGCAGATGATACGCTGTTGGCAAAATACTTTTTCCAAACAATACTGTCGCCGGCAATATGGCCGGGGATAATTCCTATGATGCCAGAAATGTTACCAGTACAAGAAAAGTGCATTAAACTAATTCCGGAAATCGCGAAACGTATTTTTGATGTAGGTAACTGGTGACCGAAGAGCTGGCGGCTTTCTCGCGCAATTTAGCGAGGAAATTTATTTATTATTAACAATATATTTACACGGCATTACAGACAAGCCAATACACCGAGAAATTAAACATTACAAAATAACAGTATACTCGTACAAAAACATATTCATTATGGACAACATCTAGGTGACATTAAACACAAGTACTGGACAGCCTATCATCCATCGACTCACAAAACCTTAGACATTCACGGCACACAGTCGCCCATCTCCACGCAAACAAGTCACATTCAGGTGCCGATGTCAAGAGCGCATTTATGAGCAGAGTGAGCGCGCGAGGGAGCGGCGAATGTCTGTGCGATACCGTGCGCGCCGCCGCCGGCACTGCCAGCAGTGGGCGCGCTCGCGGTCTCAAACTGACTCTGGGAAAAATGCCGCCAGCATCCTCGGTACGAGTACAATGCCTCGAGGGCCTTGAAACTTAGTTTTAATTTAATTAAGTTCATGTCTAGAATGTTGTATATTACTGACAAATTAATAATTTTCCGTTTTCTTGATTTCACAAAATATTCTAAACCAAAAGTTGTGAGTTTGCGTAATAACTAGTTTCCTGGAACATAAGCGGCAACAGACAACTTTAAGACTTTCATTTACTTTGTTGCAACGTTGAAGGCTGTTTCCGGAAAAAATCCGATGTCTGGCACATCACTATATGCAAGCGCAACCAACGCGTTGCTATCATGCTGGTATGTGTTATGCCGTTTGAGATTGACCTCTTCGAGTTTATAATTAGGTTACTTGTAAAGGTCGTAGGGTACATAATTACAAGTAATGCGAGTGTTTTAAAGGAGTATTTTTTAAAACTTACACCGACTGGAAACTTTAGAACCTGCGCTCATTATTAACTTAAGAAAAGGATTAGAGATTAGGTAGCTTCGTGAATTCTCAGGCAGCTACAATTTAGAATAATACTGGTCAGAAAGCAAGTATCGAATTGAAATGATAACCATGTACTTAAGTCTACTGTCTTTTCAAGCTGTGAAAAAATCAAACTTCTAACTTAACGTAAAAAAAACACAGCATGCCAAAAAAATCCGTAATTTTGACAATCTCAAGAAAATGAAAACTTGTTCGGTACTTTCCGTTAACTATGAAAGGCAAGTAATATCGTCTTATACTACAAGTACAGGGAAAAATCTGAATACTATACATTTGTAGTTGTTTAGGCACTTGTCCCACCGCCGGCGAGTAGCGAGTACTCTCATAGTAATTCTTACTCGCGCGAGTAAAAGCGAGTAAGAATTACTATGAGAGTACTCGCTACTCGCCGGCGGTGGGACAAGTGCCTTACGGCAGTACGGAACCCTCGGTGGGCGAGTCCGACCTGCACTTGCCGGGTTTGTTATTATTTTGTTTCATTTTTCACTTGGTTTTTTTATTCTTGTACAGTCCGACGATCTTTTTGTGAATCCATGCCATTTTAACCCTACTCGGTAAAAAATACCACATGGTAGTCAATTTTCGTCGTTTTTTTTTTGCTTTGGCCGCTTGGGATGGTCTGTCACCTTCAAATGAATTCATAACACACGTGCATCCCTCCTCGCTGGTCAGTTCGCGTCCAGCGTTTGGAGACAGGGGATGATTTTGATAGTTTTTAGGGCTCCGTACCCAAAGGATAAAAACGGGACCCTATTACTAAGACTCCACTGTCCGTCCGTCCGCCCGTCCGTCATGAATCGTGATAGTTAGACGTTGAAATTTTCACAGAGGATGTATTTCTGTTGCCTCAATAACAACAAATAAATACTAAAAAACAGAAGAAAATAAATATTTAACGGGCCAATACAACAAATGTGATTTTTTTGCCGTTTTTATAGATAACTAGCTTTTGCCCGCGACTCCGTCCGCGTGGAAGACCTTTATATTGTACCTCCATACAAACTTCCGCCCCCCATTTCACCCTTTTAAGGGATGATTTCCGGCATAAAAACTATCCTATGTCCTTCCCCGGGACTCGAACTACGTCTAAACCAAATTTCGTCGAAATCGGTTCAGTGGTATGAGCATGAAATGGTAGCAAACAGACAGAGTTACTTCCGCATATATAATACTTATTATGAGATCGGGATCATTCTAGGAATCGAAAAGCTGACAATTAAGTAGCACTTTAACGAAAGTATAAGGTAAAAAAACATAAGTAAAAATCATCTTCTAACTGTGTAGTAGTAGCCAGCTTGAATAGATATTACCCTCGTAGGTTATTTGATGGACATTTATGAATAAGGGGGGTACATATTTAAAATGTTGATTTAATCTTAAAAACTTCCTTTAAGGTATGAAAACGGCATTAAGGATTCAAAATATGTCTAGACCTAATTTTATTCGAATTTTATAGGGTATGATGATTTCCCGGATATCATCTTCCATGGGCCACAAACTATCTCTATATACCAAATTTCATGAAAGTAAATCGGAAGTAGACCAAAAAATTAATAACCCCCCCCCCCCCCCACCCATCACTCAACAGTAAGGGGATGATATTCGGGATAAAAATTATCGTATGCCCCTCCTCGGAACTACATATAAATATCCCTATATCAAATTTCATCTAAATCGGCTCCATGCAAATTGTAACCCCCCATTTCACCCCTTAGAGGATGACTTTCGGGAAAAAACTATCCTATGTCCTTTCCCAGAATTCAAACTATCTCTGCACCAAATTTCATCTCAATCGGTTCAGCGGTTTAAGTATCTCTATACAAATTTGAACCTCCCATTTCACCACCTTAGGGGATGAATTTCGGAATAAAAACTATTCTATGTACTTTCCCAGGATTCAAACTATCTTTGCACTAAATTTCACCTAAATCGGTTCAGCGGTTTAAGTAGCTCTATACAAATTGTAACCCCCCATTTCACCCCTTAGGGGATAACTCGGGAAAAAACTACCCTATGTCCTTTCCCAGAATTAAATCTATATATGCACCAAATTTAATCGCAATCGGTTCGGCGGTTTAAGTATCTCCATAGAAATTGTAACCCCCCATTTCACCCCCTTAGGAAATGACTTTCGGGAAAAAATTATCACCAAATATGCACCAAATTTCATCTCAATCGGTTCAGCGGTTTAAGTAGCTCCATACAAATTGTAACACCCCATTTGACCCCTAAGGAGACAACATTCGGGGAAAAACTATCCTATGTCCTTTCCCAGAATTCAAATTATTTTTGCACCTAATTTCACCTAAATCGGTTGAGCTGTTAAGTAGCTCTATAGAAATTGTAACCCCCCATTTCACCCCTTAGGGGATGACTTTCGGGAAAAAACTATCCTATGTACTTTCCCAGGATTCAAACTATCTTTGCACCAAATTTCACCTAATTCGGTTCAGCGGTTTAAGTATCTCTATACAAATTTGAACCCCCCATTTCACCACCTTAGGGGATGAATTTCGGAATAAAAACTATCCTATGTACTTTCCCAGGATTCAAACTATCTTTGCACCAAATTTCACCTAAATCGGTTCAGCGGTTTAAGTAACTCTATACAAATTGTAACCCCCCATTTCACCCCTTAGGGGATGACTCGGGAAAAAACTACTCGATGTCCTTTCCCAAAATTAAATCTATATATGCACCAAATTTAATCTCAATCGGTTCGGCGGTTTAAGTATATCCATAGAAATTGTAACCCCCCATTTCACCCCCTTAGGGAATGACTTTCAGTAAAAAACTATCACCAAATATGCACCAAATTTCATCTCAATCGGTTCAGCGGTTTAAGTAGCTCCATACAAATTGTAACCCCCCATTGCACCCCTAAGGAGAAAATTTTCGGGGAAAAACTATCCTATGTCCTTTCCCAGAATTAAAATTATTTTTGCACCTAATTTCACTTAAATCGGTTGAGCTGTTAAGTAGCTCTATAGAAATTGTAACCCCCCATTTCACCCTTTAGGGGATGACTTTCGGAAAAAAACTATCCTATGTCCTTTCTCAGAATTCACACTATCTCTACACCAAATTTCACCTAAATCGGATTAACGGGTTAAGTAGCTCCATACAAATTGTAACCCCCCATTTCACCCCTTAGGGGACGACTTTTGGGGAAAAACTATCCTATGTCCTTTCCCAGAATTCAAACTATCTCTGCACCAAATTTCATCTCAATCAGTTCGGCGGTTTAAGTATCTCCGTAGAAATTTTAAACCCCCATTTCACCCCCTTAAGGGATGAATTTCGAGAAAAAAACTATCCTATGTCCTTTTCCAAGATTCATACTATCTCTGCACTAAATTTCATCTCAATCGGTACGGCGCTTTAAGTATCTCCATAGAAATTTTAACCTCCCACTTCATCCCCTTGGGGGATGATTTCCGGGATAAAAACTATCCTATGTCCTTCCCCAGGACTCAAACTATCTCTATACCAAATTTCATTCAAATCGGTTCAGCGGTTTAAGCGTGAAGAGGTAACAGACAGACAGACAGACAGACAGACACACTTTCGCATTTATAATATTAGTATGGATTGTACGCAACCCTTCGTGCGCGAGTCCGACTCGCACTGACCGGTTTTTTTTTTAAATAAGTATGCTAAGAAATAAACATACAAAACAGTTCGTTCGTTTTAATTGCCGTAGTATAGTTAAAAAACAGAGTTCCTCTAATATATTCCGATTCCAATTCCTGGGTTATTTTTACCCGGTAGCGGGTATCCGTGGTTGTAAATACCTAGCGAGTACCGCCGGGTCAATGGTGTAAAATGACAATGATGAGCAAGGTCGCCAGAGCTCCCGAGGATGCGTTGTTGAGAGCGAGGGAATTTGTTCCTTCAGCTGTCAACACCGCGAATCCTCAAACATATCAAGTGTCGGCAACGACCATGTTACACCTTTGGAGTTGCATGCGTCTATATAGGCTGCGGTGTCCGCTTACCATCAGGCGGACCTTACGCTTGTTTGCCACCGTCGTATTAAAAAAAAAACCTGAAAATTTTCAAAATGAAATAAATTAATCTAATCTAGTCGTGAAATGGAACTGGTGGCATGGTCGTCGTCGTTTATCAAAAAGTCTACTCAATTGTACAAACGGACTACTCCGCAGGAGTCAATACCAGTTAGGTCGCAGGCAAATCTCAATTATCTCTTTCTTTTCCCCGGGACGTCCCTTCGGGCGCCCGTGCTTAGACAGTGTAGCTAGCCTCCAAAAAAAAAGACCGGGTTGCACTCCGGGAGTGCCGGCAGAAGTGAAAACTCAATGACATAGTAACAGTTTTTCGATGGTCACGTGTCCGTCTTACGAATTTTCAATCTGTTGAATTTTACGGTCACGTGACCTGTTGCGAGTTTAACAATTATTCCCCATCACAAAAAGTGCACAGCGCCGCTAAAGAAGTTTTCACTTCAAAAATAGTGAAAAATACATCAAAAAGCGTTCGTAGGTAACTCTCGCTCTTTCATACTTGCTATGCTATTGCTTTCAATGCATTACGTCCAACGTAAATCATGCTAACTAGCCAGAACTAAAGTTAACAATGTGGCTTAGGATTATCCTGATGAATTTGTGATGTGTTCCAGCTAGATCATTATAGGGAGATTACTCCGCCCGCATATTGCAAAGAATCCAGGTAAAGCTACGGGATAAAATATATAGCCTACCAGCCCGTAACTTCGTCCGCGTGGAACTCGTTTATACCGTACCTCCATATAAACTTTAACCACCCATTTCACCCCCTAGGGAATGATTTCCTGGAGGAAAACTATCCTGTTTTTAATGCCAGGGTAGGATTCAAAACACGTATCTCGATACCAAAGTTTATCTAAATCGGTCAAGTGGTTAAAGCGTGAAAAGGTAACATACATACAGTTACTTACGCATTTTTAGGGTTCCGTAGACAACAAGGAACCCTTATACTTTCGCCATGTCCGTCCGTCTGTCTGTCTGTCTGTCAGTCTGTCTGTCTGTCCGTCTTCGGCTTAGCTCAGTAACCATTACAACTAGAAAACTGTTATTCGGCATGGATATATAAATCAATCACGCCGACAAAACAGTACAATAAAATCTTGAAAAAAAAAATTGTTTTTGGTACCTCCCTAAACGTACACCTAAAGCGGGGATGTATTTTTCTCGTTAAACCCATCGTGTGGGGTATCGTTAGATAGATCGTTCAAAACTATTATGGGTTTCTAAAAACCATTTTTGAAATCAGTGATTCGTTTGCGAGATATTGGGCTTTAAAGCCCTAATTTTTGTTTGAGTCATGTGTCCCCCCCCCCCTGCTGGCTAAATGGCTACTACTGGGGATGTGAAAAAAATCGCGGTATTAGTACATATAATGAATTTAAAAGGAAAACTATCACGGATAAGAAGGTATAAGTAGTTAACGAGTAATAGGCGACGAACTTAATGTGTACTTGGAAAGGCCAATTGTACAAATTCGGCCGACGCAACCGCACCGCACGACGATGTAACTAAGACAAGCAACTACGGAACCCTACACTGCGCGTGGCTCGACACGCACTTGGCCGGTTTTAATATTAGTATGGAAGTATGGATGTCCATTCTGAAATTTACGCAGATGCAAGAATTTTAAAATCGGTTATTGGTTACAAACTGACCGAGTCCTCCTCTTTATAATATTAGTTAGGTACCGTAATATGGGGTGAGTAGGGGCAAAACTGACATTTAAACCTCGATAACATTTTATTTTTACATAAATGCAAACTGAATGGTGTAATAATAAGTGTTTCGGACGTTTGTATTTTAGTTTTTATTTTATTATGGGTAGTTCCATTTCATAACTTTGACGATAAACAGGAAATCCCACCTCACCCCGTAGTCCTTCGGGGTGAGATGGGATTTCATATAAATGTCATTTTGGAAGATTGTTGGAGCGTTTTTTCTTATTATGAGTCTTACTGATTACTATAGCTCCATTTTAAATTGGAATACATTATTTTTGTAGCAGTAGCCTTAAAATCCCATCTCACCCCCCTTTCATCCCAACTCTCCCCGCGAACCCTACTCACCCCATTTTACGGTATAAAGTATTGGTACATAAAGAAGTGTAGATTTAGTTGATTTGTGGCCGCACTGCATTTGGTAAACGAACCTATCTTAATCGTGCACTTGAATTTAACAGTCCTATAAAATACACTGAAACCCTTTCCCCGGCGACTCATCAACGTAAATAAAATAGATTCTACCCTTTTATCTAGTTTCTTTGCCGTGAACAGTTCTCTTCCGTCTTTCATTCCACCCCTTTTTCATCAGCGGTTTAACCACAATCTGCGGTATATGCGCAAGTAGACCAGTACACGAGGTAGATAAATATTTAGAAAAAAAAAAAATAAAAAAAAAAAAAAATATTAGGGGACAATCTTACACAAATCGACCTAGTCCCATAGTAAGCTCAGTAAGGCTTGTGTTATGGGTACTAGACGACGATATATATAATAGATATAAATACTTAAATACATAGAAAACTTCCATGACTCAGAAACAAATATTCATGCTCATCACACAAATATTTGCCCTTACCGGGATTCGAACCCAGGACCTTCAGCTTCGTAGGCAGCGTCACTACCCACTAGGTTAACCGGTCGTCAAAAAAAAAGAAATATACATTTATTGACAAACAGACAGGACACACATATTAAATAATAAAATAAACAAGAAAAGCACATAAAACAAGTATTTCTCTGCGGTCGTGAACCGGACACTGGCTCAGCATTATGCTGAGGTCAGACACCTACAGCGCTGATTTTCGCCCAGCACATTGAATTCATTACCTGCTGGCCGTTCGAACGCTGCATGAGATCTTTATAAACACGGGAGCGATCGAGAATCGCCTCTCAAACTTGTTTACATATTTTCATTGTTACATTTTATTCATCAAGCGGCACTCTTTGGGGGATTCCTTTTGTCCAGCAGTGGACGTCTTTCTGCTGATATGATGATGATTCATCAAGCGAGCATACCCTAGTGACAGGTTAAATCCACCAGCTGTACTTTCAGGCAGCATGCCATTCATGCGCGAGTCTGCGTTGATCGGTCTACGCTCAGGGCGGGCGGCCAAACGCCAGAGAGTCTCGGCCGCGGCGAGCGTCGCACGCTTCTACCGCCCGCCCGCCCTACTCGCGATCTAAGTTGTTGTACCGACGAATTTGTTTGGTAAGTTGTTGCACTTTTATAAAGGGTTATGGTAGTCGTTGAGTGGTGTATTTTACGATTGTTATTTTTTTTTGGCAGCGATATTTAGGTTAATTTCTTACGATGCTGTTGCCTTTTCGATTAATTGAATCGTATTTTACTGATAGAGTTAAAGTGACACAATTTTTTACATAAGTATCTACGTAATATACATTTCGTCGTTTTTGGTTTCTGTTAATTGTGTTGGTGGATTTTTAGATAACTGAACTTTTACTTATAAGTTATAACTCTTATAAGTTTCTTAAAAATACGGGTTTAACATAATGTTTGTATACTAATCGAACAGTGTTGTACGTTTAATGTAACATTAAATGTTTATTTTTTAATATATATATATATTGCACAGTGATGTAAAATAGCGATCTTATTCGGTTTCTATTTGTTTTGGATAAATTGAATTTCACAGCAATTTTTTAAACAAAACCTTATTTTACAGGTTCAATTAAACTGATTTTGCTAACGCAGCACATCAATTTCGCAACGCAAAGCTTTTACAAACATTTCGTCTATACTATTTAATTAACCTAATGGTTCCATTTTAAAAGCAAACAACCCCAGACAAAATAAATAAAAAGTGTAAATCGCGAAAGCTAGATTAGGCAAATCTATTACCATAAGACCCGAGTTTTTATTTTCCACCAAATAACATTCATGGCCAGAAAATCAATTTAAGGGACCGTTAAAGTGTAATCTGTAAGGAGATCGGTCGCGTCATCACTTTGCAATGGTAAATTGGTCCAGAAAGGTTCCGTACTTAGTTTCCAAGTGAATATTTGCATGCTGGGTCTTAATGAATGGTTTTAATCGCTCAGCAAAAAAGTATTCTCTAATTAATGGCGTAGCAGCCTAACACATTCACTGCCAAGAATAGGGATGCGGACTAAGATTTTTTTGTGATGTCATGCGAACCAGTTTTTGGAGAAGAACAAATGTTTGTATGGGAGCAACTACAATTAAAGGACATAAATACCCAAAAATTTGAGACAAAGATTGACCTCGCTGGCGGCAGCACAAAACGCTGCATACTGATAGACACCCACGTATAACGTCACAACTGGCATTTGTACTAATCGTCGTATGGAAAATCAGGTAAATTGTTGTTTCGGTCGCGAAATACTGCGTTTAGCATCACTACGCTATCAATTTGAACATGAGGCCTATTGCCTATTGCTTCCGGCTACGCCGCTAGGCGGGTTTCTGGCAGTGAATGTGTTAATCTTCATATGTAGCGAGAATCGCCCGTAACGCTTTGACGTATTTTGTGTCGTGATTAGCACTAAATGGGTTAAAAATACTTTAATAATAAGGGTGGAAACAATGTAAAAAAAAAATGTAATTTGTTATGGTTCAATAGTACATTACTACAGAGGCCGGGAAGTAAGGGGTTGCCGGCCGAGTATATACAGGGTGTAATCGTTAAGTGTTTACAGGCCATAATTCCGTAAATATAGCAGATATCAGAAAACTTCTAACTGATATCGAAAGTACGTTACCCAACGAGTAAAATTACAATAATAACATTTTCTAAATAGATAAAGTAATATAAATAAAATAAAATTACACTACATAATTAATTACATTTTTTAATTTTTTATGGAAGGGTTTGAAGTTAATATTTGGGATATTTCTGCTTTTATTTCAAAAACGTTATTAGTGTAATTTTACTCGTTGGGTAACGTACTTTCGATATCAGTTAGAAGTTTTCTGATATCTGCTGTATTTACGGAATTATGGCCTGTAAACACTTAACGATTACACCCTGTATAAACGGCCGAGCGTAGCGAGGTCGGATAGTTATGAGGCCGGAAACCCTTTTCACGCCGAGGTGTGTATAGTGCTTTAATTCTCAAACATGCAATTAAGTAAATTAAAAGAACTCCAAGAAATCAAACTTTAATTTTCATGGCTGAACGCCGTGATCCTGTGCCACAAATTTGTGAAATGGGAATTAAAAAAGACCATCTTGCCGGCCTAGGCCTCCAATTTTGTATGAAATGCCATTATGGGTCTCTCGTCTCGCTGCGCCCGAAACGTGACACTTCGAATCTCATTATGAAGAACACAACGTCAATATTTCATTGCATGTTTGAGAAAAATATATTTTGAACCTGCTTCCTTTCCTTCCTTTGTTCTTTTTAGGGTTCCGGACCAACAAGGTAAAAACGGAACCCTTATGGTGCGACTCCGTCCGTCTGTCTGTCTGACTGTCACAAAGTGAAATATCTCAGGAATTACTAATACTATCCATTTGAGATTTGGAATAGTTTGAATAGAAGGGGGGGGGGGAGTAAAAGTTTAGTTACTAGGTCAAGTGGGGTATCATATGAAAGGGCTTGAGTTGCACATTTTAAAACAGTTTTTTTTTTCTACATTGGTAAAATTTCGATCTATGAAGAAAAATGTAAAAAAAAATACCATTGCCCTTGCACGTTAGTACCAAATTGGCCCGAAAGATGGCGCTGACCCCATTCCCCTACCCCCTACTTCGCGCTATTAAGATTTTTCTAGAATTAATGGGGTTGGGACGGGTATATTTCAATAGCAGGTCTAAAAAAAAGATCGCGATTCAATTGTCTTGGTAGTTGTAAAAGTTGTTCGTTGTTTGAAATTGAATAAGTAATTTAATTTAACAAATATTGGGACATTTACTTTACCTTGAGTTCATTGATAGTTTGTTTGTACGGAACCCTCGGTGCGCGAGTCACACTCGCACTTGACCGGTTTTTTTTTAGAAGGCTGTACCCAGCCTTTTTAAAATCAAAGTCTATTAATTGGTTATCTACTCACTTGCTTGTGGCAACCACAGTTGTCAATTTCGCGAACCACTAATGGTGGCAACTGTGGTTGCCAATAGAAGTATGGGCTGCTTTGATAATGAAAATTAGAAGCAATTTAGGCTACCTAAACAAACTACGTGTTTAATAAAAAGAGTTGGATGTTTTCTATTATATATATCATTGCCTAGTACCCATAAAACAAGCCTTATTGAGCTTTTACTACGGGGCTATTCGAATTGTGTAAGATTGTCCCCTATTAAAAAAAAAAATTCTACGTATTATTACTATTATGCCTGTTTACCGTCTGTGATATTCTAGATTTAAAGTAAGGTAACAAATTAGTGCCTTATTTCTGAGACTGACTCGACATGTACTCAGAATATGAATGTGCATTCAAACACCGTGGTTTTTCCAAATTGTCCAAACTACGTACACGCAAATAAACCAAACAATTTGTGCATTTGTTTCTGATTTTATTTCAAAAATAGAATTCCAATATCGTATTTCCCAAAATCCAAGGATTTCTTGTTGAAACGCGACCCCCAAAGCGGTCTCATTTGCTGATTCAATTAGGACCAATGAAAGAATTAGCGTGGTCCAGTAATCCTCTGAGACAACTCGTTGGCAAAAAGTGGCACAAATACGACGTCAACAAATGCTTCATTATGCCGTAATTTTTGCATGCTAGAATAAGCTAAGTGTGTTGGACAACTTCACATCTTGACATCTCATGTGAGCTTTATAATAACCGCACTCAGAAATATAAATCAGATTTAATTTCATTTCATACAGTAAATACAAAGTACCGTCGTACATACATAAAATCACTCCACACACAATCACGTGCAATTAAGGGCCGGCGCTCACTGAGGGCGTGGCACGGCATGGCACGGCAGGTTGTACTGCGGCATCCCGCGGCGTTCCGTGGCATGCCGTGGCATCCCGTGGCATGCCAGTGCGTCTTCTCCCTCTCTCTCGTCGGTGCGCGGGGGCAAGGGAGGGAGAAGACGCACTGGCATGCCACGGGATGCCACGGCATGCCACGGAACGCCGCGGGATGCCGCAGTACAACCTGCCGTGCCATGCCGTGCCACGCCCTCAGTGAGCGTCGGCCCTTAATCAGTGCCTCTTTTTAGTAATTGTTAGGTTTAACGACGAGGGAAATGTAATGAAACGAGCGAGCGAAGCGACCGACGTTCTCCATTTTGGCTTGGGCAAAAATTATTTCGTATGTTCAGCGTCTGATCGGCTGTTCTCATCCACAGCACGGCTATCACAAGACGGCGCGCGAGCTATCTCGCTTTGTCTCGCACTATACCTCTCTTTCTAAGTTTTCTAATAAGAGAGAGACGGATAGTGCGAAATAAATCGAGAGCGCTCGAGCGCCGTCTTGTGATAATATAGCCGTGCTGGTCCCATTTCTCAACCGATTCTCGTGAAATTTTGTGAGCAGGTCCAATAATAAAATAATCAATAATGTCATATTTTTTCGAAAAAGGATTAAAAATGTAGTCAAATGGAGAAAAAATCAACGCAAAAGGTTAAATAATCACGAAGTTATAAGTGTCCAAAGTTTTAAGAAGGGGTATGTTCTGTCCCTTTTTCGCAAAACGCAATTTCATATGAAACGATGACGCTGGAAGAATGTGACGTCACAGAAGACGGCAATGTGCCGCGCCGCATCGTGGTCGGCGTCGCCGTCGACGCGGCCTGCCGGCAGCATCGTAATGTGACGTCACACACCGTTTGCGTTTTCTCTCTCTAACAAGCAATATTAAAACGGTTGTAGCTTCGTAATTCTTTGAGATATCTGAATGGGATTTTCGTCACTAAGCATATTATTTTGCCTTCTTTCTTTTGGAGTAATAATAATTTTCGAGTCTACACCCGTATTTGGAACATTTTTGTCGATTCAGTATTTCGAAATTAAAAAATAAGCTTAAAAAAAGACGTGCTTTCGATTTACAGCACAGAGCCACTAGTAATAACTCTGGAACCACTCATCCGATATGGAATCTACTTTCGGGATGGGAAATAGGGAATATTTCATCTCGGAACTTTGCGTTCTGTGTAAAACGCGGGCGCAGCCGCGCTGGCAGTTACTGCGGAATAAATAGGACGGAAACGTCAGAGAAACTAGTGCGGAGCAAAAAATGATAATTCTCTTGGCACGAGCCGCAGCTAGGCATACGGCTTCCGATTAGCCGCTCGGTTTGTGCAAATCCCCTCGGTATAATTTCATGTCATGTCACATCGGGCTTTAAACTCGATAACTAAGTGGTATTACAAATTGCATCTGTGTCAGCGGTTGTACAATTTCATGTCGCTCAACTATTTTGTTTCGAACTATTCGGATAGTTCAAATACGTTTCTGATTTTGTAAATGTGTATTTTTTCTAGTGAACGTAACGGCCATTGCACGCTCTGACAAAACTCATTACGTAATAGATGCTAGTGAATTTATAATCGGATATGATAGGTTCAAATCCAAGCTCATATTAAAGCAGGTCATTGTGGCACTCTTTGGGGGAAGCCTATGTCCAGCAGTGGACGTCTTTTGGCTGAAATGATAATG
Organism: Epinotia ramella; assembly: GCA_947578815.1. Lineage (NCBI taxonomy): Eukaryota > Metazoa > Arthropoda > Insecta > Lepidoptera > Tortricidae > Epinotia > Epinotia ramella. The sequence goes on from OX388205.1 coordinate 24,956,638, forward strand.
ATTATAGCCGAACAATCGATGGTCTTCAATTCCAATGAAAGCAGCAATCGTAATCACATAGATTCGCCTAACTAAGTCATACTTATGCGCCGTGTTACTGTGTTATATAACTAACTAACTTAACTGAAAATATATAAATAGATAAATCATTTATTTGTTTGGCAAATACATACAAATGACAATAAGAGAAAAAATAATACAAAAAACACAAAACTTAAAAGAACATTAAAATTACATAAAACAATCAGTTTTTATGCACAGAAATAAACTGTGTGCATTGCAGCAAGACAAAAAGACTCCAACTCAGTGGGTAGCTTTGCTCGCAATTGAACATAAACACTGGTATTCTGTTAGAACCCAGAAAAATATATGTGTAGAAAATATATATGGAAGGACAAACATACATAAACAAATAGTAATTTTATTTATATAACTCAAAAACAACAAATAAACCTACAAATATTTTATGTGTGGCCATTATGACGTGGTACGATATAAAAGAAGAAGACCTACCTATTACAGGCCCCGTATCATGGTCGGCCTTATCACGTGATAAATGACAATATAAGAGCGAACGGTGTCAGCCAGTGGCGGACGCTCTATCATGTCACTTATCGTGTGATAAGGCCGACCATGATACGGGGTCAGAAAATACCTTCACCTAGCTTGGTGATAGATTTGCCAGTGGTCACAGTCAAACCCTTGCGGACCTGAGGCTCTAGTATAAGTTTTACCGAAACAAAACGTTACGACCGCGTTCGCGTTTAGCTGTCAAATCCCATACAAATTGAGGGTAAAACGCAAACGCGATCGTAAAGTTTTGTTTCAATAAAACTTATACTAGAGCCTCTGGTCTCCGAAGCACCATGAGAGAGAGTGGTCACAGTCAACCAAAACGAACGTTAAGAAATAGAAAAAACTCCGTAGGTATTTTAAGCGATGACATTTAAAGCTGAAATTAAAAACATTCAATCTAGTCCCAGCCTGTAAGTGAAAGAAGGAATCCACGGGGAAAATTAAGCCCGTAAATTGGTTTAATTTGAGTGCGCTTGATCTGAAATTGAGTGTTTTGTTCGTTTTCGACGGAATTGGGGTATAAAGGCTGGAGGAAAAACGTCCAATTGGCTTGTGATTGCTCGATATTGCTGCTCCATAGAACGCAATCGGGGCTACAATGTAAGGTAAACAAGGTAGTATCCTGATGGTTATTTTAACAACTAATACTAGGTATAGTGGCTTGGTGAGCTGTAGAACTTGCGAGCCTATCGAAAAAATGACACGAAACAAAATAGGACTTAACGAACCTGCTTACAAAATTTCTTCTTCTTCAAAAAAAAAAAACTGTTTATTTAAAAAAAAGTATGTTAGTATAACAGACTGGCTAAAATCTTATAGTATTTTTAAGATTATTGGTAGCCTAGCCATATCTTGAGAATAGGTTTAGAAATGCGACCTGACCCCGGTATCATGGTCAGCCTTATCACACGATAAGTGACAGGATAGAGCGTCCGTCACTGGCTGACACCGTTCGATAGAACGAGACGACGCTCCTATCTTGTCACTTATCGCGTGATAAGGCCGATCATGATACGGGGTCTGTAGAGGAGAACAGCTGGACAGCGGGTCACCGGACACCGGACAAACGATTTTCGGCCCAAGCTGAAGCATAGAACTTCGTTCGATAAGGAGTGAGAAATCTACCAACTGTGAAGCGAGAGGATTATGGTATTCCTTGTTCGTATATTTTTGATAAAAGTTTAGATAATTATTTTCACGGTCAATTTAAGCGATTACTTAACATACATACATTTATAATACCTACAATTTCAAATTAAAGTAAAAAAGAACCGGCCAAGTGCGTGTCGGGCCACGTGCAGTGCGGTTCCGTAGTTGCCTGTCTGTCTTTGTTACATCGACAGTATCGACACGCACCCGCCAAGTAAATGGTGCGGTTGCGTTGGCCGAATTCGTACATAAGTTGGCCTTTCCTAGTACATTTTTATGTTGGCCGACTACTACTCGGTAACTAGTAATGTGTACTTATACCCGTGTTCCTTTTATATTCATTATATGTACTACCGCCACGATTTTTTTCACATTCCCTGTAGTAGACATTTAGCCGATAGGCACTTGACTCGAACAAAAATCAGGGCTTTAAAGCCCAATATCACGCAAATGGACCACTGAGTTAAAAATAGTTTTTAGAAACCCATAATATTTTTGAACAAGCTGTCCAACGTGGGCTTAACGAGATAAAAAATACATCCCCACTTTAGGTGTAGAGGGGGTACCTTAAAAACCCCTTAAGGTGATCGGTCCTGCGCAACCCACGCGCGTCTCCAGTGACCTCACCGTAGCTATCAGTTGACTATATTTACTCTTACAGCTAAAGCAAACATGCACTCGGAAGGAATAGTTTCTCCGGCGCTCGGTATCGGAATGCTCCTAAACGATCGCGGAATTGCTCGGGGATCGGGTGCCTTTTGTGCGAACTGGCCATCCAATAAGCCTGTTCCACTATTCGATTCCTATCCGATTATTATCAAGTAGGTAGTAAATAATAAAATGGCACCCTGCCTATGAATCGGACGATCCTGATGGGTTCAAATCCCGGTAAGGTCAAATATTGAAGCGCTCATAGCCCAGCGGCGCCTGCGAGTCGGAAACGATAACGCAGGTTACGCAAAGATGGCAGCGGTCAGTCTTTGAATGGGAGACCGCCTGATGTTTGAGTGGTGAATGTACATGAGCGCTTCCGTGCTTTGGAAGGCACGTTAAGCAGTTGATCCCGGCTGCTGTCTATGACAGTAGTCGTTAAGCTGAGTTAGAGGCCTTCGAGCGGCTTAAGAACTTCCAACAGTCGAGTTGCCCACTCACTTGACAGAGGGGGGACAACTGTTACTCGCGTCCGTAGCAGCTACCTACTACAACCCTGCACGTGTCCCCTGGGTGGTACTAAAGAGTGACAAACTTTAAAAGGCCAAAATAATATATGCCATACAATTAAATAAATAAATCAGGGCTGCGAAATCGAACAGTGATCACTGTTCCCAGGAATGAGGGAGCTACTGAAGACCGAGATTTAGGTACCTATAGACAGGAAGAAAGATACGTTTATTCACAAACACACAGGACACGCGTATAAAATAAACAAAAAAAAGATAAAACATGAAACAAGTGTGTCTCTGCGGCAGTGAACTAGCTTAGCATTATACTGAGGTGTCAGACACCTACAGCGCTAATTATATATCGCCTATTATAATTATATCGTCGTCTCGTTTCCATAACCCAAGTTTTATTGAGATTGTACCGTGAGGCCACTTTGATTTGTGCAAGATTATCCTCTAATAGTTATTTATATTTTACTAGCTTCTGCCCGCGACTCCGTCCGCGTGGAACTCGTTTAAATATCGTTACTCCATACAATTTTTCACCCCCCTATTTCATCCTATATATCGCCTATTATAATTATATCGTCGTCTCGTTTCCATAACCCAAGTTTTATTGAGATTGTACCGTGAGGCCACTTTGATTTGTGCAAGATTATCCTCTAATAGTTATTTATATTTTACTAGCTTCTGCCCGCGACTCCGTCCGCGTGGAACTCGTTTAAATATCGTTACTCCATACAATTTTTCACCCCCCTATTTCATCCCTCTAGGGGGTGATTTCTGGGATATAAACAACCCTATGTCATTCCCCGGGGTTAAAACTGTCTCTATACCAAAGTTCTTCAAAATCGGTTCAGTGGTTTAAGCGCGAAGAGGCACACAGAAACACTCCCATTTATAATATTAGTATAAATTCAGTTAATAACATGTTCGCAGCAAGATTATCAAAGTTTCGTAAGCCTTTTTAGCCCAGTTCCGAACTACAAGCCACTACATGAAGTGGAGTAAAGTCCAATTTTATCCTCCCATCGGGAAAGTTATTAGTGTTAAGTTGTCCGGCGGAAATACCAAATTATAGTTCTCGGGAGTTCTCACATAAAAGTAGCGGTCAAGTTTGTTACACTTTATTGTAAGTACATTTGTTCATCTGTGAGAAAACTTTAACAAATCGCAAAACTGTAACGTGCGATGTGAGAATGTTGGGAGTGTAATAGTACATTACTACAGAGGCCGAGCGTAGCGAGGTCGGATAGTTAAGAGGCTGGCAACCCCTTTTCACGCCGAGGTTTGTATAGTGCTTTTCTCAAACATGCAATGAAATAAATTAAAAAACTCCAAGAAATCTAACTTTGATTTTCATGGCTGAACGCCCCGTCCTGTGCCACAAATTGTGGAATGGAAATTTAAAAAGACCCATTTGCAGGCCTCCAATTTTGTATGAAATGCCATTCTCTCGTCTCGCTGCGCCCGAAACGTGACACTTCGAAGCCCATTATGAAGAACACAACGTCAATATTTCATTGCATGTTTGGGAAAAATTAATTGTACATCTATTTTATTTAGCTGCTCGCACGTCTTCGCCCAAAGCTGCGGGATGAAACATAGTAGCTATCCACCCCTTGACTTAAGGAGTTCCTCAACGATTCTGACATGATTCCATTGAAGTAGAAACGAATGAAGTGTCAATTCTGAGACCCTTGAGGAATCGACGGAACTTCTCAAACATTATCAGCCCTCGTATAGCGTCTTGGGTTTCTTCTGTAAAACAATTAACGAATTTGCTCTCGGAAAACAGTTTATGTGGTAAACTGGAAAGGAAATGTGGATGGCTAGGCGAAGTACTCAATTGAAGTCGGTTTACTTTGTTAACTATCTGTGTAATTAAATGATCAATTCGCTGTCCATATCCATCTTAACATAATTACGCGGATATCCATCGGCTGACCGATGCCTTGCGTCAGACGCAAACACTGCAGCCCACTACGTAACTCGCTAACTCTCCTCAAAGGCTTGCTAATCAGAAGTTAGGCTTCATTGAGTCTAACAAAGATTCGATATTACTGCACAACCAACCGACTAGGCAAGATATTCGCCATCGTTCTATCGTACAGACAGGGTCTAAAGTAACTACGCAATCGAAGACGACAAAAGCTCTTATTTCCTTTTAATAAAGACTTTGGCGTCTTCATTTGCGTAGCTATTTTTGATGCTGACTGCACTACAATATGGTACATTAGCTGACCACTTTATTAGACAGAACGAAATCAAAACAGCAGAATAAACTATATGTCCTTCCATTTCCATCGAATTTTTTGAAATCGGATGACCAGTTCCGGAGATTACTCCCTATACCTATACAAACATACCCCCTTATTCATAAAACTTAAAATGCCTCCGCTAAATAAAATTTGCTTTGTCCCTTTCTGACGAACACAGATGTCATCGTTACAAACGAATTTTAACGCCATTGTAGTTAAAATGGGCTTGTAGGACGTTTATGAATACGGCCCTAAGAATACCTACACCCTGAGAAACCGATACTCCACAAACATTCGATCTATAATATTATAAACAAACTTTTAATCTATACGAATATTCGTATAGATTAGAAGTTTGTTGGTATGTATACATATTTGGATGTGTCACTCAATCACACAAAATCGGCTGAATGGATTTAAAAAAATAATTGAAAGGCATATAAAGATAGTGCCCTGTAACCTGACCCCGTATCATGGTCGGCCTTATCACACGATACTGACAAGATCAGATTCGTTCGATAGAACGAGACGACGCTCTTATCTTGTCACTTATCGCGTGATAAGGCCGACCATGATACGGGGTCTGCTCAACCTGCTGGTCGATCACACAACGTTTAAAATACAATATAACAATACAATATAATAATACAATACCAATACTCTGATTGCACACGTCACACCAATTATGTACTATAAAAAAGAGGTAGATAAGTTGTCTATGTGAAATTCCGTGTTTAAAAATGGCCACTAAATCTGACAGCTGAGACGTCTATTGACGATGCGATATTGAGGCAAAGGTCATACAACTGGCTGAGTTTTAGTGTGCCACTTTTGGAGTGTTTATAACCTATCTACCTCTTTTTTATATTACATCATTGCCTCACATAAACAAAGCAGTTAGAAAGAGAAACATTACAATAAAATTTAGGAAGAGGTCAACAACAGGCGGTCTTATCGCTGAAGAGTGATCTCTTCCAGACAACCTTAGGGTATCGGAGAAACTACGTGGTGCAGCGATTATAATTAACCAAAAATCAAAATAATTATTGAAATACACGTACATTCATTAATAGCTCTATATACATATAAACATACATACACAATCATACATATATACAAATAAAAATATATAATACACAAACAGTTAGCCAAAAAAAAAATACAATCAGGGTTAGGGTAGGTTGCCCAATTAAGAAATGAAATAATTAACAAAGAACGAAAAAATAACGGTTACGTTCCCAAGGGTTAGGGGAGAGACAAATAACGTTTTTTGAGATGGGATTTGAAGTTACCAATAGAATTTGCTTGTCTACTGTTAAGAGGGAGAGATTTCCACAGTCGTATAGCCTTATAGGTAACGTAAGGGCCGGTTTAAATATTGATTAGTGCGAATCCATACAAAAGCTACTCGCACTTGCAACAAATGTATGAACTCGCACTAATCACTAATCAATGAGTAAACCGCGCACAAGTCAGGGAGATCTAGTCCTACCTAACGTGCTGCGTTCGTAAAAGTTACGTGATCACCCCTCTGAGATTGATCACGTAACTTTTCGAACGTGCGTGGAACAAATCAAATGTCATTTATCGATACAAAAAGTGACACTGAACCTGACGCAAAATACAGGTTATGTTTTATTTCGAACATCATCTCATCATAAAATATATTTAAAGCCTATTAGCTCTTGCCGGTGGACTAATCGCCGAGGTCGCTCGCAGTTCATCGACGTACGTACCTTAATACCTAACTGCGTGAATAAAGGATACCTACCTATATCGATAGCTACTCAAGTTAATGATGTAAATAAAAATATTCCTCGGTTTAAACATGAGCTTCGTTGTTTACACATACATCTGGGAACATCGAGACAGTGCAATATAAAAACGTCGTACCTCATACGAGCGTCATAGTGATATACGACGTTGTCTAAACATCGGGATCAGTTTGCATTGCGGAGTGGATGCCATGTGGATGCTACATGTACGGAAATTAAAATGGGTTTCTTTCGGGCTGTGTTGAAATTGTTTGGATCCTATCTCGGCTACGTTTACTCACGGGATGTATATGGGATGTTTGTGTGTTATTTATTATCATATTTCGTTACCAGTGTACAGTCAAAAGCATTTGTATTTGCCACATATAATAACACACGGAGTTGTGTCACATATTATTATATTAACAGGTATTTGTAGATATGGGCCTTGTTGCCTGACACAAATAAATAAATAAACAAATATAGATAATAATAAAATCATTTATTTGACCAACATAGGTTACAGAACGTTACAGAATTATGGTCAGTTTCACTGTGTGGCGCCTTACCGCTTGCAAATTGTACATAATAACAATGTGCACATTAAATATCTGACTGTCTACCTATATAATAGAGCTGTTAGACAATGTCAGATATTTCCGCCCTGCAGTTTTCTAAATATTTACTTTTGAGAGTGCCTTACCACTTTCAAAATCACGGTGAAATGTTATAGACCCGCACTGGACCGCAGCCATAATATCACCACTTGCTCTGTAGGTCGTCAGAGCTCCCGAGGATGCGTTGTGTTGAGAGCGAGGGAATTTGTTCCTTCAGCTGTCAACACTAAAACAAATTCCAATTCAAATTCAAACATTTATTCGTCAATTCAAACATTTAACAATTGAAACAATACAGAAAATAAACGAAGTAAATTAAATAAAACATTCAGTTTTGTCACGAAATGACACTCCACTACGTGCTCTATAGGTGTAGGTGAGTAAGGTTAACAGTGCTCCAGAAGCCTGAGTTAAGACTCCAAACCCCGGACCACGGGAGCAAAAATGCACTTGTCACTAGTGCTTAGTTAAATATCGACTATTCTATCGACATCCATACGAACAAATTATTGAATCCTCAAGGTAAAGTTATTCACAACAAGTACACATCAGGATGTGTTGAATAAAAACGTTGGCTTTTTAACTTTAAACATCTTAAATAATTTGATATCTGGTAAAGAAGTGGAAGTACGTTGTACAGAAGAAATCCATAACCACTATGAATTATTTAATTTTGCTCCGATTACTACAGTAGATTTAGAACGGTCCTTTAGTTGGATGAAATGGATTTTATCGCCAAGGCGAATGAGTTTAAAATCAGATAATTTAGAAAAAATGATAATTGTATATTACGAAAACTATATAAAATACTGAAAATATACAAACATTTCGTTTTAATTTTATTTTCAACAATAATTAATACTTCTGCATATCATAGCGGTAGTCCAGTAGGTACATCGTGCTTTTTATCGACATCGATTTATATGATATAAAATGTGTGTCCTCGCACTATAAAGCTGTCAACGCATTTTTGCTCCCGTCATCCGAGGTTTGCTTAAGAGCGAGGGGCATTCATCTGTCTGTAGCTGTTGACACAGCGAAACACCCCGAATCATGTGGTCGGCCTTATCACACGATAATTGACAAGATAGAGCGTCCGTCACTGGCTGATACCGTTCGATTTATTTAATCGTATGGCATATATTATTTTGGCCTATAAAGTTGGTCACTCTTTAGTACAACCCAGGGGACACGTGCAGGGTTGTGGTAGATAGCTCCTGCGGATGCGAGTAACAGTTGTCCCCCCTTTGTCAAGTGAGTGGGCAACTCGACTGTTAGAAGTTCTTAAGCCGCCCAAAGGCCTCTAACTCGGCTTAACGACTACCGTCATAGACAGCAACCGGAAAAACTGCTTAGCGTGCCTTCCAAAGCACGGAAACGCTCATTTATATTAACCACTCAAACATCAGGCGGTCACCCATCCAAAGACTGACCGCTGCCATCTTTGCTTAACCTGCGTTATCGTTTCCGACTCGCAGGGGCCGCCAGGCTATGAGAGAGATAGAACGAGACGACGCTCCTATCTTGTCACTTATCGCGTGATAAGGCCGACCATGGTACGGGGTCTGGAATTAACAAAGAGTGGGCACCGCGCTTGTTACTCCCCAAGACGCGCGTCCGCGTCGCCGTCGGCACGGCCTACCGAAAACTTAATAGATTGGCTTAAACTACGGTGACGTGACCCACTTATTTTCATTGCGTGCTTATAGGATTAGTCAGAATTAGTGGGGAGTGGCAGTGGGCGGGGCACATAGCACGTAGAACCGATGGCCGTTGATGCGGAAAGGTTCTCGAGTGGCGACCACGTACCGGAAGGCGCGGCGTGGGTAGGCCCCCGACAAGGTGGACTGATGACCTGGTACAGATTGCGGGAGTCCGCTGGATGCGGGTGGCGCAGGACCGGTCGCTTTGGCACCCTTTGGGGGAGGCCTATGTCCAGAAGTGGACGTCTTTCGGCTGATATGATGATGATGAGTGGGGAGGAATGGGGCATTTTCGAAAATTTATTGATCCACGTACTCATAGAAGTCACCTAAAAAAAGAGAAAGAAAGAAAATTTAGAGTTTACTACCGCGATGTAAATAAAAGATTGTCCTTAACGATTTAAATAAAATATATAACGAAAACCCGTAATGTGCCTACTTACACTGTGACACCCAGGTATCGACTCTACTTGGGCTAGGGGGACCGCGCTGTGCCGCGTCGGCCAACATGCGAGCACTTATGTATGTACCTCGATATAAGCCGAGTAGGATAGTAGATAGTAGTAGGAGGAATAAACTGTGCAAAAATATTTATTCGTGACAATAACATTACAACAAATTGCAGACATACACACATACATATTTTTCACGAAATGGTCACAAAGACCAAAAATGCATCAAAGATTTCAGAATCGAAGAGCACAGCATATCGAGGTAGCATTAGCGAGCGACACAACATTTTGAGGGTAACATTCGGCTTAACTCACTGCTCTTTACCTAATCAACGTAGGTACTATCGACAACACAGCTAACTGACCATCGGTGCACTTTATGTGAATTGTAATAAGGTTCTATGTAAATACAGGATGGTCAGTTAACTGTGTTGGCGTTTGAACTACTATTTGCCAAGAGAAACTAGGCCCGCTGCCATCTGCTGCTTGTAGCCACAGCACCCGGTCAGTGAAATATTATTGGAATTCCACGATAACCCGCCGGTTTGCTCGACGAATGCCGGCCTTTATCAGTGTAACGGATTGCACGTTATTTTATCTAGGATTGTCTGATACGTTTGAGTTAGAAGGATATTAAAGCTTCAGTGTAGCTGTGCAACAATGCTCCTTAGCGTCAATGTCTTTAGGTCGGTAGGATTACCTGGTAGATTCAAATTCAATCATTTATTCGTGACAAAAGAAATATATACGGCCTAAAACGACTTGCATTGTATTAATTAAATAAATAAATAAATAAAAGCCGTGTCACGAAATGGACCCGGCTCAGCATGATGCTGGCTTTAACTGCCAGCGCTGGTCTACCGTCGAGTCCATTTGGTGAAGGAACGGAAGGCAACACAACAAAAGATATACAAATAAATAAACACATAGTGCGAGAGAATGACAGCATTAGGAAAACAGCAATATATAACTAAACATTAAAAGAGGAACGACAATCTGACTATTAATTCTTGACTATTAAAAGAGAAAAAAAAACAGTAAATATTTTTTCTGGGATAGTGACCACTGGCCTGCTATTCTTGTTATTTATACTATTTTACTTTGATGTTATACATTATCGTTTCATCAAGCATTCAACAGGATTATTAAAAACCCCTCTCTTATCAGCCTCCCTTATCTCCTCCTTCTTGATTAGATGTTGTAACGGATTGCACGTTTTATCTAGGATTGTCTGATACGTCCGAGTTAAGAAGAGATTAAAGCTTGCTTTTAAGAATGCCGTGATTTCGTGATATGTTGTTAGCAATACTTTCCTAGTCCGGTGGTAGAGTAAAACCAATCTGTTTATGTATAAACGTGAATGAAAGATTCATCTATACTTTTTTAGTACTTGTAAACCTTTATTCAAATTATTACAATAACAGAATAAAAAAAAAATATGTCACATTATATAGACTCTAAATATAATACAAAATATAATACACACTTTATGATAATATGTAAATAACCAATAAATCCATATCCATACTAATATTATAAATGCGAAAGTGTGTGTGTTTGTTTGTTTTTTGTCCGTCTTTCACGGCAAAACGGAGCGACGAATTTACGTGATTTTTTAAGTGGATATAGTTGAAGGGATATAAGCTACTTTTTATCTCTTTCTAAGCCCCCACTTCCCTAAAATGGGGGGTGAAAGTTTGTATGGAGCTACGATATAAACGAGTTCCACGCGGACGGAGTCGCGGGCAGAAGCTAGTAAATAAATAAAAACTAAAGTAGGTTGCCCCGGACCGCCGAAACACAACACCCGTCGCGTCGGCCAGAAGTCAGCATTCGCAATGGTCTCCTTCAGCGGCCGCGGCACGCGCACCACAAACGAGCTGAAATGCACGTAGTAATTTATTTATAAAACACCATTTTTTTATACAGTACTATGTTTTAAACTGGTGATTTTTTTCCTGACCAAAGCTCAAACGGGGCACGGTATTATAGCGTGCGTCTGGTCCTATATTTAGAGGCCTGCTGCAACTTGCATGCCAGTCACTAGCACCGTGGAAATCCCTGGTGAACAAAACCAGCTCAGTCATCATTGAAAGAGCATTACGCCGAATATTTGACTTTTTATATGTGATATGCAACTTGAACGATTCATGTTACTGGCATCCAACTTCCATCGAGTTCAACATTTTGTGGTTAATGAAACCGGATGTCTGCAATTAAGGCATTGGAAGGTGCATTGGAAATTATCGCGTGCTTTGAAACGCCGTTCTGACTAGATTAAGAAACCATAAGGTCTGATTTTCAGATATACTAGTATGAGTCTTGACTAAGTATATAATTGTTTATCTGATTTGATCGATACATGCTTAAAAATTCCTCGATAGAAAAAAAAATCCAAAGTTGGGTCTGTATTTTCCTTTTTTTACTCAGCCTACTCAAACGATACATTATTTTACGATACAATCTAGTTAATACTACTTAGAGTATTTTATCTCATCTAAAATCTCACTTGATGAAATTTAAATAAAACTTCACTAAGTTAGGTATTTATCGAAATTTGTCCAAAATAGCCATTCCTGAAGGCAAGGCATATAAGCGTGGATTTGTCTAGGCGTGTTCGACTCAAATCAAGGCATCCCCTTAAAGCTTGCAATAGGTACGCTGAATATCCATTTTATGACAAACACTGTGGGCTAGTAACTTGTCCACTTGCATGCGAGTAACTCGCATTGGAAAAAGCCATCCTGGGCAGAGAACCATTTTCCTTAAGGAAAATGGTTCTCTGTTCACCAGTTTAAAACTATAGTAGGTACTCTATAAAAAAATGGTGTTTTATAAGTAAATTACTACGTGCATTTCAGCTCGTTTGTGGTGCGCGTGCCGCGGCCGCTGAAGGAGACCATTGCGAATGCTGACTTTCTGGCCGACGCGACGGATGTTGTGTTTCGGCGGTCCGGGGCAACCTACTTTAGTTTTTATTTATTGCAGCGAACCATTTTCCTTAAGGAAAATGGTTCTCTGCAATGAAAGGTATATTAATACACTACTAACTATATGTATACTAAATTTATTAATTATGTAAGTATTTATATGTATTCTTGTTAATATATTTGATTAGTTTATCAACATATTTATCTTTTATTCTGCTGATGTAGTAGTGCTCTTCATGTTTGTTTTTCTCACTGCACTCTCCTTAGCAAGTTTCTGTTTTGCCGTACGGTTGACTGGTAGAGAATGCCTTGTCGCGTTAAGTCCGCCCTTTGTACGTATTTTATTTGTGCAATGAAGTTTAAATAATAAATAAATAAACAATGTGGGACTAGCAACTTGTCCACTTCATGATCATCATCATCATATGAGCCAAAAGACGTCCACTGATGGACATGGGCCTCCCACAACGCCTGCCACAACTGCACTCCCATTTGTCCACTTGCATGCGAGTAGCTCGCACCGTGAAAAGGCCCTCGTGCTTAATGAAAACGGCTGTTTGCAATCAAAGCCTGTGGTAGGAGTACGTCACTTTTGATCTGTAGCCCTTTGAGTTACTACAGCTTGGATTAGTTCAGAGTTGTTTGAGTTTGACGATCACGAGAGATATGGATAGGAAATACTTGCCTAGGTACTAGAATTTATTACCTATCAGCTTTTGCCCGCGTCCTCGTCTGCGTATAACTCGTTTATATCGTATAGCTCCATACAAACTTTCGCCCCACCTTTCGCCCCCTTAAGGGATGATACCCGGAATAAAAAGTATTTTATATGTTAATTCGGGTACACTATATTATGTATACCAAAATTCATCTTAATCCGTTCAACTATTTTTGCGTGATTGAGTAGTAGTCTGAACATCCAATCTTCCAAAATTTCGCATTTATAATATTAGACTGTAGATGTAACCTAGTTGTAAGCTTCTTTGCTGTGCCCTTACAGGGTCATTTCAATTACTTGTAATATTATGTTTGCAATAAATATTTTGAGTTTGAGTTAGGCCTGCTTTATTAAGTTCAAGAGTAGTTTTAGGAGGTATTATTTTTACGCAACATCTGACCTTAAAGTGCCAGCTATAATTATTGTCTGTTTGCCCTACAGGTTGACTGGTAGAGAATGCCTTATGGCATTAAGTTCACATTTTGTGTTTATAACTATTTACTGCAATAAAGTTTAAATTAATAAATAAATAAAGTCGAAAAACCCACTTCCTTCCTAACTTTTCGAACGAGCGTAAAGTGTCTTTAAATCTACTTGCTCAGCTAGCACGATAGGTTTTAAGGTCACATTTTACGTCCCAAAACATGACCATGACCGTTATGGTAGACGCTCTGATGCATTTATCCTAGGTGATGTTTATTCCTGGTTTTGTTCCAAAATAAATGTATCTATTCCATTCTAATTGACCAGCTGGCCAACTGCAGCAACAAGGAAGACAAACAATTTTGTATACTCACCACAGGCGACAGTAAAAATAATCTCAAATCGCATCCGTTAGTACTAAATTTTGTTTTGAATCAGTTAGTACTTACACAAAATCCCAAAACCAGCTCAGAGTAAAATAACATCTACTTTCATCGAAATCGAATGAACAACAAAATTTCCATCAATTTCGGCGCGCTACGCTAAGTCTTTGTTTGCTCTGCGGGCTTTCAAAAGCACATAACATGTAAGCTATTTACTTAGGTAACTGGCGGAGACGCTTTTACGTGAGCTTTTTAAGGAATTAATTGCATCGGGACGTTCATTAAGCGCAGTGCAGTAAAGTTGCAAGGAGTTTGCGGCTTTGGGGACCGGCGCTGGAGTTAAGAGGTACTTAAAGGTAACAGGAAAAAGGATTATGGGTGGACTTATCGAGAAAGAGAAAAGTTGTACATTACTAAAAATAATTGCTTTCAGTCAATATCCTGTAACCGCCCAACATAAAAAATATTGTACTTACCGTAAAACGGGGTGAGTAGGGACAAAACTGACATTCAAACCTCGATAACATTTTATTTTCACATATGCAAACTGAATGTTGTATAGGTATAATAAGCGTTCCGGACGTTTGTATTTAGTTTTTTTAAGTTTTTGGGTAGTTCCATTTCATAACTTTAACGATAAACACGAAATCCTACCTCACCCCGTAGTCCCTCGTAGTTGGGGTGTGATGGGTTTTCATACAAAGGTGATTTTGGAAGATTGTTGAAGAAGCTATAGCTCCATTTTAAATTGGAATACCTTATTTAGGTAGCAGAAGCCTTAAAATCCCATCTCAGACCCCTTTCAATCAATCAATCCTTCTCTCCCCATTCATAACCCAACTCTCCTCACGATCCCTACTCACCCCATTTTACGGTACTATCTTCTTTTTGCACATTTATCTAATGCAAGTTGAGAGGTGTACCGGAAGGCGCAGCGTGACTAGACCCCCACAGACAAGGTGGAGTGATGACCTGGTAAATGTCGCGGGAGTCCGCTGGATGCGGGTGGCGTAGGACCGGTCATTGAGGCACTCTTTGGGGGAGGCCTATGTCCAGCGGTGGACATCTTTCGGCTGATATGATGATTATGATAAAGTTGTCAGGAATCCAACGAGCCCAAACACGGGTTTATCTTTTGTAGTTTAGGAATTGTTATGGTTATGTGGTATACTGTGGAGCTAAGGCACAGCTGTTAGACAATGTATACTTATTTTCCATATGTAACTAATTAATCAATCACGACAGTGTAAAGAGCGCATTGCGATAACATAATGTGAGTCACAACCTTGCGCCGTGCGCCCACGCATGATTTCCATTCTGCTTTTCCAACCCATCTGTTAGCTTCGAGACAAAGGAATTGTTTACTATAAAAGCCGCTGTATTTTATGTGAATATTACCCAAGTCTCGAGTAGTCACTTTAATGGCTACCTTCGGTCGATCATCAGAGCAGTTCGCTGTTGAAAAAATATTGCGCTGCCACCGAACTTACATAAGTATGCATTTCAGCTAAATCGAATACCAGTAAGTGGCTGAACAAAGCGGTTGCATTAAAGGACAACTTACATAAAGCTAGCTTCATCGTCGTCATCATAATCAGCCTGTAATCGCCCACTGCTGAGCATTAGAGCCTTATCACACTTGCGATTTGCGAGCGTGTTTTCTATACCTATAATTATCAGTCGCGGCGAACACGCTGCGTGATCGCCTTCATACAAAATACGCTTGGAAATCGCAAGTGTGATAAGGCTCTTAGCCTGCGCTACTTATTCCGGTTCAATGCTAGTCTAATCCAGGAATGACCCGCGGTCTTTTTTACGTCGTCTACCTATCGAGCCACATATAACTTAGCCACGCAAAATGGCTCAAACTATCTACATAGTCTTTATTCTCTTGACGTTAGAGTCGTGATTCGATCATCTGAAGTAATAGGTCTTCGTAGCTACTTTTGCTGCTGGCTGCGCTCTAAAATGCCGTTACCCTTGACCGTGGCAATAACAATGGTTGCCGAGGTGTACGACCACTGCAATAACATACTGTAGTAAAACTTGTGTTAATCTCCTTCGCTGCCATAAAGGCAAACGTGGTCCATAAAGGCCCCGTCATATCGGCCGCGGGAGCAGGGTGGAGCCGTTTTCAGACACGATAAGGCCAAGTACTACAGGAAGGCGCAAGGTACACCCCCAAGGAGGTGGACTGATGACCTGGTAAAGTCCGCTAGATACGGGTGGCATTGAACCTGTCACTTTGGCACCCTTTGGGGGAGGCCTATGTCCAGCAGTGGACGTCTTTCGACTGATAATATGATAATGATGATGATGAAGGCGTCTACCTCATGCGGCAGTGCGGGGTCGATGCGGCATCAGTAGGCGGTCAGCCTTCTGTCAACTGTCAGTTTAATTAGAACAGACTATTTTCCCAACACCTACATTTAAATGCGTGCTCAGATTAACGCGGGCCGGTTCCAGGGAGTAGTCAAGAATTATGGTATGAGAACAAGGTCAAAGTCAACGTCAAAGTATTTATTTGCTAAACATAGGTTATATAGGTTATATTGTACGTCTAGCACAACTTGCTGCTCAGTCGCTTCGCGCGCGACTGAGCGTCTCCTGTCTCACCCGCACCGTACGAATTAGAAATGGTTCTCTATTGGATCGCATAAAATCATTTGGAATAATATAATAACGCATAATTTTTCGCCGAATTAGCGTTAAGCCTAATCATGTTATGGCATAAATTTTTAGGCATAAAATTAAAAATAATAAACGAAAATAGCATAATCATCACAAAGACTAACATCAGATAGCATAAATACAAAAAGACATAATAATTACTTGGCATCATTACAAAACGCATAAGTACACAATGCAATGAAAGCATAATGCACGGCCCAATAATGTACAGCCTGATAATCCATGTACATTGGGACGGTCATCTGTGCGGACTAATAATCTCCAGCGAGTCGACGCCACCCCGCTGCGCGGGGTGTCTATTTCTGGTCTGAGGAACACAAGTGAACCCTAACCTAACCGACCTAAGACAGAGTTCGCTTATGACAAGCCATTTTTATCCGCCCTGATAATGCACGACCCAATAATCCGCGTCCACGAAAAGTGTAAATGCATGCTATGTAATGTATTTAGAAAACAGAAATTATGCTTTAAAACGGATATACCAAATAATTATTAGCCCAAACAATAGTATGCGTAATATGTATTCGGCCAATACAGATTAGTTCAACTGAAATTATGCTATTAGCGTAGTATGCCAAACAAAGTAGTAGGCCAAAGTATTATTATGCGACAGTATTATTATGCCAATAGAAATTATGCCAAATCAATTATGCGAAACTATATTAGTCTAAAAAAAATTATGCCAATAAAGGGGATCCCATTAGAAATAGGAGGGCAGATCTTTCTCGACTCGCGTCGCGGCGCGGCGTCAGTTGTCCTAGTGCTAGCCCCCTTGGTATCTATGTCTTACCCGAAGGTGTAACAAAATATAGAACGAATAGGCTTAGGCTTAAATTAATATGATACCACAGTTTGCATCGTGCTTTTCCTAATACATAAAATAACACAATTAGTGCGAATTTAACAATCATCTTTTCTATATTCGTCAATTGAATAATATATGCCTTTTCCACTAGAAGGGCAAACAGTTTCTTTTTGAACAGCATATGTATAAAATGTTTCTTGACAACGTATTGAAGATTCTTGATGCCATCCCATGAACACTTTTTGAGAGCATACAATTTTTCTAGAACGGA
This sequence comes from Epinotia ramella, assembly GCA_947578815.1. Lineage (NCBI taxonomy): Eukaryota > Metazoa > Arthropoda > Insecta > Lepidoptera > Tortricidae > Epinotia > Epinotia ramella. The sequence goes on from OX388205.1 coordinate 24,974,534, forward strand.
TCTTATCTTAAGAGTCAGGTCCAACAAAACCTTGTTTTAGCCACTTGCCACAAACGCTTTGAAATGAAAAGGCATGTTTAATAAATACTTTACTCAAATAGTGTCCGACTCTTAAAGTAGCATAGATAAAATTAAAACGAAAGGTCAAATCAATTAACAACTTTTTTAATGATAAGTACTGAGTAGTACCTAGTTGAAGCATACTTAGTACAACGTAAACAATTAGCGGTTACACTTAAAAATTAGAGACAATGGAGTCTTCTCTTTGTGCCTCGTACAATGAAAAGTGAGTTCATTCTAGAAAAAATATTCGCACCATACTAGAACTTATATTTATAATCTGTGACCAATGTACCTGTCTGAAAATTAGACCTTATGGTTTCCTAATCTGGACAGAACAGCGCTTCAAAGACCGAAATACGATACGTAAGTATCTGAACGATCCCATTGTCACTGACAATTAAGTTAATGCCACGACTGACCATAACAGATGTCGTCAACAATTGGATTTAGCTTTAAATTACGCGAATTAAAGGCGTTGGAAATAAATTTTAACGCTGTTGCCTGGCGCTTAATGTGATTACTTACGAGTACGTTCGTTACTCTCGTAATTATGGACGACGCAACGGAGAATATCATGAAACGTGGTTGCTTAGGAGTGAAATGACGAATGCTTAAAAATATGAATGTGACATAAAATCGCATTTCAAAATCGTTACTTATTGCGCCTTGCAAACCGGTTGTGAGAAACGCGAAAGATACACATCTTGTAGGTAAGGATCACAATATTTGGCATCATAAGTAATATAAGTATATTGTAAATAATACAGTTAACTTTATAAGTTTATTCTGGAATGACACTAGGTTCGGAAAAAGTTGAATATCGTTCAGCAGGCCGATCACGTAACGCACGTACACTAGACAGCATAAGTGCATGGTCAAGTCGCAAACTGTTTCCCTTGACGCGCTTGCTAACGCCATCTATGTGCACGACGTGTAATATCATTATAGATGTAAATGTAAACCTCAGAGGATCGGCATAGTTTCACTAGATGGCGCTGTTAACACAGATGGAAACAAAAACTAATTCCTCATCTTGGATATAATTATATTTTTCTTGGGTTATTATTTTTCCTATATTATACTGTCAAGTAATCTTGCCAACGCATTATCGATCGATAATGGCGGTATTATGACGCAATTTGGAATGTGCTTTCTATTTATGTGCTACCTTTGTGCATTTATTTTTCTTGCGATGTTTCCGATTCACTACTAGTGAATATCCAAACAATTCCAAAAACACTTCTTTCCCAACATTTTTTTCGTTGGGTGCGGGATTTGAACCCGCGACTCTAAAGCTAGGTCGACAGTTACTTGCCTCGTTAGCCACTCGACCATCGGTTCAATTGACTAGGCAGTCGAAATTCATCATAAGTTTATTTTGCTGCTCAGATATTAATCCATTATGACTATGATTAGTATAATAATCGATGAGGGTAGACGAATGATTCAAAACTACCATACTTATTCGTTTTTATCACAAAGATGTTACATGTTCGTTCGTAGACCTACTTCAGCTGTGTTATTCATATTTTTTTTGGATATCATGAATATTAAAACTAGTTTTCTATGTAATATTGATCTAGTTAAAAGGTCGCAAATATTTGCGATATATAAAGAAGCTACAGAAACTGATCTAAACGTAAGTCGTTATTTTTACATGTTTGTGATATAATTATCTACTATAAGTAACTACTACTTAACTATCATACATTTTTCTGATGATTTATTTACGTATAATATTGTTGCAGCTAAAAAAAGGTTGAGCAAAAGGAAACGTCTCTGCTACACCGACAAAGAACGGCCACCAGCCATGGTAATGGACTACAAAGAAAATGATTTTGAATCGACAAGGCATTTCGTTGATTTATTGCACACAAGTGTGGACTGTTCGAGGTGTCTCCATAAAGAGGAGGGTTTATACTATCATGGGCATGCTGTTAAACCCTTGCTTACAGAGAAGCACATAAAACAGCAATTTGATACAATTTGGACACTGGACTAAATGTCATGTTTAGTGACGAGAAGTGAGAAGTGTTTAAATCTATTCAAAAGGACAATATAAGTTCACGTTCAGTGATCACGTAGTGCCTAACATGGAATCTGGTGGTATACCTAACTGTGAACATGTAAGGTTTGAAGAAAGACAGACCGGGTTATATATAAACAAGTGACAAAAGTAACATACTCGTATGAGTAGGATATTGTTTTCATCATGCTTTTTTAACCCTATAGATACTATTAGTAATAGATGTGTTAAGTTAAGGAAAATTATTATTAAACAACATAATCATGTTAATTAACGAGATCGAGTGACATAGATAACCGTGGAATCCTACCATTATAATCTATGAAATATATGGTCGTCTAGTATCAATAATAAAAGCCTTAGTGAACTGTAAGATTGTCCCGTATTTTATTATTATTTTAAATGTCATTAACACAAATGGCGGGTTTATTTACTTACTTAAAAGCTTACTTATAGATTTGGCTAACACCAGAATGCGTTCGCCTGATATATATGTTATAACCCGGTCTGAAATTATTAATAAAATTGTCAATAGGTTTTATTTTTATTGGGGTAAAGCTTCAATCTTTTTCCGATTTTCGGAAATGAAACTTAAGCTACATATAACCTCGATAAGATGTTAGAAAGTGGCTAATTCACTAATACTATTAACAAAAACTTCTGTTAACAGTGTTGCTGCTAACGGAAGGCCAGAAAACAAGGTTGTAATTTGGCCTATGATATGGCTGTCTGAAGTGAAGAGTGAAAAAGTGAAGTGAATTAAATCCAGTCAACAGGGCCATTTAAGTTTATAGTGTTATAATAATACGCGCCGTCATAATGGTCGCGTAGTTCCTAATATAGAAAAAGTGCAGATGCTGTCGGTCAAAGAGTACGGATTACGTTAAGATTTATATATTCTATAAACCGGGTTATCCTAAATAAATTAAAAATATATATATTGTTTCAGTAGGTAATAGGTATTAATATGCCGTTTGCTTTCTTTTTTATATTCCTTTACTATTTAAAATGTGATATTTCATAAGATCAAACAAGTGTAAGTAACGGTGAAAGACCAAATAAAATTATTATGATTATTTTCAAATCAATAACACAATAATTCATGGTTTGAACGCTCACATATAGGTATAGATATACTATGGCAATTAACACCTTAATGCGTTCTGCTGATTTGAATGTTAGATAACCCGGTTGTAAGTTAATATTGTCAATATTATATTTATTGGGGTGAAGCTTCAATCTTTTTCCAATTATGGAAATGAAACTTAAGCTATTACCTCAATAAAAATTTTACAAAGTTGCTAGGTAACTATTATTATGTAGTATTATAAAATTGCTTTAACAGAACTGTAGTGAACAAAATAAACATATTGAAACATAAAATGCTGTTTTAATTATTTAAGTTATGAATATATAATTTTCTTTATGACTAATATTTGTATATAAAGCACTTTCATCTATAGGAATAGAACAAATATAAAAAGATACAAAAACATAAACCTCCCATTACCTGGGATTCGAACCTCGACAGTTCTAGGCCGCTGAGCCTAGAGAACATGTCTTAATCCATTGAGCTATCTCAACATTATAGGTAATGGTGGAAATATAGCATTCAAATACCAGTGGTATCGCACTTAAATACAGCTATTATAAATTAGCATTTACCAGCCTTGTTAATAGTTATACTAATATGAGAATATTTCTGGTGATAACAAACAGGTGTCAATTTATAGGTATTTAATGTGCCTAGTAATGTGCTTATTTTCTGCGGTATGTCTAAATAGTAGCGCCAACAACGCCATCTAGTTTAATTATTGCGCACCACGTGCAACTATGTGAGCAGCAGACGTCAAACGATGCAAGCGAAACTGAGCCGTAAGGTGTCCATGCATTATTGCAGCCGATAGTACAATAGGTAGATCTAAATGTCATTTTTTATATGGAAAAATTACAGTTGGACTTACCTAACGCGCGTTCGAAACGTTATGTGATTATCCCTCAGTAGAATATTGTAACATTTCATTAATCGTAAACTATTCGCCATTTTCGATAGACATTTTCAAAAACCTTAAACAACAGCCCGCTTTAATCTTGCTTTACCAAAACGACAGAGCAAATTACGACAAGAAGATAAGATGTGAGGAAGAAATATCGTTATCTGACATTCCTTTAGCGTCCTTGTAGAGTCACACTAAAACTGAGTAAATTGCACCAACTTGCCTCAGTTTCTACTAGCCAGCTACATAAACTAATTACAGACATAGATATACCTCATGTCATTGTATAGCCAAAGTTTCGTCACAATCCAAAACGTAGTTTTAAAATGAGAACGTAACTCCGTTTGTATGGGAAGGTGAAATTCGGCCGAGCTTACTACTGCGGACTCTTAACAACACAAAAACAAAAAAACAAACAACAACACAAAATATTTATACATCTAAAAATGTCTCTTGTTCCCACCTCGTATTCGTAATATGAAACTTTTATAGCGACATTATTACCAACGACATTAGGGTGAATTTTTTACACGTCCACATGAGGAAAGTTTAGACTTTTATCGCGGGTTTCTGACATACTCGTAGACTGTATGATAGATAAAGTTTAGAAGTTGTTACTCGCTAGGCTCGGAGTGATAGTTGCAATTTTATATTTCTGGCGTTAGAGTCACTTTGTAGGTATTCATGAAAATACCTGCATATTAGAGATGCGCCGAATATTCGGTATTCGGCATATTTTTCAATGTTCGTTGTTCGGCCGAATTCGGTTCAAATGCCGAATATTTACCGAATAATGTTTAAGGTAATTGTCTGCAAGTTGCAATAATGTATTTACAGTATTTATAGTCATTCTTATTGTTACTATTTAACTAAACTTCGAAGTTTTTTAACGTGAGTACCTGTAAATTTATACGGGTGCGACCGAAGCGAAGCGTTTAATCAGTCATTGCTATAGCTGCGCGGCTGCGTCCCTCTCTTCTATGCTTAGGAATCCCTCTCTCGCTCGCACCATCATACTTTCCTAACCATAGAAAAGACGGACGCACAGCTATGTGAAAAAAAAATGCCGCGGGTTTTCTGACCAAATAGTAGATAGATAGATAAATCATCAAGTAAAACAATTGTGGTACGGAAACAGAATTATAAATTAAATTTAAGGCATACTTGTGCGTTGCAATAATGCCAAAAAGGTACTAGCTCAGTTTTGCTTTGCTCGTGTGAGCAAGCACTGATATTCTGCCAGTACCTCGGGTCACGATGCAGGTGAAATATTACAAGAGAAAATAATATTAAATAAATAAAGCTTGCAAATAATATCGAATAAATAAAACAGATCTGTTTGATAGGTGAGTAATAAAAATGACAAAATATAAGGTGTAACTATGTGTCGACAAGGAGTGTATATATTATGAAAAAGCGTGTGGTGAGATGTGTGATGTCCCTTAGAAGCACGCCTATATTACAAAATCTGCAACACAAATAGCCATAAGGAATTCCTGCCACTTGCTTGTCCAAGAGAAATCTTTTAATTTTTTTTTTAAAGATTTCTTGGATGGTAATTGTCGAAGTGGCGGAGGAATGTTATTCCAGCATTTGGTTGCAAGATAACGAAAACTGCCAGTAAAGGCGACCGTCCTGTACTTCTAAGATACATCGCCGTGTTGACCTAGTGCCATGCTGTGAGTGAAAAGACGAGACCCTTATTTTTCTGAACAGATAGTCAGGTTGGTACCCAGGCACCCATAACACAAGCCTTAATGAGCTTACTATGGGACTAGGTCGATTTGTGTAAGATTGTCCCCTAATATTTATTTATTTATTTTATTTTAATAGTCACGTAAATCATAGTTGTCATGTCATGTTCAGAATATAGTCCAGGCAATGAACTGACAACTTGTATGGAAAAAATTACAATTTTGGAAATAATTTATAATAGCTTATTTTTTATGTATAACGGATATATTATCAATTAAATAGTTACCCAGCGACAAAATCCGACAAAATTTCAGACATCGAAAAAATGATAAGTTAACTGGCTTCTAAAAAGTCAGTAAAAATATTAATAAATGTCTTTGTCTTTATTTTGGTTCATTAACATTTGCTCTATAATATTCAAGATAAATCGTACAAAAAAAGATAATGCATGCTTCATTTAAATCTACATAATTACTTCCGGGTGGAAAGTTTGTCGGATTCTTGACTAAATCATCTTAGAATAACGTTTTCAAATGAATTCAACAAAAAAAACGCTATTATAAATTAATGTTTTTCAAAACCGTATTTTGCCTGGAGTAATATCTCTAGGTTGCGAACCTCTGCCTTGTGCCGCCGGGTAGCATGTAAATTGCGGGATAAAAAATAAAATGACAAACATTTAGTCGTGTAGTTTGTAGCTCGGGGCTTATTTTACTACTGTTTTATGTAGGTAACCATCAGTACTTAGTATGTTACCTCCTGGAGAAATGGCGGCAATCTCTCAGTTATTTTAACAATTTATTTTGACAGTTTGTTAGTGTGGGAAAAATCTTGGAACTGATTTTGAACCAGTTAACCTCAACCGATTGAGCTGACATTTTGGGTAAGTATAGGTAAGTATAGTTTGGATGCCTATTCAATATTATGGTACCATCGAGCTGATCAGATGATGGAGACAAGGTGGCCAAGGGAATTCAGTACTTAGTACTAGTAATGAGTGTATATAGAAAAGTACAGTTGGCAATAAAAGCTTGTGACAATATTTTTTTTATGGCAGAAATTTATAACAGATTAAGATACACACGTATCCACCAAAGATGTGCGAAGTTGTGTTCTTATTTATCTGACGCCTTGCATACTTTAAAGCTAGGTGTCAAATACATGTAAGAAATGCTTTACATGTCTCTGGTGGATATCCACCCTTAGGACGTTTGTTTACATTAAATGAAAGATGTTGGAATGGTATCTATAGGTACCCCCCGGGACACCTTCCGCCTGAAGCAATTCATTAATTATGTCTGATTTCCGGTTTAGCATAGGTACCGGGAAATGTTATGTTTAATATATGTAATAAACTAGGGGCAACAGAATGGCCAGAACCGATTTTTTTTTGTAATAGTTAGATGGCCGCTTAGGTAAAACTATCCATATGGCAAATCATGATTTCTGCTTTTTAGCCAAAACAATCTTTCTCCTGCATTTTTGGCAAAATAGACATTTATTTCAATTTTTCAGCAAAATAGGCAATCAAAAGGTAATAAAAACATTTTAGAACTAAACATTTTTAAATCACGTCGTTTCTGACAATGAGGAAAACGTCCCAGTGCTTGAAACTGCCCCAATTCATTACAACAGAGCTGAATAATATGTGTCAACTATTGGACGTTAAAGTTGGACATTGGGACATTAATATTATTTGAAATATATATCTAGGTACCTACTTATAGGACGGATTCAAAGTGCTGTAAATATTTCACAAGACATATTATAGCAAGTGCTCGGTCCTGGGAATTTATTTCTACTGCGATATTCATCCGACTGGTCTCGCAAATCTCATCAAAGTGGAAATTTTTAATTAATCCCGGATTACTGAGAGCTAGTGCGTGCAGCCGGCTTATTGCCAGCAAATTTTCCACTTTTTTCTAGTACGAGTATATCTACACATACAGGGTGGATTTTTTTACACTATCATTTTAGCGCTAAATCAGAGGAGTGATCACGTAACTCTTCGAACGCACGTAAGAACAACTCATCTGTCATTTTCCGATGCAAAAAGTGACATTTAGCGCGCACAATGCGTCACGTGGTAGAGAGGTAGTCACGTAACGTTTTGACCGCGCGTTGGGATAGGACAGTCCAACTGTCAGATTTCCATATAAAAATTGACATTTACATCTGTAACTACACCTAACGTTTGCAATGCGTTAGGTGATCGATCTGCTGCAGAGGGGTGATCACATAACTTTTCGAACGCACGCTAAGACAACTCAACTGTCATTTTCCCATGAAAAAAGTGACATTTAGATGTACCTGACGCGCATACAATGCGTTACATGATCGACCTGCTGTAGGTCCCAAAGCTCAACTTACTCAACTAAACTTTTACTATGAGTCTCATCTCTTAGTTTGTTTAAGAAAGAAAAACATTTATTCGTGACACACACAAAACGACAAACATCTAATAAAAATACAAATAAACACATCACGAAATGGTCCATTTAGGTTCCATGGCTTCGGTAAAAATGAAAAATAAAAACCCATCTTTAGTTTTTTTCTATAGAGAAAATTTTAAGCAATCGTGTCTTTGTATCTGACAAAACATAATATTATATGTAACGAAATATTAAAATTGATCCTTTTTGTTTCCTAACCTTCGTCGTCCTTTGCCTTTGAATAATCTCATAACTTTCCAATCTATCCCCTTAACGCCCACTATCCACTACAGACATAAAATCCAGTGCTAAAATGCTAAGTACGTCTTTCAGACTAAATCGATTCACTATTAATCGGATTGGCTTGCGAAATCTTGTTCTAATTACGCTTGATAGCGCTCAATCAAGCCGCTTAAATATAATTTTATAATACAGCTTAAACTAGTAGACTGTAAAAAAGTAATTTAAGAGGAAACACTTAGGGTGAGATAATTGAGAAATAGGTATTTGTAAAAGGTATTGCTGTCGCGCCAACCTCAAGTCTTCCCCGGCAGAGCGCGATAGAGACAACTGCAGCTTGGACCGAAAATACCTATTAAAAGTACATAAAATCAACGTTTCGTAGTCCCCTGATATCTTCTCCAAAACTTGACATATTTAACTATTTTTTTATTAAAAATTAAAGAAAGGCTTTGGCCGTGTTCCTATGTTTTCGTTTTTTTAAATAATCTAGTCAAAATTGTTTTCTGGATGTTTGAACACAGCGGAAAATCTGGCATTTTTCTTAGGTTTTTGAAGGTTAATATCTCTTTTAAGAATAAATTTATGAAAAAAAGGAAAACAGAGACATGTCAATAGTAGCCATAGATTTATGGAAAAAAAATATTGCTCTACTGCCATTATCCAGGGAGAAAACAGGGGAACGTTTGTATGGAAAAACAGCGCTTGTGTTTCCTCTTAACATAAGAGTTGTTCAATGGCTGTTGATGAACCGTAATAGTGTAATCGATAAGGTTAAAATGTTTAAAACTAGTGACTCTGTGAGCTGAACACGCTAACCAGTCATATAAAAAAACAAGAACTTCCAAAAACTGAATCGAAAAAAAAAACATGTATTTAATTTTCGAATGTGCTCACAAAATTTATTGAGAATCTGTTGATAAATGCGACCTATACAGGAAGCGCTCATAGCCTAGCGGCGCCTGCGAGTCGGAAACGATAACGCAAAGATGGCAGCGGACAGTGTTTGGATGGGTGACCGCCTGATTTATGAGTGGTTAATATACATAAATGAGCGCTTCCGTGCTTTGGAAGGCACGCTAAGCAGTTGATCCCGGCTGCTGTCTATGACAGTAGTCGTTAAGCCGAGTTAGAGGCCTTCGGGCGGCTTAAGAACTTCCAACAGTCGAGTTGCCCACTCACTTGACAAAGGGGGGACAACTGTTACTCGCGTCCGCAGGAGCTACCTACCACAACCCTGCACGTGTCCCCTGAGTGGTAATGGGTGGTAGAGTGACAAACTTAAAATGTCGAGTCGTATGAGGAGTCAAGTGCCTGGCAATGGACAAAGAAAAGTGGCGGTTAGGTACTCCACTGACAAGAGCAAGGCTCTTAATACTCTAGGCAAAATACGGTTTTGAAAAACATTAATTTATAATAGCGTTTTTTTTGTTGATTTAATTTGAAAATGTTATTCTAAGATGATTTAGTCAAGAATCCGACAAACTTTCCACCTGGAAGTAATGATGTAGATTGAAATGAAGCATGCATTATCTTTTTTTGTACGATTTATCTTGAATATTATAGAGCAAATGTAAATGAACCAAAATAAAGACAAAAACATTTATTAATATTTTTACTGACTTTTTAGAAGCCAGTTAACTTATCATTTTTTCGATGTCTGAAATTTTGTCGGATTTTGTCGCTGGGTAACTATTTAATTGATACTATATCCGTTATACATAAAAAATAAGCTATTATAAATTATTTCCAAAATTGATATTTTTTCAATACAAGTTGTCAGTTCATTGCCTGGACTATAAGTAATTATGATGAGAGGAGGACAGCCGGACATTCGAAAGACTATTGGCCCAAGCTGAAATAGAGACGTAACTACTACGTTCGCTTCGCTCGCTCGTTCATTAATATGATGTATTAATGAATGTGCTTGACTTTGAGCCGATAATTGACAATTTAAATTTAATAAGTGTCAACTATTACGCATTAAGGTGAATTAAATAACGATACGATGAACATTGGGAAGTTTACTGTATCGTGATTTAATTGTAACACACAAACAAATAAGACGCATCACATGGCGTTATTCGCAAAGGTCAATCAAACCATTATATAAGAAATGGACATCTTAGAGAATTCTTTCTACTATTAAACCATTTATTCAAATGAAGTAGGGACCAATACCATTAAATTACTAAAACCGCGTTAGTGACACAGTGTCACCCCGACGTTTTCCGGAAAAATCACGATAGATGTCGTTGTCATGTTCATAGCTGGAACCAATTATTTACAACCAGGGAAATAAGGAAATGTTTGCCACCCCTAGAGCTGTTTGTTGGGCCCAGGCGTTTATTCTGAGTCTTATTGGTTTTCACAGACAACATGCCGATGTTAATATGTGGGCTTTATTTTTAGATACGCTCGAATGGGTTGGTCGGAGGCTGCACGCTTTATAAATGCGAGTCAGTCGGTTGTCTACGTGATTAAAAGTAAAGATTAGCCCCCTTATTCATAAAACTTAAAATGCCTCTGCTAAATAAATTGTGCATTTTCCCTTTCTTACGAACACAAATTTCAAAGTGACAGATAAGGACAAACAAATTTTAAAGGCATAAATAAATAAATAAATAAATAAATATTAGTGGACAATCTTACACAAATCGACCTAGTCCCATAGTAAGCTCATTAAGGCTTGTGTTATGGGTACTAGACGACGATATATATAATAGATATAAATACTTAAATACATAGAAAACTTCCATGACTCAGAAACAAATATTCATGCTCATCACACAAATATTTGCCCTTACCGGGATTCAAACCCAGGACCTTCAGCTTCGTAGGCAGCGTCACTACCCACTAGGCTAACCGGTCGTCAAAGCAAAAGCATTTTAGTTAAAACAGGCTTGTAGTACGTTTAATCTTTTATGAATACGGCCGTAGGACTGTAATAAATAAACAGCTAGCGATTTGATACAATTTCACTTTAAGGGGATGCCTTGATTCGAGTCTCCCCTCCCCCTGTGAGGGGGGCACGCTTATGCCTTCCGCATAAGAGAAAAAGAAATGCCACACTTTTCTGGAATGGCTGATAAACAATCATAAAGTCAAGAATCATTTGTCTGAAAATCAGCCCTGATTGTGTCCTGTTCTAGTCAGAATGCGATATTTACGGACGGACAGACGGACGGACATGGCGAAACTAAGGGTTCCTTGTTGACTACGGAACCCTAAAAAAAAGTTTTTTTTCATACAAAAGGTATATTACCCAGAGTATAATTTTACCCTGTCACCCGGAACATAATTTTAAACCGTTTGATACCTTATTCATCAAAATTGGTTCAGTATCTTAAATGCTACGGTGAAACACACTTAAAAAATACAAACATTAGCCCTTTTTATACTTTCGTTTTTAGTTATAGCCTATTTTGTTATTATGATTAAGCTAGCTTTACTTTATATTGTAACTATTCTTTCTTAATTGCATATAAAATATTAATAATTTATCAATAACCAAAAAAAAAAAAAACAGCCCGCTAAAATCATATCCCTTCGTGTAAGGCCTGAGTGGACGGCGCTCAGAGCGGAGCGTGCAGCGTCCATATAAATCAAATGCAATTTATATGGACGCTCGACGCCCCGCTCTGAGCGGGGCGTCCACTCAGGCCTTACACTTCCTGTCGGGCAAAAATTTCAACTCTAGTGGACTTCCGGGGTTAGGTCGGACTTACTATAAACAGGCATACATGCGAATAAGAATAAGAATAGTTTATTTGCCAGAATAACGTTTACAAGGATCTTACGTGCTACATAAATGCGTCTCAGTATTCAGTCGAACATCCGACATGCAAAGTTACGAGTGGTATGCCATTTTTTTTCTTCTATTTTATTTTTTTAACCATCCCAACCGTTTCGCGTTTTTCACATTGTGTCTCTCGTCCAATGTGTTTGTTTTACATATTAAAAAAAAATATTGTATTCATTATTTGTTTATTATATGTATTCGTTTGTATCGGCGGTATGTTGTGTTGCGTTCCGTGGGTCACGTACGGTGCTGTCTGAAAACCAGCGCTGTAGGTGTCTGTCTGACACCTCGGCATAATGCTGAGACAGCGACCGATTCACTGCCGCGAAGACACACACATTATGTGTCAATTGTCATGTATGTCTAATCCCTCTGTCTCTGTGTGTCTTTTGTGTAGTGAATAAATGTCTTCTTTCTTTCTTTCTTTCTTTCTTTCTTTATTTAACTGAACTATCATTAGGTGAGTAGCTACATGACATTGCATTACAGACAAATGAGTCACTTAAATCGAAAAAGAATAGTCGGCTTTTAGTTAAATCATATTAAATTCAATTAGGTACTAAATTAAATTACATCCCAGAGATAATGTCACCTTCATAGCTAATGAATGATTTCATATTATATAAAAATGTCGAATTATACATTGTCAAATTAAGAGTCGGCAAATATTATACCTACATAAAAAATCTGATATTCATTTACACTATTTCATAAAACATGGCTAAGAACACTCGGGATAAAATTATTTATGACACAAACGAAAACCGCATTGAAATCGGTCCATCCGTTTGGGAGCTACGATACCACAGACAGATACGCACATACATAGATACACAGACACGTTAAACTTATAACACCCCTCTTTTGGCGTCGGGGGTTAAAAACATCGGATTTCTGTAAGCCTAAACATAATCCGTGATCGTGCAGCCATGCAAACAAAACGTGAAACGCTTCAAGAAGTTTTAATTTTGTCTCACTTAATTTACTTTTAATTTGAAATGTATGGCTCTGTTAACTAAAATGTATTTTATTACTTTCTTAAAATACAAAATAACAAAGAGAATAACCAACGAAATTGAATGGCATCTTCAACCGACTTCAAAAAAGGAGGAGGTTCTCGATTCGTCGGAATCTTTTATTTTATGTAGGTTCCCAGATTACTCGAAACGGCGAAATCGAGGAAAGTTCCAACAAGGCGAAGTACTGAATACGGGTGTAGACTCGAAAATTATTATTACCTCAAAAGAAAGAAAGAAAAAAAATATGCCTAGTGACGAAAATCCCATTCAGATATCTCAAAGAATTGCGAAGCTACAACCATTTTAATATTGCTTGTTAGAGAAAACGTGTGTGTGACGTCACGTTACGCGTCGCGCGCCGGGGGGCCGCGTCGACGGCGGCGCCGAACACGACGGGGCGCGGCACATTGCCGTCTATTAGTGACGTCACAATCTTCAAGCGTCATCGTTTCATATGAAGTTGCGTTTTGCGAAAAAGGGACAGAACATACTCCTTCTTGAAACTTTTGGACACTTCTAACTTCGTGACCTTTTGCATTGAATTTTTCTCCATTTGACTAGATTTTTAATCCTTTTTCGAGAAAATATTGAAGTCGGTTAAAACTTTATTTCTAAAGTAAATTATATTTTAAATAGCCAATCGCCAGTGTCATGGGAACTTTCGGGCCACCAACGATCCGGCCGGGGCGGTCCTTTTTGTTAGTTTAGGTTATTATTATTATAACGTATTATTGACGAAGCCTGTTGCGGATTCTATCATTGTTAGTTAAGTGCCTATGTTTGTTTGTACGCAATTGACGTAGCCTGCGTTGCGGATATTTTTATGTACCTAATCATTCTTTTTTCGTAAATAAATACATTATTTATGTTTAAATAGGTTTGATGGGTGTTTCTAAATAAGGGCATTAAGCTGATTTTTCACCGGAGGCGGAGGGGCAAGACGAGACAAGGCGAGGCGAGAATTGAAATTTGTATGGCACTTACTATTTCCACCGAGCGCGCGCGAGCAGAGAATTGAAAAGCCATACGAATTTCAATTCTCGCCTCGCCTCGTCTCGTCTCGTCTCTCCGGTAGAAAATCAGGTTTAGAATGTAATATTACTTAGCGGGTGATAAATTCGACTCACAACCACCACCACTATTACTAATTAGTTACGTACTTACTAAATTGGATACCACTAATAATACATATTTCACTGCTCGAGAATTACTAAAGCATCAAAGTAAGTGTTACTAAGTCTTCCGCGGTAATGAATAGAACTTACATCGAAGCAAATTAATGACACGTCAGACACACAATCGTATTACGTTTGCTTTGAAGATTACGTTATGTCAACAAGGCTTACACTTACATAGACCCTAATGTGAACTTTAATAGTGATATGTTAGAAGTGAAATTGGTTTGAAGTTAGCTCATGATTTTCAAGATGTGAGTAAAACCAATGTGTAGATGTTAGAAAGCTATAGGCATGCAAGGAAATATATAGAAGTCTTCAATCCACATTGTTTTTTTTTACTTGGTCAAAAAACAACCTGCTTAATCTCCTCCTGGTTTCGCGCCGTCGACTTGCCAAAACGCGAAAGTCACTCGGCGTCATTGGTGTCAACATAATAATAAACTCATCAAGTGATGCAGTATTTAGGTAAAAAGGCCTTTTTTTTAGGGCATGCACACACCGGTCGCGGTTGCGGGCCGGCCGCGGGCCCGCGCAAGTTGTAAAACATTGAAACTATACTTCAATTCAAACACACATCGAACGCGGTCCGAACGCGGGCCCGCGGCGCTAAGTTACAACTCGGGCAGCGTGGCCGCGGGTCGGGCGCGGCGCGGGTCGAGTGCGGCGCGGGTTGGGCGATTGATATCTCTCTCACTACCAACGCATTTAATATCTCTATGACACAGTAGCGCAGCCCGCGCTACTGTGTGATACAAAACATATAACACGGCAGATCTCCTTTATGAAGGTTACCAGCTTTTCAGTTGGCACTCTCACCACAAATTAATTGAAACTCCCTTTATGTCTGTGGGACTATTATTCAAGCCAAACGCACATCAAAACGTAATCTAACATAACCAATTTACGGCACCACTCAATTCGCATATGTAAATAATGGTACGACGTCGACATCCCGGAATACCCCCCCAATTAAGGAAGATCAAAGCCGCCTGAGACACGTAGTGCATCTCGAACAGTTCGATAATAGTACCCCAGTCTGATCACAACTGCTTTCACTGTCGATTCTATCCACTAGTATATTTAGACCTCGGGTTTCGTAACAACTGTGCGTAATTGGAGGTCGTAGTTAGGCTGGGTTAGTTTGAGGTGTGTCAGTAAACATTGTATACGCCTTGGACGCTGATTTGACACTATAGACGAGCTATTTCAGCAATAATTGTTACCGGAAGACGTGGCCAATAAAGGTGTTACACGAAACGAAGTATGTAAACCTAAATGGGTCATTATTTCATGGTGTAAAATTGTGTTCCGACGTTTTATTTCAATAAGTTTAAAAAATAAGCAAGTACTTGATGTATTTTTATAATAATGGCACTCAATTAATAATTGTCAATATAATACCTACTCGTACGTGTTTACATATTTCAAAAGATTTTGTTTAAATTTTGCAATTTTTGGGATAAACGTCATGCTACGTGGTCAGTTCGGATAATACATTAGTTAACTTTCAAATACAAAGTTAGCAAATATCCACCGCTAACTATAAGGTCCTTAAATAAATAGATATTTACTATATTTGATACAAAAACAATAAAATACAGACAATAAAAACTATTAATTTTTGAACAATAACTTTGGTTCCAAAAAACACCATCAATTTCATGGTCACCCATATTCAGTCACATTTTTTACAAAAATATTGGTCATATTCAAATATTGGCAGGTTTTTTAACGTTAGCAACACCAACATTCAGTGTCATAACAATTTGCAGAGTTGTTGACCGGCACGCGCCATTCCGTAATAAATAAGTAATAAATTATTCAGTTTTCTGTGCAATTTGCGTCAAACATCGTGCATCACTTTCGTTTTTGTTAAAAATTGGTAAGTTTTTAGTAATTAATTATAATAATCGACTAGCGTGTTGTACTGTAGTTAAATTACAGATTGATAATTCGTTTTTTTTCCTAACCTTAAAACTATTGACATTAAACTGTTTTAGACGCCAAGTCGTCATTTTCGTGGTCATCACTTTCGTGATGGTCACTTTCGTGGTCATACATCACTTTTGTGGCGTTGGGTAATGGTAATGGTGCACCATACAGGTCCAAAAATAGTATTAATATTCAAAAACATATTTAACTCAGATTCAGACAGTAATTGAATTCCGTAGTACAGTTGTTTTTAAAAGTGTAACGGTGTTAAGTTATGGGTAACAAAAGTGACGATTCGAATTAGTCACTTTCGTGGTCAAATATTTTTATTTTTTAAAATTGATCTGACTGATTAATTATTAATGGTTCCTAAATTGTGTTCAAACCTTATTTTAGATTATATGATTAAAAAGTCAAAGTCTAGCGAATATTTCATAGCTGTTGGAATTCCTTGTATAAATAAATAAATAAATAAGCTATAAAAAACAAACAAGTGTTATTTTTCGTGGTCATTATGATCACTTTCGTTACCATAAAAAAAAGTTTTTTGAGATTTTTTCTATAAATAAGCATTGTTGATCTCGAACATTATTAAAACCATGTGTAATATAGATATATTACACATGGTTTTCAGGTAATCAGATGATTACATTCATAATAAATTAAAAAAATAAACAAAAAGAGCTTTTTTATTTTTGAAAATTTTTGAAGCCTTGTGAAATAATGACCCAAATAACACTGGTAAAGTTCCCAACTAATTCCAATTGAAGAAAGTGGAGTCCAGATGCCCACCGAATGGTCAGGACGCTGTGTCAAAAGCTCGTCCAGACACTGTGGGGACCACAGAGCTGCATCGTTCCTCACTCAACGGATTAGCATAGCGATCCAGAGGGGGAACGCAGCCAGCCTAAGGGGACCCTGCCGCAGGGGCCTGATCTGGGAGACATCATCATCATCATCATTACTTAAGAGCCTTGCTCTTGTCGGTGGAGTAACCGCCACTTTTCTCTGTCCATTGCCAGCCTCTTGGCTTCCTCATATGACTCGACATCAGCTTTATCTTTTATTTGGCTAAAATATATTAGCCTAGGCCTTCCTCTGCCTCTCTTGCCTTCAATTTTACGCTCCAGGATGTTAAGGAAGAAACTGTCGTGCCGTATCAGGTGGCCCACCATCTTGCCTCACCTGGACAGACATCAGTTAAGTAATTTTAGGTTAATTCTATTTTTTATTTATTTTTTTCTACTCCTGAATGTGCCTCCACTCCTCTAAGTAGTCCTTCAATTAAAAAAATCCTTTCATTTAATATAAACATAATTTAATTGGAGAAAATGTTATCAATAATTAAAAAAAAATCTGATTAGAAATATTATTATTGTTAATCATCATTCATTATCATTAATGTCAATGAAAATATTGGTCTCCAGAGACGTATCTCCACTAGACCAATATTTTCATTGACATTAAACAAAATTAATAAAAACCTTTTCGTCGAGCGTAAGTAATTACAATTTTCCAAAACCGCACGCCGCTTAACCAATAAATACATTAAATCCTCCAATCGCCCGCTCCTGAAAAGTGAAATGAGTAATTTTGAGGGGTGGCGCGTCACCGACCGCTGGCGCCGACGTGCCATTAATTTGTTTCGAACAATCAGGTGTTTTTGATAGAAGGTGGTAACCCTAACGGACGGCGCGGGTGCGAAACGGAATAAGCAGCAAAGCGGTATTTTACGAGTTTCGACGCGGATTTGTTAGACCAGCGGTTGAACAAAAATGGGTTATTACAACATTAAAGTTTTTTCTTTTTTGATATGTCGTTGGAGGCATGTTAAATAATACTTATGTAAAAAGTTAGAAAATTTTAGGTGGAGCTTTCGGCTATATTGAAATATTTTAGTTTTTGCTAATAACTATGTCAATATAGAATTAGAGTTACAAAAAACTGTAACATATGCAATAACACTTTAATTTATATACGATATTCTGTTTTTAGAAATCTGGGACTTCTGCATCCTGGTGAACGTAAAAATGCAAATAATTTTGTAAATAAAGAATTAGAGTAGCTGATATTGCAAAGTTACGATATTGTCGATCCACTTAACATATTGGAAAAAAGTTAGAAATGTAGACAATCGGCTTGTCTAGATATTGATTTCCGGTTAAACAGTATAGCCAATATTGAATTAAAGTTTGTAGAGTTAATAGTAAACGATCATGACAATGATATCAGTTACCAAACAAAAGTTAAGAAAAATAAACTTACGGCGACACTAAATATTGATACCTAAGTACTCCGTGCGTAAATGAATACATTTAAAAAGCGCGGCATGTATGCGCGCGCCGCGCTGTGCGCTGTGGCAGCAGGCAGCATTCAACGCAACGGTAGAGGAGTGCCCTTGATTGCGTCCACGATCCATAAAAAAATCCACAAAGAATCAATGGCAAAAGACATGTTATTTTGTTATACGTACGTTAATGGAAATACAAAGAAAAAATGTATCCTTATTTATTACCAACTATACTAGGGATTGCCCGCGGTTTCGTCGAAGTGGTTATCGCGTTATACACATAATTTAAAAATATTTTAGGGATCACCCCTTATACAAATGACCACTCTTCCATGTTTTGTTACTCCTTTAAGCCAGCTGCATAAATACCTACTAACAAATAACCTACATGTATTTTTTTGCGACGTGGTCAGCAGTAAGCTATAGTTAAACTCAATTTACCTTAGATGAAATTGTATATTTAGTATGTAGGGTAATTTCACCGGTTAGCGACCACCTAATTTAGTGTGCCGGTTTGCGACCACTCGGGAGTAATAGTGAACCGAGAGGATATTTTCTCGTTTTTTAATTCCTGCCTAATATCTGCTTTAAAAATTGCGTACGTACCGAGGCATTTTTACAGCCTTTTTAAATGTTATTATATCTTTAATTGAAAAAAAAAACCTTGTCCTTAAGGTGGTCATTAACCGAAGTTGGTCACGTAACCGGCGTAATGACCGTATGATATGGTGGGGTAAGTATAATACATGACGGCGAATAGGATAGGACTGGACAAGATATGACAATAGGAACCAGGATAAACAGAAATAATAAAAATAGTTGTGAATAGCTCGTATATTTTTATTACAATAACAGTAAAAAAAAATAATTGAAATTTTTTCACATTATAATATAACTGACAGCGAACTTTTATTAATACAGTATAATCTCGATTATTCGAAGTGTCAAAGAATAAAATTTTCAGTCGAAATATTATAAATTTTCGACGTAATAAAGTAGGTACTTATTGTTTTATATTAAAGTCAGTATGGATGGCTAACACAATAGTAAAAAAATACAAAAAATACAACCATTTACGACAACATTATAATAAAATTGCAAGTAGGTATTGTATAAGTATTAATCATTCATATTTGTTTACACCTAATGACAATTCTAAGTGAACTTCTGCGACTTCTCATTATTCTGTGCAGCTTTTTTCACAAAATAACTAAAATAATTAAAAGACGGAACTTTATTTTCATTATTATTAAAATTGAACTCTTATTTTTACAGTCTAATCTCGATTCTTCGAAGTGCAATAGAATAAAGTCTTCAATTCTAATCTTACAACTTTCTAGTAGTAAGGGTGACTGAGCTAAGCCGCAGACGGACATACGGACATGGCGAAACTATAAGGGTTCCTTGTTGCCTACGCAAACCTGAAAAGGCTATACTGGCGATTTTTTTTTATTCTGATTGAAAAAACACCGCACACCTAGTATGGAAAAAAAGAACTGAATATTTTGAATAAAAAAAACTATTTTGTGTATTTAAGTATGTTTAAAAATAATGGAGGTGCAAAAACTTTTTAAGTAAGGATTAGTTTTTCAATAAAATATATTTTGTGAAAACTGTTAACTGAACCAGAATTGAGCTTCATAGTAAAATGTAAAAGAAAAAAAAATAAGTGGTTAGATTCTTCCTACTTTTACCAGTAAGATTTTTTTTCAATCGAATTAAAGATCCATAAGACTGATTGGCCCCTGAGACCCATTGTGAGTCAAATAGATTCACCTACATATAAGGCTTCCCGTTTCCTGGTGGATATCCTGCAGCCTCTAACAGGTAACACGACCAGCTTTGTGCGAGACTCCACACATTTTGTACATTTACTCGAAAACGTTACACTGCATGAGGATGAGTTGATGGTGAGTTTCGATGTAGCCTCTCTATTTACAAATGTACCGGTATCGGAGACAATAGACATAATTAAACAGATGGTCATTCAGAACGATTTACCTACCGAGTACATGAGTCTTATCGAGTTTTGCCTGACGAGTGGATACTTTGTATGGCGGGGTGAACACTATAGGCAAATTGAGGGAGTGGCAATGGGCTCTCCGATAGCACCGGTGGTGGCCAACATCTTTATGGAGGATTTCGAACGGAAGGCATTGGAGGGCTGCCCACACAGACCTAGGTTTTGGTGGCGTTATGTGGATGACGTGTTCGCTGTTGTGTCGCACAAGGAGGTGGACCTGGTGCTAGACCATCTCAACGCGCAGCATGCCAAAATAAAGTTCACCATTGAGAAGGAGTGTAATGGTGCACTCCCGTTTCTTGATTTCTTGGTTCAGCGAGATCAGCGCGGTCGATTGTCTAGTAAGGTGTACCGGAAACCAACACACACAGATCGCTATTTGCAAGCTGACTCACATCACCACCCCGCACATCTGTCTTCGGTCCCACGCGCGCTTATCAACAGGGCTCTGCGGCTCTGTGACCCGCAATATGTGCAAGAGGAGCTGCAGCATGTGAGACAGGTGCTAGAGAGGAATGGGTATGGTTGGAGACAGAGTCAACGAGTAGCGAGTCGTTGCACTTTGCAGCGCGCACACACGGTGGAGAGAGCTCCTGCGTACTTGCCATATATTAGGGGGGTTACGGATATGATTGGACGCCTATTACGCCGGAGGTTGAGCATTAGGACAATTTTCCGCCCTCATACCAAGATGAGGCAGATGTTGCGCTCTCCTAAGGACCGAGACCCACTGGGTAGCCCGGGGGTGTACGAGATTCCCTGTGATTGTGGTAAGGCGTACGTAGGGGAAACTGGGCGGAACGTCTCCACGAGATTGCTGGAACACATACGCAGCGTGAAGAAGATGGATGTTAGGAACTCGGCGGTAGCAGAACATGCGTGCGATACAGGCGCGTCACATTTCATTCGTTTCGACAAGGCGAAATTGCTGGTACGGGAGAAAGGTTATGTGCCACGCAAGATTCGCGAGGCGATTGAAATTGGGCGCCGCCCAAATTTTAATCGGGATGGTGGTTGGATGTTACCGCCAGCATGGAAAACTATCATTCCTAAATTGAAGTGGACAGTGTGTTGTGACAACCCCGTGGACACAGTGAGTTCAGTGTGCGTGTCGTCTATCGGAGGAGATGACCTCCTACCGCAATCTCACTCAACTACTCCAGCGCTAGACTGCCCCCCTCCCCCCGCCCTGTCGGCGCGTGCGTCACGCGCCGCTCGGCGTTCGGAGCGAGCGCGGGCAGTGATACAAGCGACACCGCCGCGAAAACACTCATCCTGAAGAAGAACTCCCGAAGAGTTCGAAACATGTCGCCCGTAGTGACATAGAATACGTGAGTTGAACCGTGTAATTTTTAGTATTATTTTTTTTCAAGTTGTGTTTTGAACCGATTCTTATGACATACATTATTTTCATTTTAATCTGACCACTTTTTTTTTTCTTCATACATTTTACTATACAGCTCAAATATGGGTCACCATTCACATTTCTTTTCCTCAAAATGTAAAGGTACTCACTTTTTTTGAAATAATACACATTAATACGCAAAATAGTTTTTTCAACAAAATGTTCAACTTTTTTTTCATCCTAGGGAGCGTTGTCCTTTAGAACTTCGTTAGCAGACGTTTCTGCTTAGTAAACCTTTAATTGTCTCGAATATTCCTAACAAGTAGGGTAAATCGTCAATAACTGGCCACCTTATACTATCTATATCTATTCTATTATACGTGAATAGAGTTAATTTTTAGTATGAGGGGGCCGATTATTCAAGGGTGGCCAGTTATTGGAGATTTACCTTACTACAAATAATATACATACATACATACATACAAATGTACATCACGCCTATTTCCCGGAGGGATAGGCAGAGATCACGGATTTCCACTTGCTACGATCTTGACAAACTTTTCTTGCTTCATTCACTATCATTACATTCTGCATACAAATAATATTTGTAATCAAAGAATATATTTCTATAAACTATTTTTTTTTCAAAGAATATAAGCGGGAAATCAGGTGAATGGATCATTGCACGCGTTTGTGAGCAGCCAAAATATAACAAAGAAGGCTCGACCCGCGGTTCACAGAGGAGTGCTTGTTCCTACACTGATGTATGGAAGTGAGACTTGGGTATTTCAGAAAAAGCATGAGAGTAGACTGAATGCAGTTGAAATGAGAGCGTTAAGAAGTATGTGTGGAGCTCGTTTGAATGATAGAATAAAAAATAGTATAATAAGAGAAAAATGTGGAATAGAAGACGATGTAGTGACTAGGATTGACCAAGGTATGCTTCGGTGGTTTGGGCTGGGCATGTTGAGAGGATGTGTGAAAGTAGACTGACTAAGATGATTTACGTCCAGGAGATGGATGGAAGGGTCGGTAGGGGGCGGCCTAGGCGAGGGTATCATGACCAAATTTCAGCGATACTGTTAAAAGGCCAGGTCAGGAGTACCCGCAACCGACGAGCGTGTATGAGAAGATGTATGGATGTCATCGAAGCGAAAGAAGTATGTAAGGACCGTAGTATTTGGCGTTCCTTAGTCTCTGCCTACCCCAATGGGATACGGGCGTGAGTATATGTATGTATGTATGTTGGTTTAAATTATGCTCTACTTTCTAAGTTTTCTTTAATCAGGTACTATTAGATCAGAAACGTAAATTGGAATGTTTGATTTAATAACGTTGGGTATTGACCCAACGTTATTAAATTAAACATTCCAACCGCCGCCGCCGCCCCGGTTACGCGACCAGCTTCAGTTAGCGACCACGTGAAAGACAACGTATTTTTTTTTTCAATTAAATATACCCAATAAAATGACATTACAACGCACTCTAAATAAACCGTGCCCCATCATCATTCTCCTAGCGTTGTTCCCGGTTATGCCCCTAAAGGAGCTCGGGGTCCGCTTTGACACCTAGTCCCAAGATTTGGCATAGGCGCTAGTTTTACGAAAGCGACTGCCATCTGACCTTCCAACCCAGAGGGAAAACTAGACCTTATTGGGATTAGATCGGTTTCCTCACGATGTAAATAAACCGTGCCCCGCATGTATTATTTAAAGTAATTATTAAACAGGAATCTATTGAAGAAGTATTTAAAGACCGTAGTATTTGGCGTTCCTTAGTCTCTGCCTACCCCAATGGGATACGGGCGTGAGTATATGTATGTATGTATGTAATCTATTGAAAAAAACTGAAAGGATATATTGTCGTTTTTTGCGGTAGATTCCTGACACCAATTGAAATGAGTGGTCGCAAACCGGAACCATAAATTAGGTGGTCGCTAACCGGCGATATTACCCTGCAACATGACCCTCGTGTTCGTAACAGCAATCCGTAATCAGGGGCAAACTAACATTGGTTTGCTTGCGGCGAGCAGCTATAGCTGCGTTTAACAACATCTGTGTAGTACATTTCTTTATTTCGCTGACAGTGATTCTGACTTGAACAGGGCGTTTGAGTTGACCCTGTTTAAACACTTCTTTGGCAGCTTCGTTGCAAAAAAAAAACAAAAGTTTTGAAAATCAAAGCATTCCTCATCGTCACTAGGCTGTGCTACTGGTGCCTCCATCTCCATTCTTCTTTTGTGCGCCGATATAGCCTTCGAATCAATGTATAGTAATCTACACAACGACGTTTTTTAATACAGTTGCGAAAAAATAAGAAAAACAACAAGTAAGGAATTAGAAACTTTCATATTATTAATTCTGTAACGTCATTGTAATACAGTTGAAAAATGATGAAGTTCAAAAATCATTTTATTTAGTACAGCTCTATCTTATTTATTTTTTATTGACATAATAATTAATGGTACAATTTGTACGATTATTGAGTGGGAAAAGTGAAAAGCACTAGTTCGTGAAAATCAACTTTCCGCACGCTAAACAGCTACGTAAAAGTAGCACTTTTTGAGCAAATGTATTTCTAATATGTGCACGGTAAACAAACAAATGAATGATTTGAAAGACAACAGCAGCGCTTGCGCGGTAATGCGGGGAGGGCGGGGCGAGGTATCGCTCGCTAGGTCGGCTACGATCGGCCCCCGCGCGCCGCCGTTGAAGGGCCAGCGCGGCGTGGTTATGAATTTCGCGCCATTTTAAATAAATTATACTATTATTAATGCAAGCAATACACAGAATTTTCTTACTTTTCATAATATTGTTGCATATATTATTTTATAGTATTAGACTTATTTTTGCAGACTTTAATTCAATATTAGATCTTACAGGACAAAAAACGCATATTACTTTTATAGCATGTATCCTATTCTTCTACATTTTTAGCTTTGTCTATTAACTTAAGAAATTAGAGATATTGTTGAGGATTTTTAAACTTTAATTCAATATCGACAAAGTAATAACCTAATTCTGGTTTGACAAAGAAGCTGCGTAAAAAAAGTTCTACAAACTTAATAACATATAGCGTCATACATATTATAAACGATGAAGCTAAAACTTTGCACTTTAATTCAATATTCACAAATTTTAAATAAAAATATATAAATACCTACCTAATTTATACCTAACGCTCGTTCTAACTTTTCATCATATATTGCAAATATACTTAAAAATATGTCCCATGTCATACAAGCATCACTTTTCCATCTTTAGAATTATCAAAACTTTTAGGGCAAAAATCCGGTCCCACTATTGATCTATGTTTTTAATGGAGATTTTGGTAGATTGGAAGGAAATAGGACAATGTTTAAAGCAATGGTATTGAAATAATATCGGATATCATGCAACTCGTTGTTTTATACGAGGCTATTTGATGTGTTTTTTTAAATAATTTGGTGGTATCTCATTCCATATACGGACAAAGTCTCTATGACAGGGAAATATTGTACTATTTTTACTTATTTTAATCATTAAGGTGCTTTTCGAACAAGGCGATACTAAAGTAGTAAAAAAAAAAAATATTAAGGGACAAATTACACAAATCGACCTAGTCCCACAGTAAGCTCAGTAAGGCTTGTGTTATGGGTACTAGACGACGATATACAGCCTGGAAGTCTAATACGAGCAAAGAATTAAACCAGACATAGGGTTTAATACCGTAATCATTAATTACTGGGACTTTTTAAGATACACTTAATAGAAAGCCTGTAATTAATTTTTGATAAATTACCGAGCAGCAATGTAAAGCAAACGTAGCTGTCCAAATACTTGACAAGTAACTGTCAAGGAGCCTTAACTTGAATATTTTGCGTTACATTGCGGGCTGAATTATTTTGTATGGTTAATTTTTTCGTTGTAATTTTAGACAAAAGGTATCTAAATAAACTTCTTACGTCCTGTACTAACCACCATTTAAAGATTTGCTCGTATTAGATTTCCACGCTGTATATAATAGATATAAATACTTAAATACATAGAAAAACTTCCATGACTCAGAAACAAATATTCATGTTCATCACACAAATATTTTTCCTTACCGGGATTCGAACCCAGGACCTTCAGCTTCGTAGGCAGCGTCACTACCTACTAGGCTAACCGGTCGTCAACGGTCGGGTAGCTGTGTTTTAAAATTATTTTCCGTGAAATCATATGAGGATCTGCTACTATTTTTCTAATCTTATAAGGAATAAGGCTACAGGTGGTGAGATGACATTGACAAGATTAAACAATAATATATTTTTAATAATAATTAGTGTAGTCCGAAAAGGGTACTTCTATTTTAAGATGTAGAGTACGGTTAAAGGGTGGTTACGAGAGGTCGTCACAAAACGGACAGTTAATGTCACAGATACGTTTCGTCACAAATCTGGCAGGCTAGACGTGACTTAAAAATAACTTAAGTTAGGCTTAGTCTAAGCCCAAAAACAACTTAAGCGGCCGTTAGTCTTGGCTAAATGCAGTGAAGTAACTTCACTCACACTCACTCATTATAGCGAGACGGTTCTCGACTGTTTCCTCCCTGGTTTTTGAACCTAGATCAATATTTTTTTTATACAAAATTAATATCATTATTATCTATGTCGGTACGTTTTTATTTATTGGATATTTTTGATTATATAGAAGTTAGGCTACATCAAACATCGCTTAAAACGCCAAAATAAATTGACCGCAAACAGACGCCTAGTATACAAATCGTATAATAAGAAGCACAAAAATCAAAACGGTCCGACACAGAATGTCTCCTTCCCATTCAATTTCCAAAATTTCGTTAAGATTGGTTAAGTTTTGGAGGAGGAAACAGTCGAGAACGAAACCTCGATTTTGATGATTTCTGTATCGGATTTTTACTCTGAGCTGCAGTTGTCGCGTCGCGTAGTATTACCTCTTAAGTTTATTTTTAAAACTAACAAGACTAGGGGCGTTTACTATGCTTATTGGCAATTTATTATGGCATACATACCTGCATGTACTTAGAATTGAATTTGCAATGCAGTCCTCCAATAAGGGTCGTTCGGGTGTGCTTGAAAAGAGTATAATTTTCTTTGTTAAGATAAAGGGCAATTACGAGTAGTTGGAAATTCAACTGTATTTTTGGGCCTACTTGGCTGAAGGGGACATCCCTTGGACATCGCTTCTCTATCATTCTGGACGGAATACTGGTCCTTCTCCAGTCACCCGTCCGTTACAGTAGATGTTAGCCATTAAAATAAAATAAAAACCTTTGTGCCGTTCTCTTTCATGAAAAAATAAATTCATGTTAAACTGAAACAATTCGGAATAACAACTTCAATCTTGCGCTAGAGATAAAAAGAAACATAATTAGCATTTGAAAGAACTGAGAAACAGAGTTTTTACAGAAATATTGTAAACACTTCGTTTTGGTTAATTTACTTCGTCTTTTGCGTCCATTCAACGTTTATACTGAATTAATAAAACTGAAGGGAAACAACTTCATTACGGAATAGTACTATCATCATGAAAACATTTTGTTGAGAAAATTCTTAATGTACAGAATCTGTGTTAGGGATTTTATTCATAACTTATTTACATAATATAAACTCGTGCCCGTGTTTTAATTATTATTACTCAAATCCATATCCATATCCATATCCATACTAATATTATAAATGCGAAAGTGTGTGTGTTTGTTTGTTTGTCCGTCTTTCACGGCAAAACGGAGCGACGAATTTACGTGATTTTTTAAGTGGAGATAGTTGAAGGGATGGAGAGTGACATAGGTTACTTTTTGTCTCTTTCTAACCCCCCACTTCCCTAAAATGGGGGGTGAAAGTTTGTATGGAGCTACGATATAAACGAGTTCCACGCGGACGGAGTCGCGAGCAGAAGCTAGTATTATAATACTTTTTAGTTAAAATAACGAAATTGAACTTTACGTGGGATTGTACAACTTCTCTTAGTCCAGGCAATGAACTGACAACTTGTATGGAAAAAATGACAATTTTGGAAATAATTTATAATAGTTTATTTTTTATGTATAACCGATATATTATCAATTAAATAGTTACCCAGCGACAAAATCCGACAAAATTTCAGACATCGAAAAAATGATAAGTTAACTGGCTTCTAAAAAGTCAGTAAAAAATATTAATAAATGTTTTTGTCTTTATTTTGGTTCATTTACATTTGCTCTATAATATTCAAGATAAATCGTACAAAAAAATATAATGCATGCTTCATTTAAATCTACATAATTACTTCCGGGTGGAAAGTTTGTCGGATTCTTGACTAAATCATCTTAGAATAACATTTGCAAATGAAATCAACAAAAAAAACGCTATTATAAATGAATGTTTTTCAAAACCGTATTTTGCCTGGAGTATCTTACAAAGGCGAGCTTATGCCTTTAAAGGGTCTCTTCCTGCCGACCTTTGAGCAAATGAAATCATGTGGGAGACGACGATAGACAAAATTGAAAATATAAACTGAAAATATAAACAAACTCAAATAAATTCTATTGTTAAAAATCTATTGTTTTTGTGTAATTGTTTTACAACGCTACTTGAAGATAACAATTAAGAGGAAACACGAAGGCCGAGATAATTGAGAAATAGGTATTTGCAAAATGTATTGCTGTCGCGCAGTGCCTGATCAAGCGAGCGCGAGCGCGATAGAGACAACTGCAGCTGGGACCGAAAATACCTATTAAAAGTAAATTAAATCAACGTTTCGTAGTCCCCTGATTTCTTCTCAATTTATTAATAATTAAAGAAAGGCTTTGGCCGTGTTCCTATGTTTTCCTTTT
This sequence comes from Epinotia ramella, assembly GCA_947578815.1. Classification (NCBI taxonomy): domain Eukaryota; kingdom Metazoa; phylum Arthropoda; class Insecta; order Lepidoptera; family Tortricidae; genus Epinotia; species Epinotia ramella. The sequence goes on from OX388205.1 coordinate 25,003,389, forward strand.
TTTTAATAATCTAGTCAAAATTGTTTCTGGATGTTTTAACACAGCGGAAAATCTGGCATTTTTTTTAGGTTTTTGAAGGTTAATATCTCTTTTAAGAATCAATTTATGAAAAAAAGGAAAACATAGGAACATGTCAATAGTAGCCATAGATTTATGGAAAAAAAACTATTGCTCTACTGCCATTATCCAGGGAGAAAACAGGGGACTACGTTTGTATGGAAAAACAACCTTTGTGTTTCCTCTTAAACAATAGATATCGGTAATGGTTGGTTTTAAGCAATCTTTTCATCTAAACTAAAACAAACTATACTTCATCAGAAAGAAGACCATAAAGGTTCCGATTCCGAGGTCCGCGTGGAACTCGTTTATATCGTAGCTCTATACAATTCTTCACCCCCCTCCCTTCACCCCCTTAGGGGATTAATTAATTTTATTCTGCAAGTAGACCGGAATGGCACTTTTACAAGTTAAAATTCTACCAGCGTTTCTGAAAAAGACGACCACTGTTAAGAAGAAACGCTGAAACAAACTCAACAGTCAGTCTTTTTTTGCCAAAAAAAGCTTATTACGATAATATTTAATTCTTAACCTACTTAAAATAAGTCAAACTGAATAATTTATAATATTAAATAAATCATCATAATGCGATGTTCTACAAGAACAGATGTCCGAATAAGCTTTACGAATGATTAAGCTGTTTTGGGCTCTGGTTTGGGCCATGCATTTCTGTCAGTGAGATAGTCCTCGATGATTGCCGGGGTACAAAATATCTCAAAATTTCATCTAAATCGGTTTAGCCGTTTAAGCGTGAACAGGTAACAGAGAGACAGACACACTTTCGCATTTATAACATTAATATGGATTTATAAACAACTAGCTGATGCCCGCGGCTTCGCCCGCGTGGTTATAGGAACATGTAACATATTGAATTTTCCCGTGGGAATTAGATGTTTTCGCGCTGGAAAAAGTAGCCTATGTCACTCTCCAGCCTCTAAACTATCTCCATACAAAAAATCACATTAATACGACGCTCCGTTGCGACGTGAAAGAAGGACAAACAAACACACACACTCACACACACTTTCGCATTTATAATATTGATAAGGATAAGGATTACCCGCCCAAATTAAGCCGTCAGCCATTTTAAGAAAAGTTTTTAATTTAGATGCTTAAGAGCCTCCTTTCCATGTAAGAACTCCTGGTAGATATCTATACTCTAAGGTAAATCTATATATTGTGTCCTTCGCTCGCATGAAAATACACTTGGGTTTCCATTAACGGTTGTCTTTAAAAAGTTGTTTCCGTTCCGCCTGATCTCATGTAATCTCGGAAATGAAATGAGTTTTGAAAAGGAACCGAACTTCTGTCTTGGAATCGATGCTTGGCTTTGATCATCATGTAATTGTAAGAGAGACTTCTCTGCGGCCACTATACGAGAAAGTTTTTATTTTTGGATGCTCTTTATAAAGACGCCTCGTACTTAAATTATTTTTGTTATAAATTCTTTATTTCGGTACAGTTCTACATCTTAATACAATGGAATCATAATGTTTTATTACAAATTAACTTTCAAAAGTCATTAAGACAATTTTAGGAGAATATGATACGTGCTCCTTTGTGATGAATACCTACGTATATACAACGTGTTCTATTAACCGTCTTAGAGCCGAAGCCCACTTAAAGTATCTATAACGTACTAATCATTCCGGGAAAAAATGTATTACTTAATAAAGTTTTTAGTAATAAAATGTACTTAATTCAGTTTTAAAAATTCTGTATGGCGCGCGGTGCGAAGTTTATTCACCCGGTTAGAGTTCGTACCTATCTACATAAGATGACGGCTAGCGGTCACTGCGGTCACTCGGCTGAGTGATTAAAAATAATATTAATACAAAAAAAAACACTATTGTGATACATTAAAAAAAAACAAAAAAAACCTTTTTTTAAGTTTTTTGCATGGTATAACAACACGGTACTCTCTTCCGAGACTCGCGAACCACGTGACTGACACAAGCCTACGTCATCATGCGGCATTTAACAGCATGATGACGTATAGGCTTGTGTCAGTCACGTGATTCGCGAGTCTCGGAAGAGAGTACCTGTTTTGTTATACCATGGTTCTTTGTAATGTACACATTAACTGGGCTTCGGCTCTAAGACGGTTAAGAAAACATCCTGTATAGTATAGTAGTAGGTTTTTAGTTGTCATCATCTGATTTTCTTAAGCTGCTGCTAATACCTTGTCAGGCTGTTCTTTATGTGCCTCCTTCCTCCTTTTAATTAAACAAGCGAGCGAACCGAACGAAGTTCTTAATTTCAGCTTGGGCAAAAATTATTTCGTATGACCAGCGTCTAACTGTTTCACCAATTCCCGAGACGTTTTGTGAGTTTAATAATTTTATAGATTTTCTCAAAATTCAGTTTTTGTAAATAAAAGATCAGAGCCACTAGTTATAAAGTTAACTCTATTATTAAGTCCATATTTTGTGCAATAAAGTTCAAATAAATAAATTAATGTTTCATCTTTCGCGGCACAAGAGGTGCAAATGCCAAAGAAGACATTCTTTATAAACATATTATATCGTATACTATGCCAAACTCACCCACAAAACACTCGACAAGAACCTTTACCTAAACGTTTATTCTCTTGTTTATCTCTGAAAGAACATTCATTCTTTATATTTACACTGTAGGACATGTTATCGTCTGACTCATCGTCCGGGGAGACATCTAAAGGCTTACATTTACATTTTTATTGTCCTCCACTTCATCGACTAGCGTTTGATACACGACATTGAGCAATTTAAATGATACATTGCTGTGAATGTTTATAACATTGCATTCTTTTTAGCGTTCTTCATGCAAAAATGACTATAATAGGCACTGCATAGACTAGTTATCTGTGGAACGCTTGAAGAGCTTATTTAAAAAATTGGGACTGTCCATATATTACGTCATTTCAAAATATGGGGAGGAGGGGGTCTGGCCATTTGATGACGATAGTCTTTTATTAGGCGGGGAGGGTCCATTTCAAGGAATAACAGGACAATGATACGGGGAGGGTAAAATAATAAAAACGTTATAAAATACACTTCATCTAAAAAAAACAAAGTAGGTATCTTAAACTAAAGTAACAAAGACTAGATGAAACAGTAGATAGCCTGAAAAATATATTATTGGCGTTTGAGTAACTAGTTGAAACGGTTGCGACTGTACTTATTCGCCTAATGCTTCATCATCATCATCATATCAGCCGAAAGACGTCCCCTGCTGGACAATGGGCCTCCCCCAAAGAGTGCCACAATGAACGGTCCTGCGCCACCAACCACCACAACTACCCCCTTCACTACCATGGTCCTGGGTCTGTGCTGGTTTAGATTCACGACTGAAAATATTAACACGTTCACTACGGCAAAAAAAATTTATGACTTAACCTGGGTACGACATCGGGTCTTTTAGATCCGACGGATAACTGTACTCTGGTGCGTTACCGGGTCTAAAAGATCCGTTGGGTATACTCTTGTTTAATTGTGATTATCAACGTAGTTATAGCCATTCATGCAAATATATTTATATCAACATATTCTTACATAGACAACCTAACCAATCTTCAAAACGCAGGTAGATTCACTTAATGGTTTGATTGCAAAACAAAGAACAATCTGTCGGATCTTTTAGACCCGATATCCGCACTGAATGTAAACATTGTCGATATTCTTTTAGTGTTGGGGTAGAAATAAAATATCGATATCGATAAGACTAAGACTAACTAGATACATAACATTTTGAATTACTTTATGACAACTTGTTGAATTTATGTGATTCACGACATTCACGACAAAGTGTTTTATTACACGATTCGCACATTGTTTAACTTTCTTGACTTTGTTCCCGGCTTCTTTGCTATTCAATGTTAGGCGAAGTTTATCGTAGCATCCCGAACAATTTCGTTTTTTGATGCCCATTTTTTAAATATGGACTTCATCGGCTTTTGACGTTGGATCAGCATCCGGGATTACCTTGTCCTTTTTCAAAGAAGTACAAAGCTACATACCACCTACACACTTGGACGTCACTAACTCAACTAGACTTTCATCCAGTACGGCTATCGGGCCACCGGGCATCGGGTCCTTATGACCCGGTAGCCGTACTAGATGAAAACAGTTTCTCTCTGGTCGTTATGGGGTCGAAAAGATCCGACGCGTTTTTATTATGTAAACCGCCTATATTCGAATAAACATTGATAAAACACTAACTGTCCTTTTTTTACTCCTGCAAAATTCTGAGATATCTGTCCCGCACCAACGGTAGGAACAGCAATTTCTCCCCCGCACCGGAGGAAAGTTCCTCATCGGATATATTCGACCCCATGCCGTAGTGAACGTGTTAATAGCTGAAAATATTATCTCCAGAGGCCGCGCGGTCTCATAACTTCATTACCAAAAGACACATTACTCCTCAGCGCCATTCTTGAGCTATTTCAATTTTGAAACTTCAATTTTTCGCGAGAATCTGCTACAATCAATCTACAGTCCCTCATTATGACCCTGTACGTAAATTCATAAAGTTTCCAGCCCTTTGAGACCCCGTTACTAGTATAAATTGACCTGCAAAGTTGCAACTGTTATAAGTAAGTAGAGGTCTTGGATATACTGGCCGTTTGGTGTGTAGTAAATGGCTTTCTGAATGGGAGCTCTGGGCTTCGGGGAGGCTCCCCATAAGTTCACTCATTATTCACTGAATGAGCAATTTTGCACTCTGATAAATGGAACGTTTCAGGTGTTGAGTGACAATTTAGGTTCAAAGGTTATTGTATCGGTAAATCAGTCGAGTCGAGATCACTGGCTCGCATTTGATATTGTCAATTGGCAAAATTCAATGATTTATGGACAAAGCGGAATATCATCTCGTTCGAATTTGTAACAGGCCAACTGCAGAAGCACATCCATAGATATTACAGAAGACTGCTGCTATGATAAAAAGTATAATAACACCAATACTTGCTCTGTAGGTGTGTGGTTTATTTATTTAATCGTATGTCATACATTATTTGGGCCTTTAAAGTTTGTCACTCTTATATTACTAGTCTCTGGACTCTCTGGTAGTGATGCGCGACTTCGAATGATTTGCCTATTCGAATAATTAGCGATTACTAATGTCAATATTCGAATTGGAAATTAGTTGTATACTAATGCTAATAATCGAATGACGACAACTAATTAGTAGTAACTAATGTCACTGTCACTGTCATTAGCGACTAATGTCAACGTCAAGTTCGATTCGGGCGCATTAGATTAGCTTACTAATAATCGAATGATTTTCGGATTAGTCGACTTAGTTGAATGATTATAATAAAATAAAAATAAATAAAGAAATATTAGGGGAGAATCTTACACAAATCGACCTAGTCCCATAGTAAGCTCAATAAAGGCTTGTGTTATGGGTAGTAGACGACGATATATTTAATAGATATAAATACTTAAATACATAGAAAACTTCCATGACTCAGAAACAAATATTCATGCTCATCACACAAATACTTGCCCTTACCAGGATTCGAACCCAGGATCTTCAGCTTCGTAGGCAGCGTCACTCACTACCCACTAGACTAACCGGTCGTCGGTCGGTCGGTCGATAATAATCGACTAATCGAATTAGTATCATTCAAAGTCGCGCATCACTAGTCTCTGGTACTAAATACAGCCATACATATTTGTTCACTCAACTATTTAATCTCAAAAGCTGACAATCTGGTAGTAAGATGACGTTCGGAGCGGCACAAAGACGTTCATTTGTTTTGTCTCGAAGCCCCATTGAGTGTTATCGGTTTCCTGCATTCGGTAGTTTCCTGTAAGAAAAGCAAGGTCTGCATTTGCAGGTATAACGCTTGCTGGCGTTTCGGCCATACAAGATCTTTGGTTTGAACTCAGACACGGAATACATAATCTCAAGAACTTCAAACAAATTAAATGTATACCAACTAGTACTGAACTGAAATTAATGCATTATACAAATCACAAAAACAGTATAATTCTCCACCAGAAAATATACGATATTTTTTAGTTTTCATAAATATAATATTCAAAAGTTCATTTATTTTTCCGTTATTCTAATTTTATTTAGTTTTCGCATTTATATAAGTAAGATTTATTTATTTAGTCAACGTTCTGTGAATAGTCTGTTTTATAGTTAAGTTGTTTATATTATGTTTCTCCGTTTTCACCTACTCAATCATATAATTTTTTGCATCGTCTCCACCACACAAAGGTTGTCTGGAAGAGTTCGCTTTTTAGCGATAAGACCGCCTGTTGTCTACCATAGTTTATGTTTAATTTACCTCTGTTTTTCTATTATGTGTCATGTCTGGTGAGCAATAAAGAATATTAATTGTATTGTATTGTTCTGCAAATTTTATTACATACTTTTCTTACGTAAGACTGTGTTAATTTGCTTTACGTCACACCTGGCCATAATGTGAGTTATACCGCACGCTTGTGGCCAGGTGAAGACGTAAAATTGTGTACTCACCACGGGCGGTAATTCGTAAAGCCCAAGATCGCATATTTATGGCCCTCACCTTAGGTACGGGCCACAAACACCTGCGATCTGGGCCATTCACGAATTCACCGCCCTAGGTACGTAATGTACTATTATATGTCCGGGATAGTGAAGAGCTTGCTTTATATGACAACCCGCCCCGTGCGTATCTTCAGAGCAGCTTTATTAGGAACGTGACGGTGTGGACTTGACTTTAGCCCAACTATTACGGTTCTGTTCGAAACTATGCTTCGAGAGGTATTTGAAAATATTTGTAGAGTTGTGTTCATTTTGTCAAACTCTAAAGGTATACAAAAACGGGCTATCAGATTTTAATAATCAGCGGCGCTACCACGAAGATCGAAACTCGAAGTTCGTAGACATGCATCCCTGTCACTCGAGTATAGTGAGTGCGATAGAGATGGAAATACCCAAATTCGACTTTCGAAGTTCGTGGTTATAGCTCTGGCTTTAGTTGACGGATTGACTGAGAAAAGTTATATATGTATGTAGTATCTGTATCTGATGAATTGTGTAAGTACCAGTGCTCAAAATTAACCACATCATATTTTACAACAATCAATAGTTTATTTAAAACTAATTAGGACTTATTTAATGGTGCTTTTCTTAAAGTTGCAATAAAATACGCTCATAAATGAATTGATTTTAATACTTTTTAATATTTAATTTCATTCATATAACCTTGCGCGTTTTCATCTACCCTGCACGGCTTTTCACAGGTAATGTGTGCCCCCAATTTTAAACAAAATATATAATCTCCTATTACTCTTTATTCTCTAACGTACACAACCTGAGCAAAAACATTTCTCATTATTACAAAGATTGCGTACATTTCATACAACAGCGTATATTACGAGCCTTTCGAGCCAGAGATAACATTTACGGCGCGATTTTAAGAAGAGTCCATTTTGGGCTTGAAATGTTACAGTTCTATTTTATTACCTCATTCAAGTTAGGGTTAGACACACTGAGTGCGGTTTACGTTTGGCCAGGGGCTCAATTCGATATTCACATGTGGTTCAATATACATTTTCATCACACTTGCTCGAAAAGGGCTTCATAATGCGCAGACATACAGAGCTGTAATAGCCTGTGTTGCGCCCACGGGCGTAATGGTTTTTTTCTTAAATTGTATCTGTCACTCATGCGGCAGTTACAAAGCAAAGAGGTTTTATATCAAATACGATGTCTGAAAACGTATTTATAAATAACTTTAAACTTAAAAAACTACTTAAACATGTTTAACTGAATTACAGATTTAATATGTAGTTATTTAGTGTCTATGTAAAATGTTTTTAAGTGTTTTGAAATCGTGGCTCTATACCGAAGGGTCTTTGCCATACGCGCCTCACGTCAAATTCAACAAAATGGACGACTGACATGTTGCAGTTTTTGTTACGATTTGTATTCATTTTATCTAAAATGTATTTGTTTCCTCGCAAATGTGATTGTTCATGCATTTTATTCCATCCCCACCGCTTTCCAAACGGCCGCCTAATTACTCTCACATACATGACCTCAGTACTGACCTACGAGTGGTGCGATGCACATGCCCGCGACATACGTCATTATACAATTGAGAACAAACTCTATTTTACGTGTCCAAACAAGGCTGTACGGCTAGTGTTTCCAAGTGTGATCTGGACCTAGACTCCTGAAGTGTACCCCTGGACTGTTCCCGTGTGCCAGCGGGATACCTACTAGTTTATTCCTGAGGATCGCGACTTCCAGCAGCTCAAGGTATTGTGCTCCACTTACACCACGAACACTGACAAGCCCCCTTTTTCCCTTAACATTTGGTAGCAGATAGCGTGGTTTCATCCCCTCTTGTTGGCGGTGCCGTAACGTAATCTCAACTTTAAATGACTTTCTTACACCCTTATATTGTACTGGGATATATTGATACTGTGATCCGAGTTTGATAACATTGCATCATAAGAATTTTGTATTTAAAATAATAAATCAAACCAACTGTGACGTCACTTGTTTACGAGAAGATTGGATGCGCCGCGCCGCGCGCCGCTTAGCAACTACGTACTCGAGCCGAGCCTATTTTTCCATAGCTCGCGACGGCTACCTCACTTGCAGACCAAAATTAGCGAAATTCATTGAGCCAGTTAGGATATTTATTGAGTTATCTGTTGTGTACCTATCTGTGACCGCGAAGTAAATTACCTGGTTTTCCTTTAATAAAGACGTTTAAAGACTTAAACTCGATCATCATATTTATAGTTTACATTCGAAATGTCCGATAATGGTAATGACCATACTCTGGCCCAACATCTGTATACCGATTCAGCAGACTTTAAAAGTCATATGGGGACTGTTCGATTTGTTAGCGACTGGATTAAAGATACCCATACGGTGTTAGATTCCTTATCGGTTCCGAGACTGCGCGTGAGGTTAAGTGAGTTAGATGTGCATTATGAACGGTTTACCCAGGCATGTTCCGAACTGTTCGGCAGCTTAGACCCAACTATAGACGGATCCGAATACGAATACATCCGTAGGCAAACCCGATCTGTTAGAGATATGGTAGATGATCTCAAAATTAAATATAACGAGGTTTTACCTAAACCTGAGGGCGGCGAACCTGGCGCCAGTAGTACCCCCTTGCGGCCGCCGATGCTGACTAGACCTACCATGTCGGACCCGATGCAGAGCCGACTGCCCGACTTACCTATACCTAAATTTGATGGCCGTCCAGAGTCGTGGATTAGCTTCTTGGACCAGTTTGATAGTGTGGTTGACTCGCAACCCCTGCTTACTCCCATCGTTAAACTTCAGTACTTACTGGGGTCGTTAACCGATGAGCCGCGTCGACTATTACAACACTTGCGCATAGAAGCCGACAACTATGATACTGCGCGCGATCTTTTAAAGCGGCGTTATCATAACACGCGTATTCTGGCAGATAATTATATTATTCAAATTTTGACCTTGCCCGAGCTTAACTCGAAACTAACTGGTCTTCGTACTACCTTTCTCAACCCAATGTTCACTGCCTATAGAGGACTCGAAAGACTTAAATTGCCTGTGACCCAGTGGTCTTACATGTTAGTGCATATATGCCTTACTAAACTGCCCAGCGACCTGAGGTCACGGTTTGAACGCCGGTATGGAGACCGCGACGGTCTTCCGGAGTTTAGTCAACTTTTGACTTTTTTGGAAGACGAGTGTCGTCATCACGACAATGTTGGAAACGCTTCACTGGTTGACGCTTTGCCTTCGTCATCTAACAGACCGCGACAACGTTCCCCTATTATGCCTACTTACCCCAGGCATACCCGCACTTACACAACCACGGTCCCTTCAACCTCGCCTACCCAGTCTAGTCGTTTGTGTTACCTATGCTCTAGTGATTCGCATTATTTGCGTGAGTGCTCGGATTTCCGACATTTGTCCCCGCGGGACCGTGCGTCATTTGTAAAAGAGGCAAGGTTATGCTACAGATGCCTAGACAAACATTCCATTGCCTATTGTCAACGTGATTACCGTTGTGGCACATGCCATCATACGACCCATCACACTTTGTTGTGTTTTAATGATCCCCGTAATCCGACATACCCCGAACCTCGCAACCAACCATCCGTCTCATTTCATGACGGGACATTCCGCAACTCCCGTTCGCCTTCACCCCGCAACGGCGGGGGCGTCTTTTATCGCTCTAATGCGCCCCGTAAGTCTCCACAGCCACCCCGTACCACGTATTCCTCTACCAGGCGGTCTCCAACCCCTACGCGTGAAAATCGTCGTTATCGATCTCCACCTCCAGCACGCCGAGATTATTCCCCTGCGCCATCTCAAGCAGACCGTGGGAGTAAGCCCAGTTATCGAGATATGATTAGTCCTCGTTCCCAAGAACGCACTACTTCACAATAACTAGACGTATCCAACAAACCGTTCAACCCCCCTCTTCCTGCGGCAACACCCATTAATTCTTTGATTTTACTCCCTACTGCCCTTATACATGTTAGAACCCGCAGTGGATATTTTGTTGAAGCCCGAGCCTTATGTGATACCGGTGCACAGGGCTGCCTACTCACGTCTGAAATGGCTGTACACAGTTTGAACCTTTCCGTGAATCCTTCGTGTGCACCTGTACGAGGTATTGGCGATGTGCAGACAATGACCTCCCACGGTAATGTCTTGATGACCTTTAAGCCTATTGGAAGATCTCATCCCCTTATCACGACCCAAGCTATGGTAGTGGACGTAATTACCGGTCATCACCCAGAACTTTGCTTGCCTACAACTGTTGTTAAACATACATCAAATCTTTGTCTAGCTGACCCCACCTTTTACCTCCCGGGAGCAATAGATGTTCTCCTCGGAGCTGACGTGTTTGGTGCAATTTTCAATGCGGAAAAGTACTCATTACCTTCCTGTCAACTAACTGCCTTTTCAACGATTTTTGGATTCATACTTTCTGGTGCTGTTAGTTGTAAGATTGGTGAACATCGTTCACCCATGACCGGGGTCTCTCTTTCTCACATTGTAGAGCGCTTTTGGAAAATCGAAGAGACACCTGAACTACCTCCCCCAAATCCCTTTGATAGTGAATGTGAGATCCTTTTTAGAAATACTACATTACGTGTACCTGACGGTAAGTTTCAAGTAAAACTCCCTTTCTTGCTAGATCGACCTACCCTTGGAGAGTCACGAACCTTAGCCTTAAAACGATTTCTGAACTTGGAGAAACGTATGCAATGCAATTCCGAATTTCGAGAAAAATATATAAACTTTATGCGGGATTACATCACCTTGAATCACATGACAGTGTCTCCATTTGACCCTTTTACCGCTGAACATTATTTTATTCCTCATCATGGAATATTCAAAAAATCGGGTGATATTTCTAAATTAACAGCAGTTTTTGATGGTAGCTGTGTCACTTCCTCAGGTGCCTCTCTTAACCAATGCCTACATACCGGGCCCAAATTACAGAAAGACATCAGCCTTATCTTGCTAAATTTCCGACGACACCCCGTGGTTTTTATAGCCGATATTTGCATGATGTTCCGCATGACTTGGGTCGCACCCGAAGATCGCCGATTCCAGCTGATTCTCTGGCGGGAATCTCCATCGGATCCTCTGCTCACTTATGAGCTGAATACCGTCACTTACGGTCTACGGTCAAGTCCCTACGTTGCCATGCGCGCGCTTTTAGAGTTGGCAGCGCAAGAGAAGGCCAACTTTCCTGATGCGGCAGCGGCCGTTGAAAATGATGTATACGTTGATGATTGTTTAACAGGCGCGGAATCAGTTTCACAGGCATGCTTGTTGAAACACCAATTAGTACAGCTCATGGCTTCGGGCGGATATGAGCTGAAAAAGTGGATCAGCAATACACCCGAGGTTTTGGAAGATTTGCCACCAGAACACCTACAACAACCCCATTCCTTTTACGATCCTGAAAATCCCCAAACTATAGCAGTATTAGGGGTGCAATTTGACCCTTCTAACGATTCCTTTACATACCGATACGCCTTTGATCCTGACCACCCAGTGACTAAACGCAAGGTACTCTCCCTTATTGCGCGTATGTACGATCCATGCGGGTGGATAGCCCCCATAATTTTCAAGGCCAAGATCTTTATTCAGCGTCTTTGGCTCTCTGGGCTGAATTGGGACGACGAGCTCTTAACCGAACTTTCTATTGAGTGGGTTGCGTTTACCCAGGATCTTACAAATATAAGCCAGGTGTCCGTACCACGGCACATTATTCCTTCAGGCTCTCTGTCTTATTCCTTACACGGATTTTGCGACGCTTCGGAGGCGGGTTACGCGGCTGTTATTTATCTAAGGGTTGAAACTTTATCAGACCTTTGCTCCGTTCACTTATTGATGTCGAAAAGTAAAGTTGCCCCTGTTCGGACGCGACTCACAATTCCCAAGTTGGAATTGCAAGGAGCGGTGCTCCTTTCAAAATTAGTGCAGCACGTTGCTCCCTGTCTACAGAGAGCATTGGTGCTGCATGCCATATATACCTGGACGGACAGCAAAATCGTCTTAGCTTGGATCCGTACTCCGCCGCATTGCCTCCAAACATTTGAAGCCAATAGGGTTTCTCAGATAAGTAATTCCCCCACGCCCACCATTTGGCGACACATTCCTGGAGAGCTGAACCCCGCCGATTGCGCTTCGCGTGGGTTGAGCGCGACTGCTCTTATAGACAAAACCTTGTGGTGGTCGCCACCCTGGCTAGCACGAAACCCGCATTCATGGCCCCCTCATGAAACTGAACTGCAAAATGAATTGCCTGGACTCAAATGCTTATTGGCAACCGGTTCTCCTGACTCTCCACTAGATCCATCGTTCCTATTAGAGCGTTACAGCTCTCTTAATAAATTGATTGGAGTGACTGGTTTTATCCGACGATTTATCAATAATATACGTGACCCTAAGTCAAGAATATATTCACCATTTCTGACACCTCAAGAGCGGGCCGAGACCCTTAGCTACCTCGTAAAATTAACACAGACTTTATCTTTTTCGGATGAAATAGAGCGGCTCCGACAAAGGAAACAAATTCAATGTTCGCTCAGACGCCTTAATCCCTTTTTGGACGAGGAAGGGCTTATTCGAGTTGGAGGGCGATTATGTAATTCGGATTTACCTTTTGAGTCCCGACATCCACTATTATTACCTAAAAATGGCCCCCTGGTTAATTTGATAATATCTCACTATCATCGAGAAAATTCCCACGCCACAGCTGGCACGCTACAAGGAATATTAAACCGTCAATTCTGGATCATAGCCGCACCCCGTGCCATAAAGAATGTAATTTTTCGTTGCCTCCCCTGCTATCGCCTTAAGGCTGTTACAACACAACCACCTATGGGTGATCTACCTACGGACAGGGTAACTGCCTCCCGACCTTTTAGCGGAGTAGGAACAGATTTTGCTGGACCCTTTCTTACAAAAGTGCAACGCCATCGAAACCGAACACTTATTAAATCCTACCTCTGCGTATTTATCTGCCTATCCACAAAGGCCGTACACCTGGAGATCGTGTCGGATTTAACCACGGAAGCCTTTATTGCTACATTCACCCGTTTCGTCTCCCGTCGTGGCTATCCAGTTCTGGTTCGTTCTGATAATGGGAGAAATTATATTGGCGCGAATAACCACCTTAAAGACTTGCAAAGATTCCTGTCTGAAAACCAGGCCGAGATAGGTCATGCACTTTCGAAACGCCATGTTAATTGGTTATTTAGCCCTCCGGCGTGCCCTCACTGGGGTGGCTTGTTTGAAGCTGCAGTGAAGTCTGCAAAAACTCATCTGAAGCGTGTAATTGGCGATACCCCACTTACATTTGAGGAACTCACTACAGTGATGACTAAAATCGAAGCGGTTCTGAACTCCCGACCTCTTTGCCCTATATCTAAAGACCCAAATGATTTTGAAACCCTTACTCCTGGGCATTTTTTAATAGGTCAACCATTAACAGCCGTACCTGAGTATCCATTTAAAGACGTCAAAATGAATCGATTAACCCGTTTTCAAGTACTACAACAGATAACCCAACATTTTTGGTCTCGATGGCATTCTGAATACCTTGCTACATTGCAAGCTCGCAACAAGTGGACTGCTCCTATGGAGCCACCGTCCGTAGGGGAACTAGTTCTTTTGAAAGAGGATAACGCCCCTCCCCTAGAATGGAGACGGGGCCGTATCATCCAACTTTATCCTGGACAAGACGGTGTTATTCGTGTGGTTGATGTTCAAACTCCCACCACAGTACTAAAACGACCCTTGAATAAGCTTGTAAGACTACCCATCAATTAAGTTTAACTAGGTTTCCTAAACATTTAATTTATGTTTAGGGCGGGGGCGATGTTCATGCATTTTATTCCATCCCCACCGCTTTCCAAACGGCCGCCTAATTACTCTCACATACATGACCTCAGTACTGACCTACGAGTGGTGCGATGCACATGCCCGCGACATACGTCATTATACAATTGAGAACAAACTCTATTTTACGTGTCCAAACAAGGCTGTACGGCTAGTGTTTCCAAGTGTGATCTGGACCTAGACTCCTGAAGTGTACCTCTGGACTGTTCCCGTGTGCCAGCGGGATACCTACTAGTTTATTCCTGAGGATCGCGACTTCCAGCAGCTCAAGGTATTGTGCTCCACTTACACCACGAACACTGACAAGCCCCCTTTTTCCCTTAACAGTGATGAAAAACATTGTGTATAACACGGGCGTAAGAATATTGCAAACTCGAGTCATCAAAAGCCCTCCGCCTTCGGCGTCGGGCTTCTGATAGACTCTTGTTCGCAATATTCCACTTACGCCCCTCGTTAAACAATGTACTATTATTTATTTAAGACCAACAGATTGTACAATAGGTCTGCTAAAAAATTATAACCTAGTACAAAAACATATCAAGGGTCGGCAACGCCCATGTTACTCCTTTGGAGTTGCATGCGTCTATAGGCTGCGGTGTCCGCTTACCATCAGGCGGGCCGTACGTTTGTTTGCCACCGTCGTTGTATAAAAAAAACCACTGTAAAATGCTTAGTCAATTACAGGTGACACCAGGCCTTTAAAACGTTATAAAATGAACCGGAATTATAACGGTATATTCCGTTAGTGTTCGAAAATTACGTTATAACAAAATCAATATTCTCCATAACGATATAAATACCGTAACAGAATGAATAACAGAACGATATATAATAACGTTATAATATCGTTTTAAAATGCGAGCCGCGCGCTACGGCTGCGCCGTTGCCGCTCTGTGCCAATGCCTACATGCCACCACGTGGGCCGTAGCGCGACGTGCGACGTTGCCGTTATGTTGTTTTAGCTTCTAAATCTTATTAATGCTTGTTTACCTCGATCATTTGCAAATTGGTTGTGAATTGTGAATATTTGGTTGGTTGCGACGATAAATGGCGGAATAAAAATGGGACGCAGGAAACGCAACGCTGTCCACAGATTCGTGGACTTGCTCATAAATAAAAAGAAAGAGTGCCAATCTTAATAGCCCCTAGGTAAACACTATTACAATATGTAAGAGGGTCAATATTTATTATGTTAATTGTTTGTCTCGGCACTAAATCGCAGACTCCCAGTATTAGGACCTATTCCAAACAAGCCCTACGACCGACGGTGTTGCCGTGAGCAAAAAATTATGCATAGGTATGTTGGTATGTGCTTTTGTTCATTAATCGTAATAAAATTAAAATATACTTTTAGTTTCCGACATTTTATTTTATTTTTGATTTAGAGCCATTCCGAAAACGACAAGTTAAATAAAATCTGATTATGAAACCAAAGAATGTGTGAATTTTCGATTCCGGTTCTTCGCCATAATCTGTCTAGATAGGCTCGCGATAGATAGGGGAGACCAAGGACGGTTAGTACACATAAATATGTTTCGATCCTCCTTTTCTTACGATTCATCCTCCTTTTCTAATTAATCCTTAGTCACTAAATATTTATATAAATAACTAGCTGTTGCCAGCGACTTCGTTCGCGTGGAACTGGTCTTAGAAAAAATATTGCTATTAAATTATGTTCGGTGCAAGCTATTTATCGCTGTCCCAAAAAAACTTCTACCATCTTAAAGATATACAAAAACTATCCTATATCCTTCCAAGGGTCTCAAATTATCTGTACGGGAAATTTCATCTAAATCCGTTCAGGGATTAGACCTACGTAAAAGGTAACAGTGCGATGAGTTCGTTAGTTTAAATTGATAAATCTAAATTGAAAACTTCGTTTTTACAAACATAAATATCTTAAGAATCATCAACAGACGTTTTCATACAGTATTAAAGAAAAATATATTTTGATATGTCTACTAAGCTACATTACTGTTATAATAATAAGTACCCAATGTTGATTAAATCTATTCGATTCTGGGAGCATCGCAGTTCTAATCTAACCTATCCTACATTTCTGGTAACTGTTCAAATCTTACTTTAAAAAAGGTCTTGCTCTCTATACAACCTTCAAACCTGTTAACTCTCTTAGGGGATTAATAAAAAAAACGCTGAAATCGTTTTCTAATCATTAAACAAACGGTCCATAACCTAAGTAATAAATCTATTATTTTAAAAATATCTTGCTCTTCGTATAAACTTTGAACCCCCTAGAAACCCTCTTGGGGGATGAATTTCAAAAACATTGAAATGTATTTTTTAGTTTTAAACAAACCGTCTAAAATCGTAGTTACACTAATGTTTTACTTTAAAATTGTCTTGACCCTATACGGCCTTCGAATCCCCTTTAAACACTCTTCGGTGATGAATAAAAAATCTACTAATCTGCTCTCTCTATTTTAAGACCAAAATTAAAAAATCTTACTTAAAAAATTACTTTTCCCTCCATATAAACTTGGAAGCCCCATTAACGCCTATAGGGGATGAATTAAAAAAAAAACTCTGAAATCAGTTTTGTTGTCTTTTAACATACAGACTAAGACTGACATTAGAAATGTCTTACTATATTTTCTTGCTCTCCATATAAACCTTGAATACCGTTTTAACACTTTTAACCCCCTTAGGGGTGGTATTTTTCCAAGACGATGAAAGGATTTTTTTTTCTAATAAGTAATCGTACCACAAAGTTGCCCATCTCTACCTCAAAAAAAATGTTTCTCATCCTAATCTTGCATAAGTACATTTTGAACCCCCTTAGGGATGAAATTTTCTAACACGTTAAAAGTACTAACTGTTTTTCTATTCTAATAAGTAATCTTTCTACGTTTCAAATCTCAAGCTCAAAAAAAGTGTTTCTCATACAAACCTTTCACCCCTATTTAACCCCCTTAGGGGTGGAATTTTCTAAAACGCTGACAGTCCTTTTTTGTATTGTATTTAGTAATCTTTCTACAAAGTTTGAAGTTTCTAGCTCAAAAAATAAAGTTCCCTCCATACAAACTTTGCACCTCTATTTAACCGCCTTAGGGATGAAATTTTCTAAAACACAGAAAGTACTTTTTTCTATTGTAATAAGTAATCTTTCTACAAAGTTTCAAGTCTGTAGTTCAAAAAATAATGTTTCCCCCATACAAACATTGCACCCCTGTCCCCGACTTAACCTCCTTAGGAGTGGAATTTTCTAAAACGCTGCAAGAACTTTTTATGCATCTTAATAAGTAATCTTCCTACAAAGTTTCAAGTCTCTAGTTAAAAAAAAAGTTTCCCTCATACAAACTTTGCACCCCTATTTAACCCCCTTAGGGATGGGATTTCCAAAAATTCCATCTTGTCCCTTCTTGCCCTCGCCAAGTCGAGCGCGAAGCAAACACTGCCGTACCATCCTTTACTGGAACCATTTCGCCACATTTTCAGGCCCCTATTTGAGAACCTCTGGATAAGACCAGAATGCAGAAATTTTCGTCATCCAGTAAGCTATAATCACATACTTAAAATCCAAAATGTCAAGTCTGTAGGTCATTTAGTTCCGAAGTTAAGCGAAAGCAAAGTTTCGCATTTATGACACTCACTCATGATCATCAAAATAGAACTAGTACTTCCCATAAACTCAGAGAGCTGAAATTTGGTACAGAGTTAGGGTTTAATGGCCACATAAAGGGAAAACTATAAAAAATTGCTATTTCAACCCAGTTTTCTAGATACACCAACTGTATACATTACTTTGTAATCCTATACAAATATATAGGATTACAAAGTTACATTTGCAGTGAATGGGAAAATTCAAAAGCAAGAATGGGCCTGCATTCATAGTTTGTATGTATGGATAACACATTAACCTTCAAAAAGAAGTGAGATTCCATAAAAAAACACTCCATGTAAAAAAGAGGCCAAGTCTCGAAACTCTTCCACCGTAAAAAGTTGTGAGATATTTCGTAGAGCCAAGTTTCAGGCATTCTTATTAATCTTTATTTGCTTGCTTGACGACCGGTTAGCCTAGTGGGTAGTGACGCTGCCTACGAAGCTGAAGGTCCTGGGTTCGAATCCCGGTAAGGGCAAATAATTGTGTGATGAGCATGAATATTTGTTTCTGAGTCATGGAAGTTTTCTATGTATTTAAGTATTTATATCTATTATATATATCGTCGTCTAGTACCCATAACACAAGCCTTACTGAGCTTACTATGGGACTAGGTCGATTTGTGTAAGATTGTCCCTTAATATTTATTTATTTATTTATTTATTGCTAAATAAAATTTTGTGACTTGGCAATCACACAATACTACATAATTTTAGGTAAGTATGCAAAAATCTATAAATACAGTTAAGTTGTGTGATTGCCACGTTGCAGAATTTTATTTAACAAGCAAAAACATTCCATGTAAAAAAGAGGCCAAGTCTCGAAACTCTTCCACCGTAAAAAGTTGTGAGATATTTCGTAGAGCCAAGTCTTAGGCATTCTTTAATCTTTATTTGCTTGCTAAATAAAATTCTGTAACTTGGCAATCACACAACTTTCCTGCATTAATGGATTTCTGCATACCTAAAGCTATGTAGTATTGTGTGATTGCCAAGTCACAAAATTTTATTTAGCAAGCAAATAAAGATAAAAGAATGCCTGAGACTTGGCTCTACGAAATATCTCACAACTTTTTACGGTGGAAGAGTTTCGAGACTTGGCCTCTTTTTTACATGGCATGTTTTTTATGGGATGATGAATTTCCGATTAATGAGGCACAGAGTAGCTAAAGACAATCTGATTTGAAAATTATTAGTCAGGATATTCGTATCAGGCTACAACCTGCGCCGACAAGCCGAGCAAATCGAAAAATTCTCTATTTTACTATGACGTCGTGCACTCTAACAAACAACCTACGTTACGTAATCACATCGCTTACATTGCACGAGTAGGCTATACTGAATGCGAGAAAGGGGTAGCCTATAACGTTATTACATTATTATATCGGTTAAAAAAGTATCGGTTTTATATTAATGGTTTAGATTTATAACGTTATAATGGATATCGCTATACAGCGCGTCAAATATCGGTTTCGAGTATAGCGGTTTTAGGAATAATAACGTTATAAATGATAGCGCTATACGAAAATAACGCTATTTAAAGGCCTGGGTGACACCCAATTTTTAATGACTGAAACGATTGGAACTGCAGTCCTAGGGCACAATTTCGGAGTGCGTGTTTGACGAATTGAAATGATATGTGTAGGTAGGTAATATAATCATGTTAAGTGTTATATATATAATAAATAGTCTCCTGGCTAACGGGACTGAAGAACAACAAGAAATTGTCGATTACCCATTTGCACTGCAGTTTAAATAAATAATAATAATAAATAAATAAATATTAGATGACAATCTTACACAAATCGACCTAGTCCCATAGTAAGCTCAATAAAGCTTGTGTTATGGGTACTAGACGACGATATATTTAATAGATAGAAATACTTAAATACATAGAAAACATCCATGACTCAGAAACAAACATACATGCTCATCACACAAATATTTGCCCTTACCGGGATTCGAACCCAGGACCTTCAGCTTCGTAGGCAGCGTCACTACCCACTAGACTAACCGTTCGTCAAGTTTATAAGTTATACATACTTAAAACATATATTGGAAGAGGAAACAAATAAAGGAATTGGTAGGTACCTAGCGGGTCAAGGAGTCAAAAACTATCTAAGTATTTGAGTTC
Organism: Epinotia ramella; assembly: GCA_947578815.1. NCBI lineage: Eukaryota > Metazoa > Arthropoda > Insecta > Lepidoptera > Tortricidae > Epinotia > Epinotia ramella. Next base: position 25,023,559 of record OX388205.1, read on the forward strand.
AAATTTTACTTTGCCAAGTCCATTCAAGTGAGAATTAGGCACTCCACACGAGAATAATGTAATTTTCTTCTATTACTATCTAGGCAGCCTAGCAACTATTTTTCTGTCAATGCCAGATTGCTACACAGGCCACCAAGTCGCTAAGCAACTCTGCACATCCACTGCCAAGAATCGCTACGCGCTACGCTAGTAGCTAAACCGTGATTTTGCCGCTAGCGCTAGCGGGTTCCTGGCAGTGAAAGTGTTAAATCCTCAGCCCTGCAGCCTACTGTAACCATTCCTCCTTTAATCCCTCTCAGACATTTTATCGTCGCCCCTCATGATTATTTCGAGTCTCCGACTAATAGCCTTAATTAAAAATACCCGGCAATTATGAACTCTTTAGCGCCGTTTCGTGAGGGGCAGACAGGCGTCGAGTTATTAAGGAATTTTAATAAGATGCTTGAAAACATACAAAACGCTTAATGTTTAATGAAACTTGAATAGCATGCTGCATTAAAGGAAAGTTAGAATTAGCATTTTTGTTCAAAAACTACATTCAGAGTTTTTGCATTTAGAATCTACATGTAGATTTATTTTGGATTGTTGAATTTGTAAATAAGCTAGGGTGGCAAGAAAACGTTGACTTTAACCTTTTATTCAACACTGTAAACTATAAGATATACACCATGTTTGACGTTCTATTTTTATTTTTTCTCTTAGAGACATTTTGTTTTACTCTACAAGTCCCAAAGGAGGGTTGAAGTCACGTACTTATTTTTAGTTAAGTAAGTGTTAACCAGAGATTTCGCTCTAATCACACATGTGCGTCAGAGAGTTACGGGTGATTTTGTAATTTTGTAAAGAACTCGAACATGTGCACCGATGACAAATACCTCATGACATATTACTTCAGAGTGAAACACACATAAAATATATGTTTTCAATACGAAATCTTATTCCGGAAAATTCCCTCAATTTTCGTATTTAATAACATACATGGATTCGACACAGTGCCACTGTTATTTAAGGGGCTCCCGTCAAAAATCAACGAAATTTAGTAGTTTTCATTTCGACACTCGTCCTCGGTTTATTGAAGCTAGCTTTCCAGGTGCAGATATGGGAAAGTTTAACTCCTGTTTAACATTTTTGATAATGAATAACTTGAAAAATGTTTATACAGAATTAATTATCCATTTTTAAAGAAAGGTCTGTAAAAATACAAAACCCGACACCTCATCCTCATTAAAACTTTTATATTCCCGAAACTCATACCTACTCATACATACTGAACTTACCTATAATTTTGATATGCGTTTTTATAATCTTACTAATTAACACAAAAGTTATGGCCAGAAAACCAGTTTTTTGGCCTAAAATTGTTCAACTTTGATGCCAAATATCTCGAAAATAATGAACTTTGAAGTAAATATGGGATACTATATTGCTTAAAGCCGTTGTTGTTAATATAATAAGCTACAATAGTACATTACTTACCAAGGGCTGTAAAATAAAGAAAGCCCGAAATCGTAGGTATTTGTGACCCGAGCCGCAGGCGAGGGTTGTAAATATGCGATAGAGGGCTTTCTTTTTTACTGCCCGTGGTGAATACACAATTTTACGTCTTTATCTGGCCACAATGCGAGTTTTACTGTACGCGCAGCGTGCGGTATAACTCACATTATGGCCAGGTGTGACGTAAAAAACATTAGAAAACTAAGGGATTCAGATCAAAGGTCATTGGCGAGTGATATCGCACAGTTCCTGACCACATTCCAAAAACTCTGCCCGGGCCCCAGCCAAGTATGCCAGCAAAATTTTTAACGTAAAACACGTCAATCATTCCGTACCACCGAGATTTCTGTAACGGGTATACAAAATATTATTTAGAACTTGTCTTGTCTGCGTGACGAGGGTCGAAGGGTCTTATTCGGGGAGGGTGGTTTAAAACCGTTGCAGTCGGCCTAGGTTGTAAATAAAGATTAGCTGGAAGACATCCCTTTGAGGTTGCCTATGCACACATTGATCTTAAAGTCTAGAACTGTAGATAAACAGATAGATCTGCTTACATTTATTTGTACCATTGTGGCATACGATTGCGTAGTGCGCTTCATGAAATTATCGAAACAAATAGGAAACTACATAATATCTAAACAGAAGAAAAATGTATGTGTCGCAGAGAAATGGCTAAAACAGAGATTTGAACAAATCTCTAAGGGGTATGATCAAATCACGCAGGATGTTAAAATGGCGAATACATTTTATCATTTGCCTAGAAAAAATCAGTCATTTGATCAAATCTCTGAGTCTGTTTAGTGAAATGACGAAATCGGCCAAAAAAGGCAACTCGTTTTTTCATTTTACTAGATTTGTTTAGTGATTTGATAAAATCCCTGAAACATCGTGTGAGAGATTTGATCAAACTTAATTGTAGAGTAACACTGAACCAGTTCAGAGATTTGATCACATCACCTATACCATCACTAAACGTGTCTAGTGAAATGGTAAAACGAGTTGGCTTTGCGAGTTAGTTTCGTAAACTCACTGACGCGTTTCAGGGATTTTATTAAATCACTAAACAAATCTGGTGAAATGAAAAAACAAGTTGCCTTTTTTGGCCGATTTCGTCATTTTACTAACCAAATTCAGGGATTTGATCAAATGACTGATTCTTTCTAGGCAAATGATAAAATGGATTCGCCATTTTAACATCCTGCGTGATTTGATCATATCCCTTAGAGATTTGTTCAAATCTCTGTTTTGGCCATTTCCCTGATACTCAAGGGCGAGAGCGGGTAGCGGTAAGGTGCAGGAGGGGGGTAACACGACCGCACTAGCGACTTAATCCGTACTAGAGTTGAGATTTTTATCATTTCACTAAACTTGTCTAGTGAAATGGTAAAATGAGTTGGCTTTGCGAGTTAGTTTCGTCAACTCACTGACGCGGTTCAGGGATTTTATCAAATCACTAAACAAATCTAGTGAAATGAAAAAACGAGTTGCCTTTTTTGGCCGATTTCGTCATTTCACTAAACAGACTCAGAGATTTGATCAAATGACTGATTTTATCTAGGCAAATGATAAAATGGATTCGCCATTTTAACATCCTGCGTGATTTGATCATATCCCTTAGAGATTTGTTCAAATCTCTGTTTTGGCCATTTCCCTGCGACATATGCACAGAGTGACAGGTTAAAGCGTTAAATATAATAATGTTGCTTGTTTAATAGTTACTTAAATAAGACAATAAAAAAATAATTTTACATAATATCTAAAACAACCACAAAATCTTTCAGAATAATGCCATGACTCGACATCGACATCTGTCAAAAGGTGCCGGAGAAGTAGTGAATCGTTGATTGCTTTAGTATTCGTTGCTAAATTTCAGGTCTACGAAACTTTAAGTTGTACCTACTTAGTAGTCGTTAATATGGATACCTAGTCTATACTTATTAGACATAGGCCTGGATCCCCGGTCTGGGCCATTTATGATGCAAAGGTTAGCCATATGTGATGTGCACCTTTACACCTTGAGTGACATGGGGCGGGTTATTTGATACTCTGTTTTAAGTTTAGGCTTAGTAGTAAATTCGTTTTAGGTACCTATTGTTTTGTAATATTTTGACTGTGTTTTTCTTTAACCCTAAACTTGACAGTGTATCTCTAAAGGCACACATTTTTAGTCACATTTTTGCATTTTTTTGTGGAACGATTTTTCGCGCTCTCTAATAATAATAAACCATTTATTTCAGGCAACTATACAGTACAACAGAGACTTAAACGCACGATTTTTTAATTTTTGCCAAGTTTAGGGTAAAAAATATGGCCTTATTAGATAAAGATGAAAAGTCTGTTAGGTTGTAAGTTTGTATGAAGAGGGTAATCTCCGGAACTACTTATCCCATTTCAAAAATTCTTCCACCAGCGTATAGAATGAATGTTCCGGATGGAAATTGACTATATTTTACCCGGCTCCACCTTCATAATAATCAGAGGTCGGAATTTTCGTGGCACTTTTGAGCTGTCATAGGGACTTCTCGTTTATCGACTTCCGATTATACATACGAGTATGTATATCCATAAATATAGAATATAATGTATGTAAATTATGATTAGTTGATTACGAGTGATGGGTAAACAACATGCAGTCTTATCGCGATTGGGCGATCTCATTTCTAGGAAATTATAAATAAAAGTTAAAATAATAATATTTTATAGTTGAACATGAAATTAATAAATGTTAAAACATTGAACTGAACTGATTCAATTTAAAATTGTTAACTATTAACTTTTCATTGTTTTCATTGCAAATCTCTATTAATTTCAGCCACTCAAAAGTTATCTCAAAGAGATCGCTCTTTAGCGGTAAGACTGCCTGTTGTTTACCTCTACTTTTAATCTTGTTTCATATGTTGTGTTCTATAATTTATCGATATAATTATGAATATCGGTAGTCGATAAACGAGAAGTCCCTATGACAGCTCAAAAGTGCCACGAAAATTCCGACCTCTGATAGTAATGAACAACCACGTTGTTTTAAACACTATAGCTTTTAGGCGGTACTATTTCACTTTACCCGCGGTAGTCAAATCGTTTGGTAATTTTTATTCAACTTCAACCAAGCATGTCAGTGCCTTAACTTTGTTTTTCGTACTACTTTGCAACTAAACATTTTCATATGCTTAAGGCGCTCTTATAGTGAAGTCTTTTCTCCCTCTCACTGAGAATAAGCGTGAGCGAGATGGAAGTGCGTGCTAAAAGCGCGGATATCATGTTTTTTAATTTTAATTTTATGTGCGTTTAACTTATAAAAAATCTATGAAGCACAAATCTAAATCTACTAAAAAACTATTATATACTTAAAGCAAACTTTGTGTTGATATTCATAATAGTTATCAAAATATTTGGTTTAGAGTGTTAAAAAAAGACTTGTTTTCAAATAAAAAACTATCGAGGTTTTTTACAGCAATCGTGTTTCTATGAAGTCAAAAACTAGTGAATAGACTGAAAATATACATATAAAAAAAATGAAGTTGTAAGAACGGTAGAAGTATTTTAATTAATATTTTCAAAATTTTAGATTTCACTATGTACAGCTCCTTACCAACGATTATCGGTTTACTCGTATCTACGTAATCAATCAGTCACGGTAGTTGTCAATATTGTGGTAATTATTCCTTACTAGCTTCCGCCCGCGACTTCGTCTGCGTGGATCCGGGATAAGAACTACATTATATTTTAATCTAGGCTATAAACTATCTTCGTGCAAAATCTCATCCAAATCGGTTGAGCCGTGATTGAGTAACAAACATCCAAGCATCTAAACATCCAAACTTTCGCATTTATAATACTATTATTATAGTAGGATTCCAAATTAACATTAGAAAAAATTGTGTTAAGGTGGTTCGACGACCATACAAAACGTTTTTTGACATTCGCAGGCTAAGGGCGTGAAACTAGAATTAGATAATTCGTTTGCGATTGGTGACGTAGTACTTTGGGAAAATGATGATTTTCAAATCAGAGTTTATACAAGTTTATTCTAGGTAATGGGGAAATTCGCGCAAGCCAATTTATGGAAGAATGTTACATTAGTTTCTTAATATACTATAATATTAGTCAGTTAATATTATTATAATATTATTATTTATTAGTCAGTCAGTCACATCTATACCTAACTTTAATAAAACAATAATAACTTAATATTGTACAAAAAAAAAACATTTTGTCCGAAAAAGATTTGTATTTATGGTGGAATAACGTTCCCCTTATTAAGCAATAAAGATCTTCGTGTGCGCGTTAGTCTTTCAAAACTGATTGATATTTATATCGATAAAACCCAGCATTTAAATAAGTATTTCATTTCATTCAATTTTAAGCTCTGTCATTAAGTATTTAAAGGTCAATATTGAACTGCGGTTATTTAATTACTTTCAGCCCTGATCAGTTTCATAATGACTGCGTAATGGGGGTCAAATAGATTGTATTATGTCACTTCGAGGTATGTTATAGAGTTAGCAAAAATGAGCTTTATAGTTACAGGCATGAAGGTCTGTTTTACACAGCGCTTTGGAATTTAGTCAACTATAAAGGGCCGATTTGAACACTTTATTTCAATGGAAGCCGTAAAAAGGGTCAGTGTTGATAAAGGTTAAATTTTATTTTGCGTACATGTACTATCATTAGATGTGATTATCGAATAGTCTTTGAAATTAAATCTTTCCAACAGAACTAAAGTGGCGTGAAAGTTAACGCTGTTTTAGGACATAAGCTTACAGCAATCCATATCCATACTAATATTATAAATGCGAAAGTGAGTCTGTCTGCTTTCTGTATGTCTGTCTGTCTGTTACCTCTTCACGCTTAAACCGCTGAACCGATTTAGATGAAACTTGGGATAGAGATAGTTTGAGTCCTGAGGAAGGACATAGGATAATTTAGATCCCGGGAACTATTCCCTAAGGAGGTGAAATGTCGCGGACAGAAGCTAGTTAGTAATAAAATTGCGTGCACAAGAACGTGGCCTTGGGTAACTGTATCATGGGTTACTACAAGAATGCGTCCCTCAAAAAAAAACATTTTTGACATTTCCTATAGAGTCCCTTTAAAAAGTTGTATATAAATAAATAAATAAATATTTGGAAACAATCTTACACTAATCGACCTAGTCCGAAACTAAGCAAAGCTTGTACTATGGGTACTAGACGACGTTAAACGTACTCATATACATGGAAAACGTCCATGACTCGGGGACAAATAAATTCCCTTACCGGGATTCGAACCCGGTACCTGCAGCTTCGTAGGTAGGGTCACTAACAATAACAACTAGGTTAGAGACGTCGTCAAGTGATTAAACTCGGGATGCACTGACCCGTATAACAAAGCTACCAGTTACAATTTTATAAGTCAAACTGGAAGTTCTGGTCGAATGGCCAGTCATTATTGGCCAAACGCTTCAGTGTAATTAACACTTGTGTATTACCGGTGTAGATACCAAATTGATTATTACCTACTTCAAAAGAAAGGGAATGTTAGGTGAGGTAGGGCACAGCGAAATGTCATCCCGCTCGAATTTGGAGCAGCCCATCTGGGGAAGTACCTCCGCCTTGCAGAAGACCACAGCCATAATAACACTACTGCTTGCTCTGTAGTAGTGTTGTGTTCCGGAGGTGAGCAAGGTCGCCAGAGCTTCCGAGGATGCGTTGTGTTGAGAGCGAGGGAATTTGTTCCTTCAGCTGTCAACACGGCGAATCCTCAAACATATCAAGGGTCGGCAACGCCCATGTTACTCCTTTGGGGTTGCATGCGTCTATAGGCTGCGGTATCCGCTTACCATCAGGTGGGCCGTACGCTTGTTTGCCACCGTCGTTGTATAAAAAAAAAGAGAGGGCTTAAAAATATGCCTAGTGACGAAAATCCCATTCAGAGGCTCTAGTATAAGTTTTACCGAAACAAAACGTTACGACCGCGTTTGCGTTTAGCTGTCAAATCCTATACAAATTGAGGGTAAAACGCAAACGCGATCGTAAAGTTTTTTGTCGGTAAAACTAATACTAGAGAGATACCTAAGAATTACGAAGCTACGTACAACCGCTTTCATGTTGCTTGTAGAGAAAACGCTAGCAGATCTTGACGTTTGTCGGAAATTACAGGGTGCGTTTTGTGGAAAAGGCATAGAACATACCCCCTCTTAAAACACACACTAATAACTTTTTCCTCCATTTGACATGACATTTTGAAAATACATTATTATTGATAATTTTTTTAGTGTTTGCACCCCTATTGTAACCTGTAGATCAGACAAACGGGTCACTGGTTAAGATTTGTTAAATGGTTATTTGCAGGTTCGTAACTAGGCCCTGCTGCTCTTTCCGGTAGATTACATCGACTAGTGAGATACATACAATTATCTATGACACGAAAAAAACCGCATTCAAATCGGTCCATCCGTTTGGGAGCTACGATACCACAGACAGATACACAGACACGTTAAACTTATAACACCCCTCTTTTTGCATCGGGGGTTAAAAACAAGACAATCTCGATCTGAGGGGTGCACAACTGCACACTGCATAAGGTATTTGCGGAAATCGCGAAACATCGGGTTGATGTAAGTGGTGGCCCAAGAGCTCCCTTTCCCCCTTATACAACGACGGTGGCAAACAAGCGTACGGCCCGCCTGATGGTAAGCGGACACCGCAGCCTATAGACGCATGCAACCCCAAAGGAGTAACATATGGGCGTTGTATGTTTGAGGATTCGCCGTGTTGACAGCTGAAGGAACACATTCCCTCGCTCTCAACACAACGCATCCTCGGGAGCTCTGGCGACCTTGCTCACCTCCAGGAACACAACACTACTACAGAGCAAGTAGTAGGGTTATTATGGCTGTGGTCTTCTGCAAGGCGGAGGTACTTCCCCAGTTGGGCTGCTCCAAATTCAAGCGCGATGACATTTCGCTGTGCCCTACCTCACCTAGCTAGCGGCTTTCTCGCGCAACGCATTGATCAGCATTGCAATTCAGCGAGGAAAGGCCGCCAGCATCCTTTTACAAGCTTTTATATTTAACCCTCTTATGCATGAACAGTGAAAAATGGAAGAAAAAAAAAACAGAATATGTGAACTAGTTTATTAAAACCCAGACAAAATTAAATTGGAACACAAAAAAATATGTTCCTTATTATCAAAAAGTTATTTCACGGAGCCATATTTGGATTCGTATGCATCAAGTTCAAAATATGTCTAGCCATATTATGGCTTCGTATGCGTTGTTACCTAAATTGATCTAAAGCGATGCGTCAATTTGAGTCAATCAATTTCGATTTATTTCGTTTATTACTGAGTAAAACTCGTAAAACAGTTCCTTTTTTCATTGTATCATAAATGAACATTGCATTTTTCACATTTCGTGAAAGACCTGTGAGCAATTGACGCATACGAGGCCATTTATGGCTAGACAACTTGATGCCAGAGTTGGGCAAATTTTTATTTGAATAAGAATAAGAATAAAAACAGAATTTTTATTCTTATTCAAATTGATTTGAATAAGAATAATTCTTGCGCCCGTTATTTAGAATAACATGAAGGTGAATAAATCATGCTACTTTTATTTTAAATAAGAATAAAATCCGGACTAATTATTCCACAAATGGGGTTATTCTAACTAACATTTTATTTAAATAAAACGTTATTCAAATAAAGTTAATTTGTTGGTATCGTCGGTAAAATTTTGTGAGTTGATTTACAGACAATGGATTTTATGATAAGTTTGGGTTTACTTGGTTTGTTTTGACGAGTTATATACAATACATTATACTTGGTGACGATGGTCTGATGATGGAGTCAGGAGGTGGATAATGGAACTCCTCGATAGCTACTTGTATATCCTTCGAGTTTGGGCTCATTTGGTTTGTTTTGGCGAGTTCTATACATTATACGTGGTGATGATGGTCTGATGATGGAGTGAGGAGGTGAATAGAGGAACTCCTCAATGGCTACTTGTATACCCCTCGAGTTTGGGCTCATTCGCTTTGTTTTGTCGAGTTCTATACATTATACTTGGTGACTATGGTCTGATGATGGAGTCAGGAGGTGGATAGTGGAACTCCTCAATGGCTACTTGTATATCCTTCGAGGTTGGACTCATTTGGTTTGTTTTGTCGAGTTCTATACATTATACTTGGTGATGATGGTCTGATGATGGAGTGAGGAGGTGGATAGAGGAACTCCTCAATGGTTACTTGTATACCCCTCGAGTTTGGGCTCATTCGGTTTGTTTTGTCTAGTTCTATACATTATACTTGGTGATGATGGTCTGATGATGGAATGAGGAGGTGGATAGAGGAACTCCTCAATGGCTACTTGTATACCCCTCGAGTTTGGGCTCATTCGGTTTGTTTTGTCGAGTTCTATACATTATACTTGGTGACGATGGTCTGATGATGGAGTCAGGAGGTGGATAGTGGAACTCCTCAATGGCTACTTGTATATCCTTTGAGTTTGGGCTCATTTGGTTTGTTTTGGCGAGTTCTATACATTATACTTCGTGATGATGGTCTGATGATGGAGTGAGGAGGTGGATAGAGGAACTCCTCAATGGCTACTTGTATACCCCACGAGTTTGGGCTCATTTGGTTTGTTTTGACGAATTCTATACATTACACTTGGTGACGATGGTCTGATGATGGAGTCAGGAGGTGGATAGAGGAACTCCTCAATGGCTTCTTGTATACCCTTCGAGTTTGGGTTCATCCGTATTTATACTTAGGGCTCGCGGTCGTGTCCGTGTTTCGTGTACAAGTAGCCGTGCGCCCGTTTTTGTGTTACACAGCAACGGTTTTATGGCCCGTTCGGCACGTGAAATTCGGCTACGTGTAATTAAGTCACGTGTACCCGTGTAGATCCGTGTCACGGGTTCACGTACCTTAAGTACACGCGGATCCGGTCCGCCAGCGACGTTGAGTGAAGATAAGATGCAGTGTCTCTAAAGACGACGAATAAAAATATATCGTTATCTTATTCGTAGCTCTTTATCCCGTTTCATTCTTTTATTTTTAAGTACATGGACTTTTAAATATTTAGTGAGTAGTAAATAAAAGGAAACCAACATTAAATATAACCAATAGGTAATACAGTAATTAAACGGGGGCTAAAATAACAGAAGTGTGTGTAGTGGTGACTAATGGATAATCACAACGAGTTAAGAATTCTAAACTGTCCCCTCCAGATTCGAAAAAAAAATCCCGCTTATTTGTAAAACAAAACGGGGTCACTTCTTTGAACTTCATGAACAAAACGGTGGTATACCAGGTAAAGCCGAAAGCTACTTATGAGTATTGTTTGTTTAATTTCGTCGTTCGCAAACCTTTCGCATCGTTATCTGCAATTCTGCACGTGCAACTCCACTTATGTTCAAAAATACCACCCTGGTAGGTCAATGAATGACTCAATAATTTTTAAACCTTGAGAGAACTCAAATTATTGAATAAAATATTTATATAGAGGTGCAAAATAAAATGTCACCAAGTCTGCGGCTTTTGTTTTTAACTTTCATAGAAGAATATTTTTAGGTGTAGTGTAATTAAACTCTATATAGCGACAAGACATTTAACGAAAAACTTTTTTTACCTTGTTAAGCAGTCGAACAAAAATATGTCACTATCTACTTTGTAATGTGCCGAAACCGATAAGAACTGCAGCTGTGTACTTTTTTGTTTGTTTAGTCCATGCACGTGTTGTTTGCCTGGATTTACCGTCATCATACGTACCGAAGATTCGCAGAAATTTGCTCTTTTGTTTCTTTAGTAGGATTGCCTTGCGTCTTAACATTTTGACTGTGTTATATCCTTAGATAGTAAACTTGTATATATTTTTTTTTTATTCTACTCTTAATTTAACGATAACTGATTACTGATATTATAACGCTATACGTCGCAGTCTCTTAATTGTATAATAAATATAAGTATAACTAATGGCACTAGAGAATTTTGCATCGTCGCTAGCTTGGATTAAAATCACAATAGCTGGTTATACAGAAAACAGAATAACGCCGTTAATTACTTAAATATCTAACCATTATAACTGAATCGACGCAAAAAATATAATTTAAACAAAAAACCACATAGAAAAAACCCGTTCGTCCCGTACTAAGTAATAATTAGTAATTCATTAATAGTCCTTATTTGTTTTAATTTTAACTCCAACTGGCGTGGCGGCGGCCTGGGTGTATCGTTCCGACCGGTGCAGACGAACGCAGGTACGGGTTACGTATCTTGGCGTGTCACGTGAATCCGGACGCGAACGCAGGTACGGGCTACGTACCGGTCGTGTTCGTGAAATTCGTGATCTTAGTACCGCCGATGTTAAGAACACGTAGGGTTCGGTCACGGTACGGGTCGGCGTGTATCACGGATATCCAGAGCCCTACATAATATTTATACTGAGGTATGGAAATTAATCTTATATTAGATATTTTTTTTTACTACACAGGTTTTTGCATAGATTTGCATACATTTTACTTTATAATCTCAATTTAAATTAGTTATCTGAAATAATTAATACAAATTTTAAATGCTTCAGAGGTAGACTAATATTAAGTATTTATGCTGCGTCGACCTCAAATAAATAGTACACTATTAGTATAAGTTTTGTAAAAGTAAGCCGAAGGACATCGCTGCGCCCATCTGCGAATATAGTGATAAGCGCAGGTAAAGCAAGGGTTATTGTTTTACCTGCCGTCATTTATTATCTCTTTTGCTCTATGTAGGTGTGAAAGAGATAGCATAATTATGAGTAAAGTTATTTATACAAGATCATCGTCACCAAGTGTACTTGTATAGAACTCGTAAAAAAAACATATAAACCTAAACTCAAGGGCTATACAAGAGCTATTGAGGAGTTCCACTCATTCCTCACCAAGTATAATGCAAGGAACTCATCAAAACAAACCAAATGAGACTAATCTCGAGGGCTATACAAGTAGCCATTAAGGAGTTCCATTAACCACCTCCTCACTCCATCATCAGACCATCATCACCAAGTATAATGCATAGAACAAGTCAAAACAAACCAAATGAGCCCAAACTCGAGGGTTATACAAGTAGCCATTGAGGAGTTCTACTAACCACCTCCTCACTCCATCATCAGACCATCATCACCAAGTATAATGCATAGAACTTGTCAAAACAAACCAAATGAGCCCAAACTCGAGGGCTATACAAGTAGCCATTGAGGAGTTCCACTATCCACCTCCTCACTCCATCATCAGACCATCATCACCAAGTATGATGCATAGAACTCGTCAAAACAAACCAAATGAGCCCAAACTCGAGAACTACACAATTAGCCATTGAGGAGTTCCACTATCCACCTCCTGACTCCATCATCAGACCATCGTCACCAAGTATAATGTATAGAACTCGACAAAACAAACCGAATGAGCCCAAACTCAAGGGGTATACAAGTAGCCATTGAGGAGTTCCTCTATCCACCTCCTCACTCCATCATCAGACCATCATCACCAAGTATAATGTATAGAACTAGACAAAACAAACCGAATGAGCCCAAACTCGAGGGGTATACAAGTAACCATTGAGGAGTTCCTCTATCCACCTCCTCACTCCATCATCAGACCATCATCACCAAGTATAATGTATAGAACTCGACAAAACAAACCAAATGAGTCCAAACTCGAAGGATATACAAGTAGCCATTGAGGAGTTCCGCTATCCACCTCCTGACTCCATCATCAGACCATCGTCACCAAGTATAATGTATAGAACTCGACCAAACAAAGCGAATGAGCCCAAACTCGAGGGGTATACAAGTAGCCATTGAGGAGTTCCACTATCCACCTCCTCACTCCATCATCAGACCATCATCACCAAGTATAATGCATAGAACTCGTCAAAACAAATCAAATGAGCCAAATCTCGAGGGCTATACAAGTAGCCATTAAGGAGTTCCACGATTCACAGACATATACAATAGGTATAAATTACACTACATTCAAGATTCTATACGTACTAGTGCCTCTATACCGATACCAAAATTACCAAATGCGTCGTGTTTATCCCCGAGTATCCGTCCGAACTACATTCATATATTATTCATGGTATATTAGTTAAAATAAAAAATCATGATTAGATTTATTTGAATAAGAATAAGTTAACTTTATTCAATTTTCTAACATAAGAATTATTCACGGCGAAATTATTTTAATAACTTTGACGGGAATAAAATCAACATGATTTTATTCATGCGTATTCTTATTCAAATAATGATTTTATTCTTGAGTGCCCAACTCTGCTTGATGCATACGAATCCAAATATGGCTTCGGAATGTAATTAGCCATATTGTTATCAAAAATAACAGAAAATCATAACAAATTATCAAAAACTATAAATTAATACCTAACAAACCTTAAAACATCTTTTTTATCATGACTTACCTTCCGTAGACACTTTTTGATCTAGTTATAATCAGGATAATTTCGTTAACACGTATTCACAAGCACAACTGATATTGCAGGTATCATAACTAACCGTTTTATGACTTTTAGAACGTAAAAAAATATCTAACCCCTAATTTAAAGACATATCATATGTATAACTCATACCTCACGTTTTGGTACTACCTACTTTAAAAAAAAAAATATTTAGGACGCCACGTATGGCTTCGTATGCATTAGAGGGTTAACTTGCCCTGTTACTTGTTAGTATGTAATCAAATCTTGCAAGTTAAATTTGTCCCACTTCCCGGTGACCGATTGAGCTGAAATTTTGGTTATAAGTATAGTTTGGATGATAATTCAATATTAAACATCGAGCAGATCTGATGATGGAGACAGAAGGTGGCCACGGGAATTCAGTACTTAACCGACGTAACCCCGTTGAGTTTGAGCTCGTTAGAATCGTCTCAATGAGTATTTCATGATCGTATACAGAAAAGTACAGTCGGTAATAAAAGTTTGTACTTATTTAGATTTAACTTAGTTTTAATTTGATTTAGTTAATGTACAGTACAAAGATATATACACGACTCTATAGCTTTAACTTTAAGGTCGCGTGTACATATCTTTGTAACTTTGGCCGTATCGATATCTTTGTAGTCGACTATAAATGTATACGTAATACATTATCATCTTGTATATATACTTTAGAAACTAAAACCTCGAATATGTAAACAAGAACATAACCAAGAAAGTTTGAAACATTAAAAGTCAAATCTAATTCTGCATAGTTTCATGTAAACATTTAAGCTAAATCGTTTTCAAGTCTAAGGGTAAAGGGTTAAGGGTTTAGTGGCCGAGTCATGTCCTTGACGGAGGGCTAAAATATGCGTCCATTGATTGTTTCCCCAAGGTCTCAGGCTTTGTTTTGGCGTACATTACATCATTCCGAAGAGTCATTTGTCCGAAAGCATATTTTTTTCCGAATTTCTTAATTCTGAAAACGATGTTCCTCTGAAGGATTTTTATTATTTTTTCTGGATATAGTACTACCCTAACCTTTTCATATACCGTCAAATGGGGTGAGTGGGGTTTGTGGGGAGAGTTGTGTTATGAATGGGGAGAGAAGGGATGAAAGAGGGGTGACATGGGATTTTAAGGCTACTGCTACAAAAATAATGTTTTCCAATTTAACATGGAGCTATAGTAATACTCATAATAAAAAAATATCGTTCCAACAATCTTCCAAAATCACCTTTCAAACGTCCGGACACTTATTATATACACCATTCAGTTTGCATATGTAAAAATATAATGTTATCGAGGTTTGAATGTCAGAATTAAATCATCTGTTGTTGTGTGTCATGTTGCTCCTTTGGAGTTGCATGCGTCTATAGACTGCGGTGTCCGCCTACGATCAGGCGGGCCGTACGCTTGTTTGCCACCGTCGTTGTATTAAAAAAAAATGTAAACATATTTATGATAATTATACATTTTAATTTGACCAATCAAAACGCACCGTATTAAATCTACAAATCACAACTCTTTAAAAAACCATTTGTATTTGCTATCAACTAACCAGAATACAGTTAATTATTACCGACCAATCAGGAAACAGAATTCATTGCAATCATTAGGTGTTTTTTATTCCTCAAGTCACACTTATTAAAAAAATAAACGCTGACAGTCTATAGCCGCGTCCAAACGTTCAAGCGTGGTTGACTGCAAACATGGCATAAGCTATGATATTGAACGGGATAGACTGCTGTCTATCTCGCTTTATCTTATGCAACGTATGCTGTTCGCTGCGCTCGGCCGTTTGAATACGCCTATTAACGGTCAGTTAGCGCTTATTCGTGATGTCAATATTTTGTATGGTATTGTATCAAAGCAGTTTATAAAAAAAATCATACCTCCAAATTGAATAACTTTTCGCCGTGGAAGTCATTATTGATCGTGGATGAATAATCTTTGTTTTTACTATTTTCTCGCAGTCGAAGTGAAAAGTAGAGTGTGTAACTCAGCAGGTCGATCACGTAACGCATTGTACGCACGTTAGGTAGATCTGTCAATTTTTATATGCAAAAATTACAGTTGGATATATTGTCCCAACGCGCGTTCGAAACGTTACGTGATGACCAGCGGCGCTACCACGAACTTCGAAAGTCGAAGTTCGTAATACATGCATCCCTGTCACTCGAGTAAGGGAGTGCGATAGAGATGGAAATACCCTAACTTCGACTTTCGAAGTTCGTGGTAGCGCCGCTGAGGTCGGAATTTTCGTGGCACTTTTGAGCTGTCATAGGGACTTCTCGTTTATCGACTACCGATATTCATAATTATATCGATAAATTATAGAACACAACATATGAAACAAGATTAAAAGTATAGGTAAACAACAGGCAGTCTTACCGCTAAAGAGCGATCTCTTTTAGATAACTTTTGGGTGGCTGAAATTGTTAAATAAAGATTTGCAATGAAAAAAATTAAAAGTTAATAGTTAACAATTTAATTTAATTTTTCGCGATAAGACTGCATGTTGTTTACCCATCACTCGTAATCAACTAATCATATTTTACATATATTGTATTCTGTATTTATCGATATACTTACATATGTATAATCGGAAGTCGATAAACGAGAAGTCCCTATAACAGCTCAAAAGTGCCACGAAAATTCCGACCTCTGGTGATGACCCATCTAAAAGGCATTACCACTCGAACAATTTTCCCTCACTTCGCTCGGGGAAATAACCATCTCGTGGTGATATGGCTTATTTTAGACCCTTGTCATACAATCTACTATTATTGTAGTCACTGCCAACAAATTTTCCACTAATGAAATTATCCTTTACAAAGT
Source organism: Epinotia ramella (assembly GCA_947578815.1). Lineage (NCBI taxonomy): Eukaryota > Metazoa > Arthropoda > Insecta > Lepidoptera > Tortricidae > Epinotia > Epinotia ramella. The sequence goes on from OX388205.1 coordinate 25,040,346, forward strand.
AAAATAAATCAAACTATATCATTAATTCGTAAAGCTCTTTATAAAAGTCTAATTTAATTTGCATCCAGCATTCATGACAAAGAAAACTCAGTTAATTAAAGCGTACTTTTGTCGTATTCCTAATGGCAATAAAAACTTTGCACAAGTCACATTACTTTGAGACCATTAAAAGGACCTTTCATTCACTCAGTGTTCACAGAGCAAAATAATGTGTTGAAGTGCACGACGTGTGTTTGGCGAAATGGTTCCGTCGTGAGACTGCGTGGAAATGTTGATGTTATTTCGTTTAAAATCAAATGTGTATAATTCTGCTAATAGGCCACAATTGCTCAAACAACGGATCATTCATCGCATGTCAAATACTCGTACTTCACAAGCATGTACCTAAATAATCCAAATGTCAAAAATGTTATCAAGTCAAGGCTGACATTTTTGATGTCCACCATTAGGACTCAAAGAAAAATAAAATCCCTGCCAATCATTCGAAATGGATGAATGAAATCATGAACATCAGTTTTGTATATTGTTTTCTTACCAACTGTTAAATAATGAGTTATAACAGCCCTTGACGTTGTACGTACTTAACTGGGTACCAACTTGGCACAACTGGAGAGAATATATATATCCCTTCTTCTTTTTTCTTTACAAGCTTTTATTTAACTTTCCCTGTTAGTATGGGACAAATCTTGCAAGTTAAATTTGACCCACTTCCCGGTGACCGATTGAGCTGAAATCTTGGGTATATCTAAGTATAGTTTGGATGACAATTCAATATTATGGTACAATCGAGCTGATCTGATGATGGAGACAGAAGGTGGCCATGGGAATTCAGTACTTAACCGACGTAACCCCGTTGAGTTTGGGCTCGTTAGAATCGTCTCAATAAGTAGTTGATGAATTGATGATGGTATACAGAAAAGTGCAGTTGGCAATAAAAGCTTGTACCAAAAATTTAATTTTTGACAGAAACTTATTATCGTTTTCACTCTTGACAGAGGGGTCGTGGTCATCATGTCAGGTATTGAGACCAAGCAATATGCCGCCATTTCTTTCTGACAGCCACCTATGCTTCCGTATGCAGCTTTAATCTGGTCTGTCCATCTCATTGTTGACCCAGCTCGTGGTCTGGCGCCTTTGACTTTTCCCTGGACCAGAAATCGCTCATTCGTTACGCTACCCCGACGGCATATCCCGTGAAGGCTATAAAAATCTCGAAAGCAGCGGATTGGAGGTTCACCTACCCACAGAACCCCGGCAGTGTAAATCATTGGTCGTCGACAGGCGGCTCTATCCGTCACCCTGTCGCTCCGCCGGTTTGACAGACAATACGCGCCATTGTCTCAGCCCCGCAAGGAATATCGTTGGAATTTACTGGATCCAGAGAAATACCATGGATATTCCATCTCCCTAATCCTCGTAAATCCTGGGGAGAATTGTGTTTTTTCAAATCAAATATTGTGGTAAAAAATATATTTTTTTTACTACGTTACATACGTTGTTACTTTGTTCGGGTCAAGATTCGACCCGAACAAACTAATGTATGAATTTTAATGCAGTTATTTTCTCCGATAACATTTTCTACAAACCAATTAAAATGTTATTAGAAATTCAAAGTGTTTTAAAAGGTCATGACTACGACCTCAATATGTTTAAACGCAGTATGTTTTTTAATTATCTTTCAGTTAATTTTACTTGTTTCTGTTTTCCTTTTAGAGCGGTTACATTCGGCGACTGTTTGCAGCGATAAAAACGCGATGCAGTATCGATAAAGCACGGCTATCACAAGATGGCCCGCGAGCTGTCGAGGCGAGACAGACTATACAATTCTTTCAAATTAGAACGGTTAGAAAGAGACGGATAGTCTACGTCGCCGCGACACAGTTCGCGGGCCGTTCTCTGAACAGACGCGCGACTGTCGCGCGTTCATGAAACGCGTGTTTGCAATTTGCATCGCTGCAAAAATTCGCCGTCGTAACCGGACTAACCGTTTGAATTGTTTTTTTTTCTACAAGGCGAAGTATGAACCTGATGAAATGTGTAGCTTCAGTACTCACACAAGAATCAGCCCAGTTTCTTTGACAACAGACTATTACTTAATTAGCATTATAATTATATTTAGCCCCACATAAATCACCGACCGCAATTACCGCCTCGCGATAACCCTCGCAACCTCGTAACTCCATCACCATGCTGTTGTGAACTCGACTGTGCCATATTAAGATAAGGTTTAATGTCAAACAAACGCGGGAGCGAGGTAGCAGCGTGCGAGAGTTATTGTCTGTTTGCCCCGAGATAAAGCTAACATAATGATGAATGCGTTGTTGTTAACAGTTTTGACAGACGTTTAAAAGCCCTGGTACGGTTGGCAGAGGAAAAAGTTTCATGTTATTTTTGTTAGATAAGAAAAATAATATTAAGTACTAACATTTTACGTCCAATTTTTAGCGAAACAATTGTCTATTGCGTAGGCATTGTCGTTTTTGACTACATAAATGCCATTTTTTTCCGACTACGGCAGAGCCGAAATAAATAATATGATTATAGCAGTCTACTCGTATGTTTGCATGAACGTGTTTCCATCGTATCCACACGTTATATAATGTAACGTTTAAAATACTGAAACGATTTTGATGAATGAGGTATCAATCGACTTGAAATTGTGCGGGTGACAGGCTACCTCTTGGATTTAAAAACACAGTTCTTTTTTCAGTTTGTTTTTCGTAATCGGGCTACTTTTTTATCATGTGGGGATCCATCATCATAATTTAAGTTTGGTACGTGTCGGTGAACGTAGACGCCAGTTCTTTACTAGCCGTCATCATATCTTGGATTTAGGGATATCTGTGCGGTGGTCTCCCCTTAGCCTTCCATTCCACAGTACAATGGACGGATGGGAACCCATCGATATCCCCCAGAAACCCATCCTTCGTATTCGGTCCTCTGCCAGACGACAGCGGTGTTAGTAACACCGGTGCACGGTGTTGTCTAACGCTTGGGGGATACATACACACATACATACATTCACGCCATTATTCCCAAAAGGGGTAGGCATAGCACATGAAACTTATGTTCCAGAGCCACTTTTAGCATAAATATGACATGATCTCGCCATGTCACGTGGAAGTAAAGTTTTTTGTGGTATTTTAGTGAGGCATGGGCCAGAGATCAACGAATGTATGAGGATGAATTAATAATAATAATAATTATTATTTATTTAATTTATTCAGATAACTTAGATCCACTGGTTAGTTACATTAATGAATGTATGAGGATCACTTAATGAATGTATGAGGATCACTTAATGAATGTATGAGGATCACTTTATGAATGTATGAGGATCACTTAATGAATGTATGAGGATGAATTAATTCATGTGTTAGTATGAATGAATTAATCTATGAGGATGAATGAATGAGTGTACAGGGATGAATGAATGCATATGTGGATTAATAAATTAATGTATGAGGATGAATGAATGAATGTATAGGGATGAATGAATGAATGTATGAGGATGAATGAATGAATGTATGAGGATGAATGAATGAATGTATAGGGGTGAATGAATTATTAATTAATGTATGAGGATGAATGAATGAATAAATAAATAAATAAATAAATAAATATTAGGGGACAATCTTACACAAATCGACCTAGTCCCATAGTAAGCTCAATAAGGCTTGTGTTATGGGTACTAGACGACGATATATTTAATAGATAGAAATACTTAAATACATAGAAAACACCCATGACTCAGAAACAAATATTCATGCTCATCACACAAATATTTGCCCTTACCGGGATTCGAACCCCGGACCTTCAGCTTCGTAGGCAGCGTCACTACCCACTAGACTAACCGGTCGTCAAAATGATGAATGTATGAGGATGAATGAATGAATGTATAGGGGTGAATGAATTATTAATTCATGTATGAGGATGAATGAATGAATGTATGGGGATGAATTCATTAATGTGTTAGTATGAATTAATTAATCTATGAGGATGAATGAATGAATTTATGAGGATGAATTAATGAATGTATGAGGATGAATGAATGTATGTATGAGGATGAATGAATAATTGTATGAGGATGAATTCATTAATGTATGAGGATGAATGAATGAATGTATGAGGATTAATTAATGAATGTATGAGTATGAATGAATGAATGTATGAGGATGAATGAATGAATGTATGAGGATGAATGAATGAATGTATGAGGATTAATTAATTAATGAATGAGTATGAATGCATTAATGTATGAGGATGAATGAATGGTATGAGGAACTGCAATAATGTCATCCGAGTCCGTATCTTCATAATAATTGACTCAGGCTGCAAGCAGAAGAACTTCGTTCTAAAAGATCCGTGAGACCTTATATCGCTAAGTAAATTCAAATAGCATCATAAGTTACAAAAGTCTTACGAACCATACCTAAAAGTAGCTACCGTAAAACTTCCCAACCTATAGTCGAAATAACTTAGCTACGGTCCAAATTAACTCAATGCTACACGATTGTGGGTACTATTACTGTTAATTGAACTCAATGAGTAGAGAGTAGAAAATAACTAAAAAAAGTCCTCAGTTTTGGCCCATAGTTGATCTTCTGGACTATAGTTAGGTTACGGTAAGCTTAATCTAAACTCGGATCTCAGTTTCTGACACCTTCTATTACAAAAGTAAAAATACGGAACCCTAAACACCCTTTAAGGATACGAAAGGCTTGACAAAACGGGTGCGTCACAAAGGTCGAACCTTTCGAATGACCCAATATTCATCTTATCGGAAATATATAGCCAAATTCAATAGCGCACGGCCTAATTTTATTACGTTACTTTCAAATTTATTCAATTCCTACGACAGATGGTCGGATTTATTCAAATCAGTGTTTTGTTAATCGATTGGCGTTGGATTGATACAATTTGGCTGGTTCTCTTGTATTTTGGGAATTTTGATTTTAGAACGAATAGCAGTAGGTAAGGATGATTCATGTGTACAAAACGCGAGGTTTCAAATTGTTATACCAACACAATTTCTCCGGTCGGAAAAAAAAATCATTAAAAATAACTTAAAAGTCAAGTATTTCAACGATTTTTTTTTGGGATAAAAGTACCTACTAGTTAATGCATAAGGAAATAAATCAGGGGCAACATTCAAAAGAATAATAAAATAAAAAAGTGCAAGACGATGCATCTGCGGGCAGTACGCGCTTCCGAGTGTGACGCGGTGTCAGTTGACCGCGGGACGCCACGCGTGTCCGACCGCTGTGACCGTGAGTGCTGTAAGTGACATTCACACTACTTGTGTAAAAACATGGGCCGGCCAAAAATGTTGAGCACCACTGGATCTTTTTCATAACCAAAATTAAGTTTCATATTTGTTTTTGATTTGGTGGGCTTATTGCTGTCGATTATTTATTTATTTAATATTTAATAAATTACCAGTGTATTAAAACTTCATATTTACCAGGCTCTCAGAAAACAATAAGTCACTTGTACGAAACTTTGATTTTCTCCGTGTTTTGGATTGACAAGTTTCTAAGTATGCTCAACTTTTTACGCATTTATTGTGTATTCCATTTATTTGAAAACGTGATTATTTTTTTATTGAGTGCTCCCATATTTTTACATTTTAACATATATTTTAAAAATATAAGTACCTATAAAGTCTTTGTTGTCAGCTGTGAATTTGTGTAACATTAAATTGTCAGTGATATCGGAAGTGTTTGGTTGCGTGGAATGTATAGAACAGGGACCTTATTTTGTTTATCTATTTCACATCGTATTCGCAAAGTATTTTCACTCGTTCTAACGATTGAACTGCACGTAAAATCAAATTCGTAAAAGATCTTGGCTAGAAAAGGTTATCGTGTGACTCGTACAATGAATGGAACGACGCGAATATCGATATAGTTCTGTCAATTATAAATTGTATCCAATATTTTTTTAAGAGGGAAAAATAGCTTTGCAGCTCGCGTCTGATAATAGGTTACTTTGTTGATGAAATTTCCATTTGTGGAGAAAACGGTTTCCACTAACTAAATCTTAACAATCTTCTAGGTTTATGCTATAGTTTTTGAGGTGCCTATAAGTTTGAATTTATTGCAAATTATGGAAAAAAGGAAACCTATAAACATAGTCCTTAATTGTGTCAGTAACGTACTAAAAAATCATTGAGATTGGAAAATATTTAGAAATGGAAGAAAATTTTCTCTTTTTGTATGGATGGGTTCCAGGTATTCCTCCCCCTTAAGAGCTCTTATCAGTGGCAGTTCGCAGATGCATTACTCATATTTGTAGACGCGTAGTACAGTCAGCATCATATAGTTAGTAGCAGCCAAAGTAGTCAAATATATCGGAACACGTCTTTATTACTATAGGAATAAGGAAGTGTTACGATATATTTGGCTACTTTGGCTGCTACTAACTATGTGATGCTGACTGTACAACTGCATCTATTACGGGCAGACTGTAAATTCAACTGTTAGGGGCGTTAAAAGAGAATTCCACTTCAGTTTCCACACATCGCAGTTCAAAAGGGAATAGCGAGGTACGGGCAACGAAAACTAACTTGGTTCGTGTATCTCCGTCTTTGTCGCACGATTGTCAGAGAGGGAGCCCCTCAGATGTCCCATTGCTCATGCAGCATTTACCTTAGATATGCCCTGTCCTCCCCTTAACAAAATCCTAGCTACCTACGCCCTAACGTAGGTACCGCTGATGCCCATTTCTGAGTCTTACTAGAACCCGCTTCCTCGGCCACCCAACATCAGATGAGCTTGTTTAGTGGCAGCGGTATGTGAGCCCGTCCCACCGGACTTCCCACCACGCTCTGATGAATTTGCCTTTTTTTGGGTATTCGCAGCGGGCCACCATATCTGATTGCCGTTCTATTATCCACCATCTATGTGCCGCGTTAGTAGCCTACAGGTTAGCTTTAGCATCAAATGTATTAGTCGATTATATATACATTCACCCGCGTGTTGCAGAAAATACGGGCAAACCAGCGGGATTCTTTATGGCCTATAAACATCCAGAAAGTCCAAAAAAAAAAAAAAAAAGAAAATTTTATTTTTACATATGCAAACTGAATGTTGTATATAATAGGTGTTCCGGACGTTTGTATTTTAGTTTTTTTATGATTTTGTGTAGTTCCATTTCATAACTTTAACGATAAACACGAAATCCCACCTCACCCCGTACTCCCTCGTAGTTGGGGTGAGATGGGTTTTCATACAAAGGTGATTTTTGAAGATTGTTGGTGCGTTTTTTTTTATTATGAATATTACTATAGCTCCATTTTAAATTGGAATACATTATTTAGGTAGCAGTAGCCGTCAAATCCCATCTCACCCCCTTTCATCCCTTCTCTCCCCATTCAAATCATAACCCAACTCTCCTCGCGATCCCTACTCAACCCATTTTACGGTATTACTAGTATAGATCGCCACTATTGAAACGTGTACGAATACATACAGCTTCTTCGTAAAAAAGTTACTGTGATAAATTAGTAAACCTAAATTCAACAGCTACAAAGTACTGTCGAAAAGAAATTCCTCTTTAAAACTCACTTGAAAAATAAACATAATTATGTACTTAAAACGTTACGTCATTTTTCGTCGCAAAGACTTCGTTGACACATTATGTCTGCTTCTCTAAGAGCCTTATCACACTTGCGATTTGCGAGCGTGTTTTCTATACAATTATCAGTCGCGGCGAACACGCTGCGTGATCGCCTTCATACAAAATACGCTTGGAAATCGCAAGTGTGATAAGGCTCTAATTGGAAAGTTAGGACGAATCCCGAAATGTTTTTCTAGACGACGAAACTCACAGTCACAGAATGAGGAAAGAGGATTAATACAAACCGGCCGAGTGCGAGTCGGACTCGCGCACGAAGGGTTCCGTAGTACCAGTATCTATAAAAACGGCAAAATCACGTTTGTTGTATGGGAGCCCCCCTTAAATCTTTATTTTATTCTGTTTTTAATATTTGACAGGATGATGAAAGAAGATTAACGAAGAGAGTGTATATAAAAAGAGTGGAAGCTAGTTGGAAGGGGAAGACCTATAGGCGAACTTTCTCCGATCAAATTGGAGAAATCTTACTAAAAGGGCAGGTCAACAGTACCCTAAACCGACGAGCATGTATGAGAAATGTTATGTATGAAAGTAAGTAAAGCGAAAGTGGTTTGTCAGGATCGTAGCAAATGGAGATCCGTGATCTCTGCCTACCCCTCTAGGAAAGAGACGTGATAATATGTATGTGTGTATGTATGTTTTAATATTTGTTGTTATAGCAGCAACAGAAATCCATCATCGGTGAAAATTTCAACCGTCTATCATGGTTCATGAGATAAAAGCCTGGTGACAGACGGACAGACAGACAGACGGACGGACAGCGGAGTCTTAGTAATAGGGATAGGATCCTTTGGGTACGGAACCCTAAAAATGAGTCTATTTCTAGTCGTTAGTCGAGTTAAACTACGGGTCATTATTTGACAGAAGTAGGCCAACGGGTTAATCTGGTAATCTCAAGATCCATCCAAAACAGACCGTATTAATCAAATGCGTGGTCACCGTGTGCACACTTAACCAGTTGTTTCTAAGGACAATGTACATACTATTATTTAGGTTATAAACAATGTACTACGTATTATTTAGTATAGAATGAAATCGCAACTTCTTACGCGACTACCGAACCGCTGAAAGAATATGTTAATACTAGCTGATGACCGCAGCTTCGCCCGCGTGATTATAGGAAAATGTAACATATTGAATTTTCCCGTGGGAATTAGATGTTTTCGCGCTGGAAAAAGTAGCTATGTCACTCTCCAGCCTCTAAACTATCACACACACACTTTCGCATTTATAATATTAGTAAGGATTTTACGATGGATTCAAGAACATTCACCTAATTGGATCCATCGTAAGTTCATTCATTATTTAATTGAATAGCAGAACCTCTTTTTCTTCCAGTACATGTCGTAAAAGTCTAATACTTTAAGCAATGATCTAATATAAATAAGAGGTAGATAGGTTATAAGCACTCCGACAGTGGCATACTAAAACTCAGTCAATTGTATGACCCTTGCCTCAATGTCGCGTCGACAATGGACGTCTCAGCTGTCAGATTTGGTGGCAATTTTTAAACACGGAATTTCATATAGACAACGACCTCTTTTTTTTTAACCGACTTCAAAAAAAGGAGGAGGTTCTCAATTCGGTTGTATTTTATTTATTTTTATTTTTTTCAATGTTGTTACCTCAGAACTCCGTCATTGATGAGCCGATTCGATTTTTTTTTTTTTGTTTGTAAGTATATGCATCCAGGTGGGTCCAATTTTAATTTAGTTGGATGATGGGATCCATGAGGAATTGATAGAACTCCTCAATTATATTAGGCACGCGTGTTAGTGATTTTGGTATTTTCTATTATATCTCGTGTATTTACATCCGGAAATCATAAATTTGGTGGAGTGGAACTGATGATGAAGACCACAGATGACTTATGGAATTCCTCAATTATGTACTTAAAGTACAAAAGCACGTCACAGATTCTGATAAGATTCCGTTGAAATAGCAGCTAATGAAGTACCAAAGGTAATCCTTGTGGAATCTACGGAAGTCCTCAATAATTATCGGGCCACATACAGCGATTGGGTTTTTTTTTTCTAATAATCAACGCATTTGAAGTCGGTTAAAACTTTGTTTTTAAAGTAAATTATTATAACATCATTGACTATAAGGATAAGAGCTAAAATAAAAAGGGCTAACATTGGATTTTCCGGAGCTGCCGTTCTTCGCAAGGTTATCTGTGTGTTCCAAAATAACTCAATCTAAGTTTCGCCGTTCCACAAATCGCTAGCGCCCCGTCATAACGCAGAGCACGTTAACTATAATAATGAACACAAACATACATTTACAATGTAGGTACATTTCGCTAAGAGTCAGGAAGGCAGGTAATTTCGGGACTTCTCGCCTCGCCGGGCGTATATCCAGTTTCATTATAATAATACATATATACTTAGAATAGCGTTAATAGAATGGATTTGGTCGGCCTTATCACGCGATAAGTGACAAGATAGGAGCGTCGTCTCGTTCTATCGAACGGTGTCAGCCAGTGACGGACGTTCTATCCTGTCACTTATCGTGTGATAAGGCCGACCATGATACGGAGTCAGGAGCTAAATAATATATTATGAACGGTTGAAGCATAGACACGGGTGGTGACGGTTTAGAATTTCACCACCCCCTTTCTTACCGCGGGTGTTGTAAAAGTCGACTAAAGGAGCAGGGTTGAAGTGTGTGCGATGGGCTAGCAAGCACTACAATATTACATTTTGTCGATAATTTTTAAACCTTTATTGCACAAAAGAACTTTCTTTACTGGCAGAACTAAAAAATAATATATCTGATTTGTAAGTTTCATCTATATTCATATGTATGTGTATGTATGTATTAATAGCCAGGTATATATTTATATATCATATTATATTATATTGTATCGTATTCTACTATATTATTCATCCCATCTTTAGATAAAGAGTTTTTGTTTTAAATTAAGTTGCACTGCCCACATTTTATCTGCTTTGCCTTAAGGTTGACTGGTAGAGAATGCTTTATAGCATTAAGTCCGCCTTTTGTACCATAAGAATTCTTTTGTGCAATAAAGATTAAATAAATAAAATAAAAAGAACAACTTATCGCACGAAGGCGTACTTAATGCCGTAAGCATTCTCTACCAGTCAACCTTTGGGCAAAGCAGACAAATTGCCCTTATATATGCTAAAAGTGATGGCACTAAAACATACGTTTCAAATGCTCTGCCTACCCCTTTTGGGAATAAAGGCGTGATTCTATGTAGGAAGCATAGATAACACTTAAACAAGGTCTACTTTCCTCTTTGGCTTGCGGGGCTAGTATCTGTCACGAGGCGACGCGAGACGAGGAAATCTACCCTCCTCTTTCCAATTTGTCTTGTGGGAGTGAGACAGGAGTAGCAGAGTCGCATGCGATGCGACTTAACAGGATAATTTAAAAAAATAAAACACCCTTGTCACATCAAACAGCTAAAACCTATCTCGACAGATAAGATATCTGAGAGCGGTTTAAACAGACAAAGACAGATACATAAATAATAATAATAAATCAGCCTATATACGTCCCACTACTGGGCACAGGCCTCCTCTCATTGATGAGAGGGAACGGGCAGTAGTCTCCACGCTGGCCCAGTGCGGGTTGGGGACTTCACATACACCTACACAGACACATAAATACACATATTTCATAACTATTCTGCTTCGGGGGTTAAAAACAAACGAGCGTATATAGCTTTTTCGTGTTTGAAGGAACTTTAGTGTTATGGTTGTTTTTACAACGTACAACAAACATGGAACGCTGAAATCTCTTCCGCAAAAACCTGCAAAAACTGCTAATTGCCGAAAACCGCACACCACCTGGACCAAACGACATTCGCACGTTTAATTTTTAAATATCGCGACCATAGAATGACAAAGACCTAACTGCAACGATGGATTCAAAAGAAAATCAACCCTATCGCGTTCGTGCACGTGTGAAACTCAGATTGCCAGTACCTGAACATTTTATGCAGAACTTTGCTTTTGTCGTTGTCGTGTTCCGTTCGCAATCTTATTTTGTACTCTTTTGTATATATTTGTCTGCTTAGGATCTACCTTATAAAATAGTATAATAATATTAACATTTGTATATTATTTTGGCCTTTTTAAAGTTTGTCACTCTTTAGTACCACCCAGGGGACACGTGCAGGGTTGTGGTGGGTAGCTCCTGCGGACGCGAGTAACAGTTGTCCCCCCTTTGTCAAGTGATTGGGCAACTCGACTGTTAGAAGTGCTTAAGGCGCCCGAAGGCCTTCTAACTCGGCTTAACGACTACTGCCATAGACAGCAGACGGGATCAACTGCTTAGCGTGCCTTCCAAAGCCACGGAAGCGCTCATTTATATTAACCACTCAAACATCAGGCGGTCACCCATCCAAAGACTGACCGCTGCCATCTTTGCTTAACCAGCGTCATCGTTTCCGACTCGCAGGCACCGCTAGGCTGTGAGCGCTTCGTCTCCAAAATCATAACAATATACGTCATCACAATAAAACCTCATCGTTCTGTGTACGAAGCAGCTTAATTTGTACCCAAGATGAATTAAACACACACTTGTAACTACCAATCACGTACAACGGGAGATTGCGTTGACATACATATATGAGTAAAAGTACGAACACAGTACACGCATAATATTCAGTACGTCACCCAAGATTTATGACGCGCCGCGGTAACCATTAAAATTTCAACCCAAGCAATTTGTATAATTTCATTGCGACTAACTACGCAGGGAAATGTGACGTGCGAGCGACGTTTTCGAAGATTAACCTGTGTTGCGAATTTAATTAAAGATGGTTAATTTCCGCGTTTAACTTGGTAATAAATTATGGGACGGGGTGGCAAACGATAATTAGCATAAAGGAGTGGTTTCCAATTATGTACCTATAGAGAGGAAGCGAATAAGAGCAAGACCTGGAATAAACTACATAGAGCAGCTCAAAAAAAGAGTTGATGTTAGGTCGTATCGAGATGTCAAAGAGGTTGCCTGAGATCGGAGCAGATGGAGGGCCTACTTTGAGCTACACCGACAAGAGCTTAGCTCTTAAATAACCAGAAGAAGAATCATTAAGTATTTAGAAATGCATTGAAGTTGTGTTGAATTTCTCACTTTTAGACCAGCGGTTGGACAAACATTGGTCTTTAATTTTTTTTTTGATATGTCGTATTTGTAACGAACATTTGACATTATCCATACTAATATTACAACCATAATAGATTCACGCATTCATTCCCAATAGGGGTAGGCCGAGCACATGAAAATTATGTTCCAGTGCCACTTTTAGCAAAAATGTGGGTATAAATGTGATATCGCAGTGATAGGCTGCTAGCCCATCGCCCACAGCACACTTGAACCCTGTTCCTTTAGTACGACTCTTACGACACCCAAAGGAAGAAGGGGGGTGGTGTTCTAATCCGACACCACACGGGGCACACACTAATATTATAAATACGAAAGTGTGTCTGTCTGTTTGTTACCTCTTCACGCTTAAACCGCTGAACCGATTTGGATAAAATTTGGTATAGAGATAGTTTGAGTCCCGGTGAAGGACAAAGAATAGTTTTTATAGGGAGAGAAATGGGGAGTGAAATTTTCTAAGCTACGATATAAAAGAGCTCCACGCGGACGGAGAAGTTAGTCATTTAATATGTAACTTATATTATCATACTAGCTTCTGCCCGCGACTCCGTCCGCGTGGACCTCGTTTATATCGTAGCTCCATACAAACTTTCTCCCCCCCACTTCATCCCCTTGGGGGATGATTTCCGGGATAAAAACTATCCTATGTCCTTTCCCAGGACGCAAACTATCTCTATTCCAAATTTCATCCAAATCGGTTCAGCGGTTTAAGCGTGAAGAGGTAACAGACAGACAGACAGACAGACAGACAGACACACTTTTGCATTTATAATATTAGTATGGATGATATAATCTACTATCTAAAATTAACTTCCAAGTCTAAATATAGTTTGTTATTCCTAATTGATTCACAGGTTACTTTGCGGAGTTCCGTATGATATTACTAGATTAATTAACTTTTAACACCACTGCTCGGAAATGTAGCAAAAGATGGTCAGAATTTAGGCTTCAAAGCTAGCGTAAAATGAGACGCTATACCGATTTCATTTACTTTAATTTGTAAATATAATTTAAACTATTAAAGCTAGCGTCATGTTGATAATTTTCCCGCCATCTACACACAATTTCCGTTATGCATGTGTATTTCCAAGTCTTAGTTGGCTATAGTTTTTGAAATAGAGCTGGGGACAGCACTGTATGAAAAAAGTTAATTTGGTCATATTTTACACTAGTAAGAGCTATCGTAAAAAGAACTCAAAATGTGTATTGTGTATACCGTCTCAAAATTTTACGAGCTTTCGAATGATACCCCACACGTTCCATACAATCCAAAAAAAAAATGCGAAAGCCTTTATTAGCCCTCAAACTGCCGCCTTTATTGGGGTTTACACCTTTTTGACTTTATTTATGTAAGTAAGCCATATATTTCTATATCTACTCAGCTTCCTATGTCAAACGGTCTTCGAGAAAACTGGCTGTGACAGACGGACAGCCTCCGAGTGATCGCATAAGTGTTCCGTTGGACCAATTTTGGTACAGAACACTAAAAAGACCGGGTTGCACTCCGGGAGTGCCGGCAGAAGTGAAAACTCAAAGGCATTGTAACAGTTTTTCGATCAGGTCACGTGTCCGTCTTACGAATTTTCAATCTCTCGAATCTCACGGTCACGTGACATCTTACGGTCACGTGACCTGTGGCGAGTTTAACAATTTTTCCCCATCACAAAAAGTGCACAGCGCCGCTAAAGAAGTTTTCACTTCAAAAATCATGCCGCCAAATTGAACCATCGTTTTGCCGCGAAATATATTATTGATTATGGCTGGATAATCTTCGTTTTTACTATTTTCTCGCAGTCTAAGTGATAAGTAGAGTGTATAACTCTGGTCTAAAAGCCATATTACCCCTCGAACAATTTTCCCTCACTTCGCTCGGGAAAATAACCAACTCGTAGTAATATGGCTCATTTTAGCCCCTTGTCATACAAATTACTATTTATTATACAGGAAGTACGTAGATATTTGAAATTAACTACGTTATTTTGAGGTTATCTATTTGTTTACAAACAATTTCGACATGTTAAATGATAGTTACCAACGACTTCCCAACCTACTAACGTACTAACTTACAAATTAAAGTGACTCAAACCCACGCGAATAAATAAGCCATTCGATCATTTATGCATCCATCAAAATGGCGTTTCAAACAAAATGTCTTTATATTATGCAGAATTGGATGGATTTGAATATACGTGACAGCGAAAGTGAGTGGTTCACGTTTACCGACAATTCACTGCAATGCAAAACCAGTGAAACTCTGACTACCGAGCACGCATAACTAGTTATACATGAATCGGAATTGTTATACATATTGGTTGAATGGTGAGGTGGGTTGGAAAAGGTTGTGAATATTTATGACTGTCAATTGGTTGCTTGAAGAGATAATTTTCGTTCATGACGTTGTTCGCAATGGCGGCGCCGGAGGTTGTCATATTGTAGTAAATTAGTTTTTTACTTGATGTCACATTTTCCTGTTCTTATACATATTTATGTAGCTATAATAAAGACAGATAGGGTAGAAAATAAAATCAAGTTTTATGACGCCTGTTTGGTTGTGGCACAAATGAAACGTTGGTACAGGATTCGGCAATGTCCTTTAATAATCATGTACCATCTTAGGAAAAGAGATATTGCACTAGTTTAGAAAACAATTAAACATATCCCAGGACGAAAGACACAAATCTTTTTTTTAAATAGCTAATTATCTTTAAATAATAATATCTACCTAAGGAGGGCACATAGCACGTAGAACCGATGGCCGTTGGGGCGGAAAGGTTCTCGACTGGCGACCACGTACCAGAAGGCGCGGCGTGGGTAGGCTCCCCAAAAGGTGGACTGATGACCTGGTAAAGGTTGCGGGAGTCCGCTGGATGCGGGTGGCGCAGGACCGATCACTTTGGCACTGTTTGGGGGAGGCCTATGTCCAGCAGTGGACGTCTTTCGGCTGATATGATGATGATGATGATGAATATTTTTTGACGACCGCTTTAGCCTAGTTGGTAGTGACCCTGCCTACGAAGCAAGAGGTCCTGGGTTCGAATCCCGGTAAGGGCATTTATTTGTGTGATGAGCACGAATATTTGTTCCTGAGTCATCGATGTTTTCTATGTATTTGAGTATTTATTTATCTATATAATTATGTTTATCGTCGTCTAGTACCCATAGTACAAGCTTTGCTTAGTTTGGGACTAGGTCGATTTGTGTAAGATTGTCCCCTAATATTTATTTATTTATTTATTTAATATTATCTATACTAGGGGCTCGCGAACTGTCGTTTTTCAAACTATTTATTTTATTAAAAAATTAAATTGACGAAAAAATTCTACAATTATTGAGACAGAATTTGTTGCGAAATAAACGACCAGTGGAGGAGAATAATAGCCAGATATAATATTATGAAAGAATCTTTGCCCAAGTTGAAAAGGCTGAAACTTATTTCGCTACACTCGCTCGTACTATAAAATAAAAGTACCTATCACCAAGGATAGGACAAACGCCCGTCATTTTGAAAACTTAACCCTGTTCTGTACAGTAGAGACTTCCTTATATTAATAAAAAAAATTAGTTACTAAAATAATAAGAATAAGAATAGTTTATTCGTGACAATACAAAACAAAGGACAAAAGTAATGTTTTATAAATTTATTTTAAGTACCTACCATAATTTATATGTTTCCAGTGACAAATTATTCAAATGACGATGATTAAGGCGATAAATCACTTTCGCTTGACCACATTTTTTTCCAAATTTTAAAATAAAAATTAATTAATAATTATTTAATTTTTATTTTAAATATCATTAGGAAGTCTCTACTGTACAGAACAGGGTTAAGTTTTCAAAATGACGGGCGTTTGTCCTATCCTTGCCTATCACATAATAATTATATTATATTTATTTTAGGTACAGTCAGCATCCGAAATAGCTAAGCAAAATAACACGCTCAAAATGAGCTACACAGATTATTCCTTTGACATTAGAGTTCGTGTGTAGATCATTTTGAGTACCGCTACCACCGCACCGCACCGCGTGTAGGACCGCTTAGCAACTTCTGCTGCTGACTGTACGGCATTTTTAAAAGTTATATAAAAGTATTTCGAGGCATTTAGGGACGTAATTTAAACTTGTAATCTCTCGTGCTTCAGAAAAAGCTCATTACGAATTTAAGGCTATTCAGCCAAGTGTTTTCGGGAACTTAGAGTTTGAGGTTACTCTGTGAAATACAGGAAAAAGTTTGGTATGCTTGATATTATTTAATGTGGCGACTTTTTATAAAACTGTCATTGGAATTAGAATATTTTATCTAGGACGGTAGAGTTGCTTTTTGAATGGACTACCTTGAGCCAATTCGGCCAACTCAAATTATGTCAATTATACGCTAGTTTGAGGTATTTTCCCACTTGCGGGATTTATGAAATTTTTATGTATTTGATAATATTCTTTCGTTTGAAAGCACCTTGCCCAATGTGATTCTGACAGTTCTCGGAAGTTGGTTCGAAACTTCTGGAACACGATCACTGCTATTAACATTTTATTATAAAATTAAATTTTTGGCCGTTGCCCAGCAGTGGGACACACTATAGGCTAGGAAAAAAAAAATCATAGCCGACAATGCCTCTCACAGACTGGCGCGGTAAACTTGTCATTAGCAGTCAAATTTAGTATCGACCGCCACCGCAGGCCGCGCCAATGTGGTTCAGGCCAGGAGCTGACAGCTGTCATAGAGATCAAGATTCGCCGCGATACGTATAAGTAAGGGTCGTATGACAAATATTTATTTATAAGTAGAAAAGGCGTTGCAAGAACAATATTCCTTTGTTATTCCGCTAAAAACGTGCTGGTCTACCAGCGATGATGAGATTCACCTATTCTATTATATTCTGTTTTATTCTATTATAGACAAGGCGTGATATACTTTCGTCCTAATTGGCCTAAAATACGATCTCATTACCTCGAACTTCACACAAGCTAATATACTGTCGGTAAATTTCATACGGGCGTGTATTTTAACCAGCCATAGGACCCGATTCTACGTGCACATGGCTTAACTAGCCTAAAACTAAATTGTCTAATTTTTAGACATAATTTTGGCGGCAGATTAAAAACGACATATTCAGAATAGCATTTAGGCAGCTAAGTAAATTGTATAGACCGCTTAAAATAAGAAACGTCAGATTCAAATTAGCGCTGTCATTTGATTATGACAGCTGCTCATAGAATAGCAAAGTGTTTTAGCGACACCTAAATAAAATTAGGAAGTTTAGAGGCCACTGTAGAATCGGGTCCATTGTATTCGACCGTACAAACGATATATAAGACAACAATTTTGTTAAATAGCTTAATTAATAATGAGTTACTTAATTTTTTTTTTAAGTACGGCCGAGCAGCAATGTATTACGTTCAAACTGATTTGACTTAACAAACGTTTTGACTTCTATGGATGTCACTAGACAAATGACTTGACGTGTAGTGAATACATTGCGTGCTCAATTAATTTGTGTGAGAAAAAAATTAAGCAGTTAGTTAACGAAATATATGTATGTACTTAAATCTGTTGTTTCTTAGGAACGACACTAATCGTCATCAAAATATTGTCAATTGTACAAATATGGGTGCATTGATGGTACCACTACCAGCTCTGTAGGTATGTGGTGTTTTGTTGGTCGGCCTTAACACGCGATAAGTGACAAGATAGGAGCGTCGTCTCGTTCTATCGAACGGTGCCAGCCAGTGACGGACGCTCTATCCTGTCACTTATCGTGTGATAAGGCCGACCATGATACGGGGTCTGGTGGTTAGTAGGGTTGTCAGAGCATGCAGATCTGCATTTCTGTCTTGCTATCAAATGGTCAACATAGCGAGTCAAGAATGGGTCGGCAACGCGCTTTTAAGTAATCTATCCCATAAAAACATTCCATGTAAAAAAGAGGCCAAGTCTCGAAACTCTTCCGTAAAAAGTTGTGTGATATTACGTCGCCAAGTCTCAGGCATTCTTATTAATCTTTAATTGCTAGCTAAATAAAAATCTGCAACATGGCCGTGTTTAAACAATGCCTGCTTGGTTACTGAAAATTCAGGCTTCTAGTGGTATCCACCACGAAGTTATAGGGGGGGTCGAAAATGGCCTCAACTGCTTCGAGAAAAGGATGGTACGGCCGTGCCGCTGTTTTGGGCACTACCAAAACTACTAAATGGCAACCCATTTGGGGGCACGGCTACGATGTGGCCAAGGGCTACGATGTGCGCTTTCCATCTCCTTGGGGAATTGGTTTTGGGGAAAAAGTATCCTGTGTTTAACAGGCTATAAAAACTACCTGTCTGCCAAATGTCATCCAAATTAAATTGGTCGTTTTTGCGTGATTGAGTAACAACCATCCAAATATATAATCATCCAAACTTCCACATTAATAATCTTAACGTATCCTACAATTATTACAATTTTTAGAGCCTTATCACACTTGCGATTTGCGAGCGTGTTTTCTATACAATTATCAGTCGCGGCGAACACGCTGCGTGATCGCCTTCATACAAAATACGCTTGGAAATCGCAAGTGTGATAAGGCTCTAAGGCTCTATCAATATTCCCAAACGGGAAATCGCCTGTTCTAGCCAAATACGCAGCTGTTACCGAAAACATTGCTATCATTGCAACACAAAGAAAGCTAGAGCACTCCTATTATTGGAATGTATCTCTTATCACCGGCTGATAGCCACTGCCCGGCGGCAACTATCACCCACATATCACAACGCTCCAACTCCAGCCTTCAGCTAGCAAAAAAGGAACCGTAACGTTGTGAGATAAAGTTCATTTTTCCATGCGGATAAAAGGCGAATGCTTTATAAAAACGGATGGCTAGGGTCAAAGAACATTGGCTGATTACGAATTGACAGTCCTTAGAACACGTTTTACATTATTTCATTGTATTCAGGGCAATGAGGCGTAGTTGCAATGTGCAAAAGGCAATCGGATGGCTCGAGGTATTTGAGCTCCCGAAGTGTTGTAAAACCACCCTGTGCAACCCAAATTGAGCCAACTTTTCCTGGGGCGGAAATAGAAATAAATGTTTGAACAATATTTTTTTTGTCGCGAGGCAGCCGATTGAAACAGCGGCTGCCTGAAAGTGTCGTACGCTGTTTTTATAATGAAATACTCTTTCAATTTCCGCTCCAGTCCGAGTTGACTCAGTTTGGGTTGCACAGGGCGGTTCCACCACGCTTCGGTAGCTCAAATAGGTACTGTTCTAGCTACAAGCTTTGTAAATTTTTATGTAGTGAGTAATTTCCGGAATCGCTTATCCGATTAAAAAAAAAAATACCTGCGTGTACAATGGACATTCTTTTTGAATCCCGGGAAAAGACATAGGATAGTTTTTAACCCGGAAATCATCCCCCAACGAGTACTAAAGTAGTAAGTACTAGTTTACTATAAAGCGGGTTTTTTAAGCAACTCAACTTACAACAACTGGCCCCGTAGCATGGATGGCGTTATCACGCGATAAGTGACAGGATAGAGCTTCCGTCCCTGGCTGACACCGTTCGATAGAACGAGACGACGCGCCTATCCTGTCACTTATCGCGTGATAACGCCATCCATGCTACGGGGCCTGCAGTTCTACTGCTACTGTATAAGTCCTCCTCCTCAGTCGTACACTCTTGACTGAGTAAAAAAAAAAGCATTTATTCACGAAAAAACGCTGTTGTCTACGTTAATTCCCTAGCCTGATCCCCCAGGGGAAAAAAACGGTAAGGTTGTTAGGTGAACTGCGACCCTACAGCGCGCGAGCTGAGCGAGCGAAGCGAGCGTGACGCGGCACCGTCCGGCGAAGCGCCATAACCGAACATTATATTTTTTTTCTTGTTGAATATTAAAATAATTGCCGCTAAATCCCCTGGGTAATCGGGGTCAGGTGATTAACGTGGATAACGTGGAAAATAGCGGTACTTTTTTACAAATTCTCAACTTCCGCCAAACTGTAGAGAAGTTTGTTGGCAGTGTTAGGTGCCGAAATTGGTCCAACGGATCACTGCGATCCCTCGGTATTTGTCCGTCTGTCACAGTTTTTTTTAAGTCCTCGTTATCGCGTTCGCGACAGAAATAAAAACATTTCTCCGTAAGGATACCCTTATCGCCGGCCGTGACCCGCCGTATCAGTTCACGGGACCCTCGCTTGGCTGCTGCCATTAGTCAATATTTTTTATAAATATTGGTAGATAAATATATTGGAAACATTTTGCGCTCAAAAAATCAAAATAAAAAAAAATATATCTTACACAACAATAACGGTTAACAAATAAAATGTCACAAAGTTAATGTAAACAAAACAAAAGCAAAATATGACCATTACATTCGATGTATAAGGTCTGTATCAGCATTAACAAGAAGTTAATGATATTAATTCAGTATTCCAGAGATGTTAAAGTCTCTGTGCGTCCAAATACAAATAATAATTATTCTAATGTTCGTAGAGATGTATACGGTCTCTAAGCGTCAAAACAAAACAAAAGCTGTTAGAAATAACTAAGTTAGAGTTCTTTATTAGCATTTTTTTAATACTGGTAGTAATTGTACGCTGTACCAAGCTAATAGAGTTTTTTATCGAAATAGATGAGCTATGTAGCATATTAATAATTAAAGCGTAAACGATTATTTTAAAGATATTTGTAGCTGAAATAGTATTTTTTTTTTATAAGATAAGAATTGTATTTGTAGTTTGTTAAAGTTGAATATTCTAATGCATGTTAATTGTTTATATATTATGTTATGTTAAGATATAAGTCCATAGTGATGGCTGTGTAATATTGCTGCGCCCTCGCAGGGCGTCACATGTACATGTATACCTATCTTGTTGTTCCACCTTGTAACCTGTAATGTGACACGCAATAAAATAATTGAAATTAAATAAGAGGGGGTATGTTCTGCCCCTTTTCCGGAAAAGCAGCTTCATATGAAACGATAGTCATTTACTACGACGCTCGAGAAACGTGACGTCACGATCTGCTAGCGTTTCTCTCTAACAAGCAACATTAAGACAGTTGTAGCTTCGTCATTTTATTAGATATTTGAATGAGATTTTCGTCAATAGGCATTTTTTTTTTCTTTTGAAGTAATAGTAAATTTTGAGTCTACACGCCTATTATATTACTTACTATTTTTGGTATTTAGTATATTGGTTTAGGGAAGGAAGAGCGATTAGGGTATTTTTATTTGGTGACTATTACATATATCCCCAAATGTCAGATTTGAATCATGATTCTTGGTTTTTAAATTGTGTAGAAGCTATCCCGTGTCTACATTAAAACTTCTTTAATCACGTCTGAATACCTCTCAGCTAAAACTTAAAGATTTTATGAAACGTTTCATCGCGGCACGGAACCGCAGAAACTATGCTAAGTAGCTCAAACTGTAGAGTGCATACTTCAACACCTTACCTTGATTATATTAAGATAGTAAACTAAATGGAATTGTTGAGAGTTTTGCTCTAAGATTGTTATGTATATACTTAATGTATTAAGCTTCATATATGCACATAAAACAGGTGGAATACAGCAGGCACAAAAAAACCATAATTAATGAACAAAGACCAACTGATCCCTTTAAGGGACCTCTCCCAGCTAACCTTTATTGGCTCTTTGGAATAAATAGGTATACATCAGCATTCTTATAGCGGTTTTCCGATCACGTAAAGGAACCCGGGGTTTGGCACCAAAGCCCAAGATTTGGTGGATTTGGTTTGGATTTGGTGTAGGTTTGGTGTGGCTTGGGATTTGGTGGTGGGTTTTGGACTAATTCTACGCAAGCGACTGTCACGTGACATTCCAACCCAGAGGGAAATCTAATCCTTGTTGTGATTAGACCGGTTTCCTCATGTTCCCCTTTACCGAAAAGCTACCGTTAATTATCAAATGACTCTTTAGAATACATTACTCAATTGATAGAATCGATAAAATAAGGTACTGGTACACATGCTGTTTAGTAGCATGCTTAATTGTTTGAGCGTGCTCAATAATTATATATGCAAATATCATGCTACTTACAAGCAACTTTACATTTACACATGCTATAATTTGCTCGAAACTAGCATGCTTTCGTACTACTAAAGAGCATGTGTAAACAGTACCTATAGTCTCAGATAAATCGGCTTGTTTTAAGCAGTGGTATGACCTACTATCCATACTAATAGTATAAATGCGAAAGTGTGTAAGTCTGTCTGTCCGCCTGTGCCGTTACCTCTTTACGCTTAAGGGCTACCCGAGGTTTTCATCGATTTTTGACAAGTTTTGAATCGTATCTCCTTCTTTCGCACTACAGATTGAATTATAAATCAAACGGCGATCGGATCTTCAATTTTTTATCTCCATTTTGGTTCACCGGATTTTGAAACAAATGAATACTTAATTAAGTATGATTTTTTTAAACATTGTCTAAAAAAACACTTATTTTCTATCTCTATTGACGTGAAAGAGCTAACATATACTAAATCTACATATTTGGGTTTGTCTGTGACGTCTCTAAAAACTGGTCGAGGGTTTTCATTTTAAACCAATTAACACAAAAGTTATGGCCAGAAAACCAGTTTTTTGGCCTAAAATTGTTCAACTTTGATGCCAAATATCTCGAAAACAATGAACTTTGAAGTAAATATCGGTAAATAACGGTTTTAAGCAATATACATAGTAATGTATATTGCTTAAAACCGTTGTTAATATCATAAACTACAAAAAACATTAGAAAACTAAGGGATTCAGATCGAAGGTTATTGGCGTATGGGAGCCCCTTAAACAGCTGAACTGATTTAAATGAAATTTGGTATATAGAGATAGTTTGAGTTGCGGGGAAGGATATGCTAGTTTCTATCCCGGAAATCATCCCCTAAGGGAATGAATTTTTATGGAGCTATGATATTTATAAACGAGTTCCACGCGGACGGGGTAGCGGGCAGAAGCTAGTTTATTACAATTACGCTTTTAATTTACTCCTTTCCACTATGGATGCCGCGGATGCGATTTTTTTGACATCCGCGGATGCGGAGGCGGATGCGGATGAGGTTTTAGGGGTCACTTACAAAAAAACGTAAATACAACGTTCATTTTATGGTATCACGTAAACACCAAACACGTTGAGATTAAATTAAAATAATAGCGAACAAATAAAAGGCGCGTCTGGGGACCGATTTTTGACTTTCGAGCGCTCGAAAATCAAATAAAAGTAAATACGTTTGTAGTGTCAAAATGGCAGGCACTCACTTTCTACCAATAGAATTTAATACGAGTGATCAATACCACTCGTTTTTAAATTTTCTATCGCTATTTCAAAATAGCATTTCATAATTTTTGTCAGTTTTCGAGTGAAAGAGTCGAGCGCTCGAAAGTCAAAAATCGGTCCCCAGGTCTTGGTCACAGAAACGAAATTAAGTTTGTTTTTCTAATGGCGAAAATATCTGAAACGCGCGCGGTAAGCGTTCTTTCTTGTCGTGAATTGCACTACATCCGCATCGAGTTTTGCGGATTCGGATGCGGATGTGAATATCTGCAACATCCCTGCTTTCCACTTCCAAATCACCGAAGGCAACCCCTTAAGGCGAAATCGAAATCCGACCTCGAGAACAATTAACAAATCACTCCGTTACTTCAAAAAGTTAAACAGCTAGCAGATACTCAATATCTGTTCAGTCCGTCTTAACAGTAAAAGGCTCAAGCGCCTTTATTTTCAAAGTAACATACTACCATCCATTAGAAGATTAAAGTTTGATGGACCGTTTAATCTCCGGTATTCACAGCCCTTGTCAATTCGCTTCAAGCCAACTGATATATACTTATACTTAATGCTGAAATTCTATTATACGGGGTGTTTATAGGAATTTGCGTTAACTTTGACGTATTGTGTTGTACGTTAATGAGTACGAAGCATAACTCGTTGACCGAAAACAAAAAAAAAAATACAATAGTACATTGTGATACAAGTGAGGTATGTTGATAATTACACCAGAGGCGGAATTGTTCACGCAAGCCGCAGGTGAGCGTGATATGAGAGCCGAGGATGTAATTATCAAAGCTCACGCGTTTCATACGACGTTTTTCAACACACGTTGCGAGGAAATAATCCTTTTCATAAGATGATATAGGTAGATGATATAGGATATTCCTAAGTTATTTTCTGTACTTGTTGATGACGACAGGTTTTTACTCATATATTGTACATCGCCAAGAATTTCCAGTGGCGTCAAATCTATTTATCACTTTTCTATTCACCACGAGTCATAATTTTTGATAATAACCGAACAAATATTTGTGAAATTACCTATAATGGCGCGCAATAGTTTTTTTTTCGTGAAGTTTGCGCAGTGCGTGCACATGAGTTAAGCCAGACTTAGATAAAATCTCTAAACAGCCAACTCAAAATAAAATCAAAATTTTTTGTTTTTAAATGTTAGCTTTATTAATTCATGTAAAATGTTATCAAATGTGACTAGTTTTACTAAATTAAACGTTTCTATATCATATCAAAAAAGAAATAGTCCATTCATTAACAAACAGCATTTAATTTGTTTAGTCGAGTAAGAATCCATTTGCCAAGAATTAAAAAAAAAGCTGTACATTCAGTACGACCCGGTTAATTTAAGAATGCACCGTGTTCATGCCTACATCTTGCTGCAAGGTGCCTACGTGTCTTAATCGGGATATATCCATAAAACACGAGTGCCGTAATGTTATTAAACACGCGTGTTTAATACCCAGGGTTATAACCCTAAATGCGACGTAGTAAGAGGTAGGTACATTACGAGCAAATGTGTTGAAAAATAAATTATACTAATCGTGGTGAATCTTGATCCCTGTGTATCAAATAAAAATCAAATCAAATCAAAACATTTATTCGTGACAAACACAACACAGACAATAAAAGAAATAAAATAAAAAACCCGTTTTCCTTTGCCACGAAATGGACCCTCAGTAAAATTTTACGTTTTAATTTGAGGCTATAAATTGTAAGCAGATGTCTTAGGGTTCAAGAATCGCCGCGACACGTACTTATCAAATAAAAGGCAGCAAAAAGTTTTTGGCAAATATAAAAATGTTCGAATGACATCACATGACATGCACGTCAAAAAATGCCCTGAGCCTCTAGTATAAGTTTTACCGAAACAAAACTTTACGATCGCGTTTGCGTTTTGCCCTCATTTTGTATGGGATTTGACAGCTAAACGCAAACGCGGTCGTAACGTTTTGTTTCGGTAAAACTTATACTAGAGCCTCTGTAGTGAATAGCTATGAACTGGAAACTGACGTAATAATGCAAAAAGCAAATAAGACGCGCAGACTCGAGTTAGTCAGGCGGAAGACCCTAGAGTTAGACTAACCCGACACTATACCGACGACATCCCGGACATCAGCCTGTACGAGATTGTAATGGCTCTTAAACCGCTCAAGAACAACAAAGCACCCGGTGAAGACGGAATAACAGCCGAACTTCTGAAGGCGGGTGTGGAAAACCGGTCCTTACGGCCCTTCAGAAGTTGTGTGTGTGGAAGGGAGAACTCCAAAGGCATGGAACAGAAGGGTGGTGGTGCAGTTCTTTAAAAAGGGTGACAACACTCTGCTGAAGAACTACAGACCCATCTCACTTCTGAGCCATGTCTATAAGCTGTTTTCGAGGGTCATTACAAATCGTCTCGTACGCAGGTTTGATGACTTCCAGCCTCCCGAACAAGCCGGTTTCCGAAGAGGCTTTAGTACCGTAGACCACATCCACACGCTTCGTCAAGTTATACAGAAGACCGAGGAGTATAACCTGCCTCTCTGCTTAGCGTTCGTGGACTACGAGAAAGCCTTCGATTCGATTGAAACCTGGGCCGTACTACAGTCTCTCCAGCGGTGCCAAGTTGACTATCGCTATATCGAAGTGCTGAAGTGTTTGTACGAGAACGCCACTATGTCAGTCCGACTCCAGGACCAGAAGAACTCTAAGAATGAACATGGATAAGACGAAGATCATGTCAAATGCCCATGTAGTACCAACTCCCATTACAATCGGACACTTTACGCTCGAAGTTGTAGACGATTATGTATACCTAGGACAGACTATCCAGTTAGGTAGGTCCAACTTCGAGAAAGAGGTCAATCGTCGAATCCGACTCGGCTGGGCAGCGTTCGGGAAGCTACGGCACATCTTTTCGTCCAATATTCCGCAGTGTCTCAAGACGAGTCTTTGACCAGTGTGTGTTGCCAGTGATGACATATGGCACTGAAACGTGGTCGCTTACTATGGGTCTCATAAGAAGGCTCAAAGTCACCCAAAGGGCAATGGAGAGGACCATGTTGAGAGTTTCTCTGCGTGATCGCATCAGAAATGAGTTAACCGAGGTAACCGATGTGGCCCTCCGGATCGCTAAACTTAAGTGGCAGTGGGCGGGGCACATAGCACGTAGAACCGATAGCCGTTGGGGCGGAAAGGTTCTTGAGTGGCGACCACGTACCGGCAGGCGCGGCGTGGGTAGGCCCCCGACGGCGGTAAAGGTTGGGGGAGTCCGCTGGATGAGGGTGGCGCAGGACCGGTTGCTTTGGTACTCTTCGGGGGAGGCCTATGTCCAGCAGTGGATGTCTTTCGGCTGATATGATGATGAAATAAGACGTCACAGTTTAAGAACCCTGCACACTGGTTAAACGTGCAGAGCTGGTTTAATTCAAAATATCGAATATCTTGGTAACAGTTACCTACAAGTGTCTACGAGATATGTTAACACTGTTGTATTGTAACTTATTCCATTGTAATAAGTATGGCGAAAAATGTATACATATTTTAGACTTCGACTAACCCGTGCAATCTGAGGCTCAAGTTACATTAGACGTCTGATGAGAGCGAATCATGAATGTCAGCTGTTTAAGGTTCCATCGGCAAATAGCGTTGCGGTCTCCGCCATTAGTGTGGTCGCAAGTTTAAGGTACTTTACTAGTTCTTGCGGATTGCTTTGATTTCTGCTTGAGAATTGTTCGTTTGAGATATTATCCTCTTTTTCATTGAATTAATCAAGATAATCCAAATCTGTATTGCGTTAAGGTATAAGGCGTAGCCCTGGGTGAAAAGGGACTTACTAAACTTAGTTTCCGTTTAAGGCGGTGCATTGGAAATTATCGTGTGCTTTGAAACGCCGTTCTGACTAGATTAAGAAACAATAAGGTCTGATTTACAGATATATGATTTTTGACTATATGATTGTTTATCTGATTTGATCGATACATGATTGCTTAAAACTGAAGTGTTTCTTGTAATACATTGTGTAGATACGGGCAAATATATTGATGACGGTCAGTGTCGTTCCTGAACAATTTACATAAATTTCGTTAACTGTTTCGTTTTTTTAGTTCATATAGAACACGCAATGTATTCACTACACGTTACGTCATTTGTTTAAAAACGTTTGTTAAGTCATATCAGTTTTGACGTTATTTATTTATTGATACATGGATAACCAACAGCGCAACATATTTATAGACAAAATAATAAAACCATATAGCCAATTACAGGTTCTCACTTATAGAAATAAACTAACACAAATAAATCTATAGCCAAACTTAAACTTAGCGTACATTACGCACAGTAACCAATCGCGCACCAATAGCAAGCATGGCAATGGGAGTATACAAGTACAAGGTAGTTAATAAATTAGAATATACAGGGTGTTAACGGGGTCATGATCCGGAATGACAAAAAGCGAATAAGATGATCTTACTGAACAACCTTTCCCATGGGACCAACCACGAAATCGCAAAAAAAAAACCAGGTATTCCATACATAACTCTCAATTAAATCGCAGTTAACTCACAGTTAACTCTTAATTGGCTCTTTTTTTTTGCGATTTCGTGGTTGGTCCCATGGGAAAGGTTGTTCAGTATGATCATCTTATTCGCTTTTTGTCATTCCGGATCATGACCCCGTTAACAGCCTGTATATAAACTCTAGTAACCCGAGCCTACACCTGAAGTATCACACGTGAAGAATCTTGTCAGTTTAGATTTTATTGCTTGTATGCTATCACAAAATATGTCTATGTCTATATCTATACAGAGTGTTTGGTAACAGGATGCAAAGACGAAAGTAGGTGATAGTTTAGGCCATACTGAACAATTGTTACTATGGGGCCAACCCTGGATACACAACTATGGATAGTGGTTTCACATGGGCACCTCAGGTGTCTGACGTTAGTCGCAAGGTCACCAATATGCTGAGATCGTTTTATAGGTTTAAGCACTTCCTTCCAGTCAGCACGAAAACTCTGCTAATTCAAGCGTTAGTATTACCTGTTATTGATTATGCTGATGTGTGTTACTCCAACATCACCCAGGAGCTCTTAAGTAGACTAGATCGGCTTCTAAATAACTGCATTCGTTTTGTTTTCGGCCTCCGTAAATATGACCATATCTCCGCCTTCCGCCGTCAACTGAACTGGCTTCCCATTTCGCGAGCGCAGATCTTTCAGGATTCTGTGCACACTTTATACCATCTTATTTGACCCAGCTGCACCGGAATATCTTAAATCTAAATTTCAATTTGTTACACCCCGTCCCGGTTGCGAGCTACGTACATCCAGGAGTCTTAAACTCTCTGTCCTATTTCACCGTACTGGTTTCCTCTCAAATTCCTTCGCTGTTCAGGCTATTCGTCTGTGGAATGATCTCCCTCTTACCGTCAGGCAAGCTCAGAGCAAGTTCACCTTTAAATGCAAGTTGCGTAAGCATCTCTTATTAACCATTAAACATTGATGATCCTCATGATATCTTTGTTCGGGTACATTTAATTGTATGTATTTATGTAAGTATAAGTAAGTTTATATTGTATGCATTATATATGTATGTATATTAATTAAATTAATTGATTTGTGTTTCCATTCGAGTCTCTGTACTTAGGATCCTGCACCACTAAAGTTTCTGTTTAGCCCAATGGTTGACTGGTAGAGAATGCCTTAAGGCATTAAGTCCGCCAATTGTACTTCTATTTTTATATTTGTGCAATAAAGTTTAAATAAATAAATAAATAAATAAACCCTGAAATCTCAAAACAATTTTTGGCCGTTTTATATTTCGACCGTTCGAATGTTGATATTTTGTATGAAGAGGACAATTTTTTTTTTGAGATGGCGGGGTTGGCTCCATAGTAAAAATTGTTCAGTATGGCCTAAACTATCACACCTGCTTTGCATCCTGTTACCAAACAACCTGTATGTCGCTGGTAGTTCGTACCTACTTAAAAAAATATTAACTGCTCAGCTCTTTAACAACATTGCTTTCTCATATCATTTGTGGGGTCGAAAACTATGGCAGGTCAATATACACGCCCCTAAGAAAGTTACTGGCTGTAAGAACACATGTGGTGGTGTATAAGTCATATTTCTTAGTCAACGATATGTGTAATCTATTCTAAAACTATTGAAAAGCTATTTGCGCTTACGCTCAATTTGCAGGAGCGGCCATTCACTCGAAATCACATTCGGTCGCTTTATCATTTTCCATACATTCAAACCGATAGATACAACACTATTGACGTCAATCCACCAAAACTAGTGCGAGGCGATACGTTTCGATTTTTCCTGCTCAGAATCATGTGTATAATTTTATTCTGATATAGAAAAAAGTGTAAGTAACCAATTTTCCTTATAGGATCCACTACACGACAGTCTAAGTATACAAAATTTAAAAAAAATCAGTAACTTATTCCGATGCATTTTGCTACATTGATTCTAGCTACTTTAACCTTTTAAGGCGATGCCTTGATTCGAGCTGATTTGTTAAAACCTGGCCCCCTCGAGAGAGACACTGTTATGCCTTTCGCGCACGAGAAAAAGAGATGCAACAATCTTCGGGAATGGCTTTTTCGGACTTTCGACAAATACCCAACTTTAGTGAAGTTTTATTTATATTTAATTAAGTGAGATTTTAGAAGAGGTAAAATACCATGAGTAAACTTGATTGTGTCATAAAATAATGTATTGTCTGAGAAGGCTGAGTTAAAAAAGGAAAATAAAGACCCGACTTTAATTGATCTTGATTAAATAAGATAAACAATTATATCTGAAAATCAGTACTTATTGTTTTCTTATCTAGGCAGAACGACGCGAACTAAGACGAAAAAAAAACGCGATAATTTCCAAGCACGTCCTTAAACTACAATAAGTTACTCGCAATTTTCAAATCATAAAAGCGTTTAGACTGTCATAGAGGGTGTAACATAAATGGGGTGTGAACCAACAAAGGGCATAACAGGTATCGTGTTAAGAAAATCTAAATTATTTTTTTTGACACGATTTTTTGTTTGCAATTGTATGGCGCAAGTCGGCTATCGCTCCATACAATTGTAAAAAAATCGTTTAAAGATGTTTTTCTCTTAGTTTTTCTTATCAGAACACGATGTCTGTCATGCCCTTGATCGGTTCACACCCCATTTATGTTACACCCTGTATATATAAGACTAGCTGCTCGCGCGGCTTCGCTCGCATATTGCAAAGAACGCAGGCAACCCACGGGTTTAGCCTATAGCCACCCAGATGGTCCATTCTTCACGCAGGTGAATTTTGGAAACCGGATAGGCGGTACTAGTGACAGCCGTACTAGCCCAATTTCAAAGAAAAACCGCAAATCGATGTACAGTTTAGCCATTTGGCACGCGAATACCTACTACAATTCCTAAAAAAAATCCCTCACTTATATACATATTGAAAAAAAAAAAATAATTAATGAAATTATTTTAAAAATTGCTTTTTTGAGGTTAAATATGAGGATATCAAGTATCATTTGTGGTATACATATTGTATAAAAAAAAATTAGCCATACCGTGTCTGGAGGAGCCCAAACTTGGTATGTCTCGAAAATTATTGTTGTTTTAATTAAATAAAATACTGAAATGTAATGATGTGGTATATTTTTAGAATCGCCTCAAAAAGCCCTTTCAAAGATACACACGATAGGTTTCTGATTTTTTTTTTCCATACAAAAAAATAAAATGTCTCAGCACTCAACCTAAGCGAAATTTTTTTAGGAACTGCGGTTCCAAAATTTTGTTCTGACCTCTAGTATGCGTGTGCCAAACGGCTAAACTGTACATCGATTTGCGGTTTTTTTAATCGTACGGGTTGTTTACACTATACCGATCACCCATTCATCACAGTCATACAAACTTACAACTTACATTATACTAAGTTACAATCTCACCGACTTTTCCTCTTTATTGTATAGAAAATAGATAAAGTAAAAAAAATATTGTAAAGTCTGAATTTACGACCAACAATTTGAGCCCATCCTTAACTTTTTCGAATACTTTGGACAGAAACATTTTGGGACTCGAACCAAACAGATAATTATATTAGTTAGGTACGAATTTTTAGACACGGCCCGTAATTACAATTCTCTAAAAATTGCTTGTGGCTTACGACGTAAAAGTTGTAGCGCGCCTGTGGTGGATGCTGTCCCTTAGTCAGAAAAGTTAGCGTCCATTCCGTTGAAATGATTGAATAACACAGAGATTGTAAACAATTGGCTTCCCAAATCCCAGCAGGTACATATGGGAATCTTTTGAAATACGTTCAGGCTATTGTATCAATTTGAATGAAACCGTCGGGCTTAGAAACGTCTATAATTGATATTATCATAGAAACTTAGCAATTATTGTATAACCCCCCCCCCCCCCCCATTTGTAATTAATGTTCCTTTATGCTATGGAAAAGTTATACATAGACATCTAATTTAAACTTTCGTGAGACATGTTGAAATAATGCTAATAATTACACGGTTCAACTCACGTATTATATGTCACTACGGGCGACATGTTTCGAACCCTTCGGGAGTTCTTCTTCAGGTTGAGTATTTTTGCGACGGTGTCGCTTGAATCACAGATTTTTAGATATAGATCATAGACATCTATTATATCTCTGTGGGCCATTTTACGAAGTTATAAGTTGGTCTAAATTGGCAACACTGAGGCTTCTGACCAGTGTTGCCCGTTTAAACTTGTTAGTTGTAGTTTTTACAAAAAGGGCCACTGGTACTCTTCTACTCTTATAAACATGTAAAATACTCGTATAAGTATGGTTGTGTTGAGTAAATAAAGTGGTTTTGTATGAAAACAGCGCTTTTATTAATTGAAATCCATCCTTAATTAAGGAACTCCTTGATTCATAATAACAACTGTTCCTCGCGACCCAGTATTTAACCATGTGCATTTATTGTTTCAGGTGAAAACATGTTAGTGTTTGTGAGTGCGTAAAAATAAAAATGAGGTCTCGGTGTAGAGGTGCGCCCGCCGCGGCGGTCGGCGCGGTACTGACTATAATCTTGTGCGTGACGTCTGAAGTAAGCTCGGTGGAGGGGAGGGACGAATCGCACAAGTATACGGTGGAGGAGCTGATGATGCTGCATGTGGATCACAAGGATTCTGGTGACCTTGGGATGGATCCTTGCAAAGCTGGTGAGTGATAGAATACTTTTTTTTAATAATTGATAACGACTGATTTGGTTTCAATCTTGAAGGGTTTTATGTTGTCATAATTTTGCGACATACGAATGATAATTTTAACAAAAACTAAAAAAAATAGGGATTCTTCGGGTTAATCGAACAGCCTCTATTAAACTAATACACCATCTTTACTACCCCAACAAAATATAAAAAATCCAGCGCCAATTTACAAACAACAATTCAAATAACTCAGCTACTGATAAAATATATTATCTTATCAAATTTTGAATCTGAATTGATAACTTGGCGAATAATGTTGTACCTACGTCAGCTACTTTATTTATTTTACAGATTCAACATCTATCTACTAATAAAATCAAAATCTAGCCTCTATAAAGAGTATCGCACATAATTATTTATCAACTAAATGGATTTGAATTTCTATTTGGAAAACTATATAATCAACTTAAATAGATTCTGTCGTCAATGACTTATGCTAACGTATAAAAATATTGGTCACTAAGTAAGTATATGAAATTAGAGCTATATTTCAACATTTTCTGACGGTTAAGTAAATTTCATGATCAATTATAGTAGATTCAGTCATCAATTACTTATACTAACGTATTAAAATAAAGGTGACAATATGAAATTAGAGTTCGTTGAAATTATAATATGTAGACGAGCGAATCTCAGAAGTGACCTTCGGTGCCTGATTGCGGTGCCGATTTTGGGTTTTTACTTTATAGACATAATATTATGATGTTGTGAATTAGGCTTAAATATAAAAAATAATGGTGGCGAAGGCCTCCTTATAGACGTAAGGGTTCGCGAGTTAAGAATTAGGCTTAAATATAAAAAAATAATGGTGGCGAAGGCCTCCTTATAGACGTAAGGGTTCGCGAGATATTTAAGTTTTTCAAAACACTGAAATCAAACACACTCACTGAAATCAATATTCATAAAAAAGGTGCTATTGCATTCAAAATTTACTAATATTGTAAAAACTATATTCAAATCAAATCAAATCAATTATTTATTCTGCAAATAGGCCACAATGGCACTTTTACATGTCAAACGGTAATTTACAATAAAATAGTAATCTTACACAATAATAATTTAAAATGATATATAAAAGGTTAACAAACTAAATGTCACTAAATTAATGTAAACAAAACAAAATTGCAAAATATGACCATTACATTCGATATAAGATCTGTATCCAGCATTAACAGAAGTTAATGATATTATTCAGTATTCCAGAGATGTATAAGGTCTCTGAGCGTCCAAATACAATTAATAATTATTCTAATATTCTAAGAGATGTATACGGTCTCTAAGCGTCAAAACAAAAAAGGAACATTAATGTTATATTGTCAGAGATGTACAGGGTCAATAACAATAAAACGTGTCAAGATCAGAATGATGTCTCTCGTCAATACGATAATAATAATAATAACACTAGTATTTAAGTAGTTAATTAGGTACTATGCCCTTGCAAGCATGAACAGTCCGGACTCCACAAACAGCACCCGATCACGAGTATGACGCATATCTCAGCCATCGTCTCCCTCAACCATATGTTAGGGAAGGTGGCGACCCGATCAACGACGCCACCGTAAGCAAAGCCCTTTAAGCGAGCATGACATATTCAAGCCACCGGACATTGATAATAGCAAAGATTAAGCGACTTTTTCGGCGAGAAACAGCATTACGTGCTCTCTTCTTACATAAAACGGTACAGTTATTTCAGGTAGGTACTTATAATGATTACATGTATTTAGGTATATTCCTAATAGAATCAGACTACTACTGGCTTAAAGGCATTTTTATCGTTTAAGAAATCGTTGACAGTATAATACGCCTTGCTTAGCAAATTACTCTTAACATGAGACTTAAATTTACTGTACGGTAAATTAACAATTTCAGTAGGTATTTTATTGTAAAAACGTATGCAGTTCCCCACGAACGACGTGCTAACCTTGCGGAGACGACTGGCCTTCACTACGATCTTGTTTTTACTTCTGGTGTTGTAGTCGTGGATATCACTGTTGAGTTTGAACTCATGAAGGTTTTTCCGCACATACATGATATTCTCAAGAATGTATTGGCATGCTACAGTAAGAATGTTTGCCTCCTTAAATTTGTCCCTGAGACAATTTTATTAACATTAAAGTCCACACTTTATTAAAGTAACTGCTTTTTGTACGCATGTTCATATGTATTAGATTGCTATACTGACAGCTGCACAATTTTTTAACTGGCTCGCTACCCAACCAACTGATACTATTAGGAAGTATAAAATATCTTTCTTCCTGAAACATTGACAAATAAACAAATGTACTAACCGTAGTTATACCGTATTGTAAACTGAGACATACTTGTTATATAAGATGTGTATAAATGTTATTTAAGATCTTGACAAAAAATTGACATGTAAAACTACGTTTTATCAAGGAATAAATGAAATGAAAATTGCAGATTGTACTGTAAATAAATAAGTACAATGAATGTGGCACCAGCTTAACAATCAAAATTATATATTTATTTGGACATGCATAATATGCACATGCTAGTAGCATATGTTAACATAAACAAATTAAATTATCTTTGTATACTGTAAAGTACAAAAATAACGAACATTTTATGGTAAAGATTGACAACGGTGGACCATTTTTTGATTTCGGTGGTCGAAAAACCCACGGCATCCGTGGTAATCACACCCGCTGAATTAAATTTAAATCGCTATTTAATAATTACAGAAATAATAATCATAGTATGAAAAAGAGTTTCTAAATATCCAAATCACATACATACCTCTGAGGGTGGCGTACGCACTATTATACCGAAAAAAATCACAAGCACTTAAACAATTAATTGCTTCACCGAATTCAAAAAATCACGTAACCAAACCCACCGAATGCCGAAAACACCTTTACGAAATCCGCTTGCAGACCGAGAGCCGACGTCCGCTCTCGCCGGTAAACGTTGCGCGACTGAAGCCACCTGCGCACGCGGCGCGGCGTTCATGGTATATTCCTTTTTGAAATGCCGACAAGGTTTATAAATTCCAGTGAAATCACGTGTTGCCGCGGGACAAGTCAAATAATTGGATTTATTTGATAATATTAATACGTGAATTATTTTGAGTCAAATAATATAAATAATAGGCTAATGCATACGTGAACCTATATTGAAAATTAAAATAAAACTCCCGCCTTAAGTTATGATTTTTTGTTTCAACAAATCTGGGCGTGGCTGACTGACTGTTCGTCAATTTTAGCACTTAACATTTATTTTCTTATAATATGTATACTACATGGAATGTTTTACTAGTTGCCCAGGTGTGATGGATTTGTATGATTTAATTCGGTTTTGTAAAGCAATAAATTTACGTGTTTATGCCCCCCGTACACGTAAAAACGCCACCTCTGAGAAATGCCCAGACATATTACAAATTAAAATTCTATAGTATATCACCATGCTGAGTCTTAATCACATAAGTTGAACACAGTAACACAGGGCTTATGTTGTTGTTATTGGTCAAGCCAGAGCTTTGCCAACTTTTATTAGATCGTGAAATGGGTCCCAATTGGCAATTTTGCAAGTTGCAGCAACGCTGATTAAAAAAGACGTCTCTCATTGGTCAATTGCTTCAATATTGTCAGTTACGTGCTCGATACAAAATAGTTAATTCACAGCAATCCTATTTAACAAAACACGATTACAAAATTAAATTAAAAAGAAATTCCGTTCCATTTTCGAAATCGTGTTACCTTTGAACGTTAAGCGCGGAATTTTGGACGGGCGCCGCCAAAGGGGCGCAAACCGGATTTCCGTCGCGGACACCTTATGATTCGAACTGATTGCCCTGCGAGCGAATTTCAGTTTCATTCCGACGGTGGAACAGAGGATGAAGTGTAAGCGATGGTCGATTTGGCGAACATTTACCAGAGAAGAACGAACCTGTGTTTGCATATAAGTAATTATTCTTGCAAACTCTGTAAGATACTTTATACTTGAGATTATTTGAGATGGCCGAATTGCATCAAAGCAGTCCATTCAGAAAGCAATTCTACTGTCCAAGGTAAAAGATTCCAATTCCAATAACAGATTTATATTGAATAATCTCAATCATACACTTTACAGCTTTCAATGCAATGCATGTATTTGTGTGTTTAGTGGCACATACCAGGGCCTAAGGCCACACTTTCGAGCGTATAAAATCGGAAACATTGTATTTAAGTAACACCACTGCTATAAACTACGAGCCCTTTGGGATGGAGCAATCCTGCCAGAATATTTACCACTGGCTCCAAGGAATACACTGCCTTCAAGAATATCTTATTTATTGGTTTATTAAGACACTTTTTCTACGAATAACAAAAAAGTTACGATACGTTTTTGGGCCACCCTTTACAATCACGGAATGTTAAAATTACGCGTTAATATCAATGCCTTTATGTTTCAAAACTGACAAACCTTTGCATTCCTCAGTAATCAATAATCATCATCTTCAGCCGTTTGTAGTCTATTCCTGAAAATAAGTTTCTTCCATATCCCTGCATCCCTTCAGCATCCAGTCTCGTCCTGGATGTCGCCTGATATCGTCCACCCATCTCTTGGGAGAGCGGCCAGGGGATCTGGTGTTCATACGTGGTCTACAGAAGCCGTTTTGTCCACCTACTCTTGTCCATACAAGCACCACGCCCCGCCCATCTCCACCTTATTCCTCAGTAGGTATGTAACTGAAATTGCACTATTCTAGGAAAGTGTACCGGGCGACATTTATATATAATTGAAGCAATAAAATCGATAGAGGGATGACCGGCATGACCGAGCGGGTTCTAGGCACAGCGATAATGCACAACGATAATGTACGTTCGCAGAAATTAGGTTGCACTTTTCCGAGAGATACTTACTATACTTTCAATTTCGATCATAGTAGAAAATTTAAAAAATATTCGCCATTTTCAATTTTCCACTATGTTCGAAATTAGAAATTTCGTTAGCGGAACTTTTAATACTATACTTTATTGATAACATCATAGTTACAAGACAAGTGATTAATGTAAACAGTAATAACAATAATAATTAATTCGGTTATTAGTTATGTGCACGGTAGTTTAGGAAACTCCTCGACACTGTACACTTGTACCTAGAGCTAACTCTAGTAGTCACTTGCGCAGCTTCCGCTTAAATGAGGCGATGGGATTTGCGTTTCTGACCGTTGCGGGCAGTCCTATATAGATGGATGGACCCATTATATAGACAGATAATCGAGGTCCCTCGGGAGTGTCAAGATTATTGGTGTCACCTAGATTTCCCTACTTGTCGATTTAAACTTTAAGTATAACATTTCTGCAGTAGTATTTTATTGCATCGTGCAATAATCAGGAAGCACTCATTTACATTTTTACGCGTAGTGAAGAATTTATACTGAAATAAGAATTATTATTCTAGTACCTAACTGAACAACAAGCATAAACTGTTAAAAAAAGCGGCTAAGTGCGTGCCGGACCACGCACAACGAAGGGTTCCGTGCCTATTAAAAAGGTCGTATCGTTACTGAAATCTTATGGCACTTACGTTATTTTCTTTGAGGAAGGCAGTTTTTTAGAAATATCTCAAAAACCTTTGAACCGATCTTGTTCAAAACAATAATTGCTGAAAGAATTTAATAAGGCTTATGTCCATGATTTTTTTCATATTTTTAAAATACACGGTTCAAAAATTAGAGGGGGGGGACACAATTTTAGTGACTTTCGGGGCGATTATTTCCGACTCTATTCACTTAAAGAAAAAAAATTGAAAGGCCTATCGATTGATGTGCCATACGTGTGCTTACAATGAAAAATGTTTTTTTTTATTTTTAGTTTTATTTATGTTTCGTTTTTTGGCATTTGGCTACGAAACCCTAAAAACACTAACACGACTTCGGAAAAGTAACTAAAAAACTATTATTTTCATACAAAACGTCACCTTTGTCAACTGGAGCATAATTACGAATCGATTGAGACCTCATTTATCAAAAACGGTTCAGTATATTAAACGCTACGGTGAAACACAATTGTCAACACAAACAGACTGCTAATAATTTACTTTAAAAACAAAGTTTTAACCGACTTCAATTTAGTACTCCGCTAAGCCACGAGAACATTTTCACATTTCTTTTCCAATTTACCACATGAACTGATTTCCGAGAGCAAATGCATTGATTATTAGAGAAAAAAACCCAATCGCTGTATGTGGCCCGATAATATTTGAGAATTTCTGTCGATTCCACAAGGATCACCATTGGCACTTCATTTGTTGCTATTTCAACGGAATCTTATTAGAATACTTTTAAGTACATAGATAATTGAGGAATTCCATAACTCATCTGTGGTCTTCATCATCAATTGCACTCCAACAAATTTATAATTTCCGGGTGTAAATAAATACACGAGTTATAATAGAAAATACCAAAATCACTACACGCGTGCCTAATATAATTGTGGAGTTCCGTCAATTCCTCATGGATCCCATCATCCAACTGAATTTTTGAAAAAAAGGGACCCACCTGGAAGCATTTATTTACTTACAAACAAAAAAAAATATTACGAACGGCTCATCAATGACGGAGTTCTGAGGTAACAAACATTTAAAACAACCGGCCAAGTGCGAGTCGGACTCGGGCACGAAGGGTTCGGTACCATTATCTATAAAAACAGTAAAAAATAAATTGTTGTATGTATGTTGGAGGCCCCCTTAAATATTTATTTTATTTTGTTTTTAGTATTTGTTGTTATAGCGGCAACAGAAATACATAATTTGTGAAAATGACAACTGTCTAGCTATCGCGGTTCTTGAGATACAGCCTGAAAAAAACGTTTGTTTATGGGGGCCCCCCTTAAATATTTATTTTATTTTGTTTTTAGTATTTGTTGTTATAGCAGCAACAGAAATACATAATCTGTGAAAATTTCAACTGTCGCGGTTCCTGAGGTACCTACAGCCTTGCAACAGACAAAACGGCAAAAAAAAGACGTTTGTTGTATGGGAGCCCCCCTTAAATATTTATTTTATTTTGTTTTTAGTATTTGATGTTATAGCGGCAACAGAAATACATCATCTGTGAAAATTTCAACTGTCTAACTATCGCGGTTCTTCAGATACAGCCTGGTGACAAACAGACAGACGGACAGCGAAGTCTTAGTAATAGGGTCCCGTTTTTACCCTTTGGGTACGGAACCCTAAAAAAATAATAATAAAAAAATACAACCGAATTGAGAACCTCCTCCTTTTTTTTTTAAATTGTTTAAAAACATATATAGATATATGGACGGACAGATCTGTCCGTCCCGCCCTTTCCTCAGATCTTGGACCCTCCCCTTAGAATTTCAATGAGGGTTGGTTTTTATCGCCCGCCGTTGATTTCTGTTTTAGCACTTTTTAATGGCCAGGCCTCGAGGTAGAATTTAATTCTTTGTCCAGATTCCTGAACAGTTCAATTCTCAGCCGTTTTTAGTCTGAAACTTTTTCAATTTCAGTAACAGGTTCGACGTAGCTATTCTGCAAATTGTTTTTTTGAGGAACTAATAGACTGGGTTAATTAAATAGGTTTTAAATGGTTGTGGGATTCATGAATGCAACGCGGATCAGGAAGTAAATGTCTACTTTCACTTTACTTCCTTTTTAATGGATCTGGTGATTCTGGTGACTAATAATTACACCTCCCTCTTTTGAAAGTAAAGAATACTGAAGCCCTTACGTAAAGAATACGTTGGAAAATTATGAGATTCAAAGGCCTGCATGGCGCAATGCAAAGCAGCATGAACTAGGAAACGAATTGAATTTATTTTCGGTCATATTATACATTCTGACTATACAATATGTTGTTTTTCAAACGCTAAAGCATGATTCCTTGAAAAAAATCAATCAATTTTATAAAAAGAATCCAAAGTTCGGTGATTTCATTACGTTATATTTTACCTATACCAATTAAACATTGTCAACATTCCTTCTATTACTATTATTTATTCAAAATACCACAATAGCCGTTTATAAACCGTTATCTTAACGCAATCGGTAAAAACCGACATCTTTTATCGGTTCGGACCGGACACGTCGCCGTAAAGTGGAATCTGGCACTCCATAAACCTTTAAAGTCAATAAAACGGACCCTCATCAACTGGACCGTAAAAATCGGACAATACCGGTTTTCAGCCTCCCCCGATTTATTCCGACTGACGATCGAGCTTCATTTTCCCACCTCTATTTGTTTAGCTGTTGATCGAAATCTT
This sequence comes from Epinotia ramella, assembly GCA_947578815.1. Classification (NCBI taxonomy): domain Eukaryota; kingdom Metazoa; phylum Arthropoda; class Insecta; order Lepidoptera; family Tortricidae; genus Epinotia; species Epinotia ramella. The sequence goes on from OX388205.1 coordinate 25,081,839, forward strand.
CGTTAACTTTTTCCATTTATATTGAACAAATATCGCTTCATTGCACTGCCAATCAAAGATAAATTAAAAATAAATAGTTTCTCTCCAGCCAGTGATACTGATAACGGATTTAAATTTAAAAGTCAAAGAAACTTTTATATCTCGAACTGTCACTGAGATGGAATTTTAATTTCGTTCTAAATCTGATGACAAATTGGATTAATTCTGCTGAGTCTATGGACGATTTTTTCGTTATTAAAAATGTTCGCAAACTCGGCAAAAATGCAAGCACTCGAAGCGCTTTTGATGTTGAAGTACCTCATTTGGTCGACGTAAGACGTTGTTACGCAAATTTCTGACGTGATTTGGAACGCTACTCAAACCGCTCTCGAGATTGGCTGAAGAATCTATGTTACCAAAATGTATTGCAGTCTTGAGGTAAAAGTATACTGATATTATTTTATGTAGTCAACTATTGCTTTTAGACAGCGATGTCTTAGTACATTTACATATAATTTTAATTAACTTTAAGTTTAATAAACAATCACTATCTCTTTATCGCCATTGACCAGTTGAAAATAAAATTAAATAATGTGTGTGCTCGATGATTTTGGCTCTTAGTTTCGCCGACTTGATTAGAGAGGAAGATCTTTCGGCCTGGCAAGTTGAGGTCAAAAAAAGATAAGAAGAAGGAACACGGAGCAATACAAAAAAAGAAAGAAGTCAAGTGCTTTTTAATATCATTCACTAAAAATAAAAACAATAAAATATGCAGAAAAAGCCTAAAATTGGTAATCTATTTGACTACATTTTTTCCAGACTAATTTTATGTTTCTGGACTGTTCCCAAAAAAAACAGAAACGAAATGTGTGTAATAAATTTTAAATATCACGAAAATTTACGGAAAACTGTTCATGTTCAGTACAAATCTATGATGATAAATATTCAGGGAGGCAAACGACACGTGACATTTATTTACAGTATAGTTTCGTGCTGCTGTATGTTCAAGTTTTTATTTCCAACCGTACTTTATGCACAGTCATAACCATTACTAGTAAATTAAATAAAAAAAACCGGGTTGCACTCCGGGAGTGTTGGCAGAAGTGAAAACTTGCGAATTGCTTTAATTATCAGTATTAAAAAAAAAACACACCCCCCCCCCCCCCTCACCCCTCCGTCAAGCCCCCCATCTCACCTTACGCGTCTTACGGTCACGTGACCTCTCTCGAATCGAGGAGATAAATAATGGTTTATGTCATCAGACCATTTTTGACGTCTTCGTTTGCGCAGTTACTTTTGATGCTGACTGTACCAATACCATAGTCATCCGACTATAACCGACGAAAGTTGGTCTTTGACTTGTAAGATTTGACCCGCGCAGTCAAAAATTGCAGTTTAATAGAAGCCTAATCCATGAATCATTGATTTAGTATATAGAACTAGATGCACAATCAGCCGAAAAAAACGGCCGTCCAAAAGAACCGGCCGATCGCATCGGCCGGCTCTTTCGCGTTTAGTCTGGTTTCAACCGTAAGACTTGTTGGTTGTCAGTTATGTCTAAATGTTCAGCCAAAAACTCCGTAAATACCAACAAAAAAACAAGAAAAAAAGATGGGATTTATTTCTTTAAGTAAGCTCTTTTCATAACGTAACGGAATTTGTGTAAAATCATTGTAATATAATCGTTTTAATCATGTTTTAGATAATTAATTTTGTTATATCATATTTTTTCTAGGTTGATTAGAATGATAGATGTCACTTCATGATAGCATGTAACTTTGTAAGGCGGTAAGCAAAATTCATATTTTTTCCAAGTGACAAATATTGCTTGTAAATATTAAATCACGTCTAATATGCGGATTTTATATAGACTTGATCTCAAAACAGTTAATAAAAGGTCTAGATACCGTGAAAACACTACGTAATATTTACTTATATTCTTAAGTGAACGTCATTACAATTTTGTTTCAATACGCTTGGATTGCTAGAGGTGAGGGTTATCGATTAAGAAAAAAACGATAAAATAATGTGTTACAAAATAAGGAATTGCAATATAAATTTGCAACAAACATATATATGACCTCCGTGCCGTGCCGCCATTTTGTATTTCGATGTCACCGCTTGTCAAATAACAATAATCAGCACGGCTATCGCGCGGCGGCGCGCGAGCTCTCTCGATTTTTCTCGCACTATCCGTCTCTCTCTTATTAGAACACTTAGAACAAGAAGTATAGTGCGAGAAAAATCGAGAGTAGGTATGTCGCGGCCGCCCCATTATATACGACCAGAGGACTTACCGCGAAACGAAAACGAACTTCGTTCGTGTGTCTCCCTCTCTGTCGCACTTGCTAGTTCGTGCGACAGAGAAGGAGATACACGGACGAAGTTCGTTTTCGTTTCGCGGTAGCCCCTCAGTACGCAGTCAGACAGTACGAGTGGAAAGATCGGACATAGCGCTTGCTCGCTTTGACTTCTTATCACAAGTGAAAACAATTGACGACTGGGACAAAGTTGTTTTCCTAGATGAAACATGGTAAAATGCGAATCATAGTGTTGGAAAAATATGGACACACACCTCAGTCGTTAACGAAAGTTCCTGAAGGAAAGGGCCAAAGGCTTTTTATATATAGGTACCATGCAGGGAAGGCCAAAGGTTTTGTACCGCACTGCTTACTTGCTAGTAAGCAGTTCGGTGGAAATTCGTTCTGACTTTTGTTTCAATACCGTTACAACGTTACGTTCCAAACAATATTAAGTATACCGTCGATATTTTTAGCACTAGGTATCCACTGCATTCGAATAGTATCGATAGTTTGCATAATAGTGGTAGCACCTCTAGTTACGTTAGTCTGGCATCTGTCATTCTAATCTTGCTAGAAAAAAATACATATAGTTCAAATGACAAAGTCGCAGAACATAAATCTAAGGAGTCGGTATTAGATACTTTTTTTATGATGTCATTCATTACCTACATAATTATGGATTTCATTTTACGATTTCCAAGAAATCCTCAGCGATGTGCAAAATGGGCTGCAGTCATAGCACGCGACAGTCGAGATAATTTTTTTAAACCAAACGATTCGGATATATATACAAAAAATGGATTGAACAGGCTTACTAAAACTGCCACACCTCTAATATGCGAATGGGAGTAGAAAATAACAGTATTATACTAGCAACAAAGGTATTACATACATTCTTGAGCGTAAACATTTTTAATTTAAGCTCAGAAAAAGACCACAGCAACAATCATAGGATTAAATTAATACCCTTATCACGAAACAAATTATTTAATTAAATATTTTTGTTTTCCTGTTATTTTTAACGAGGAAGTTACCCTGATCATTCAGACGAAGATGGTTTATTTTTCCATTATATTTTTTCTCTGTATCATATCGTTAATCATAGGATTGTTTTCATAAAATCGATAGCTGATCGCTACTTTACTGTACGCTTACATTACATCGCAAAAAAAAAAGTATCAAAAGTAAAGGCAGGTCGGAAATACAATTATTTAACAAACTGAATCTATTTTAAGGAAACTAAAATGACTTCTTTTTAAGGACTGTCAGCTGCACTGTATGTACTTACGGAAATCTCACCCAACAATTGTTTTGTATATAATACTTGTACATACATTTGAAACTGTTTATTCCCCACTTGTAAAATAAAGAAACCTGATTTATTTGTGCTATTGGTGTTTCTGTTTAAATAAATAAAATATTATTAAAACAATTTTATATACTAAATCAATGCCATGAATGGATAATTAGCTCATTTTTGGACTCTCTACATTTTAATAGACTTTTGTTGGATACATTAATAGTACATTACTACTAGTAATGTACTCGCTCGGCCGTCTATATGTACTCGGCCGGCAACCACTTACTTCCCGGCCTCTGTAGTAAATTACTACAGAGGCTGGCAACCCCTTTTCACGCCGAGGTATGTACAGTGCTTTTCTCAAACATGCAATGTAATAAATTAAAAAAAACTCCAAGAAATAAAACTTTACTTTTCATGGCTGAACGCCGTGATCCTGTGCCACATATTGTGGAATGGAAATTATAAAATACCATCTTGCCGGCCTAGGCCTCCAGTTTTGTATGAAATGCCATTACGTATCTCTCGTCTCGCTGCGCCCGAAACGTGACACTTCGAAGCCGATTATGAAGAACACAACGTCAATATTTCATTGCATGTTTGAGAAAAAGGCTTTTTTCCTATTTTTATTTCACATTCTGTTGAGAGCAACTAACCCGTGTTCATATTCGGAGTAAAAGCAAATAAACATGTATAAGCACTTTATTGTACACAATAACAGGTTAAAGGAACTATAGAGAAGATTTAACTTACAATTTTAATTTAAGCTCTATTTTGAATTTAAACATGAACACAAAGAAAATAGTTACGCGTAAGTACTCATATATTTAAATTATTTGCTTATTCGTACTCCTGCAGACAAACTGCTTTATTTTTATTAAGGCCTTACCTTTACAAAGAACGTATCAGTTAAACAGTTCAAATACTATAAAACGACTTTAATGAATACTTCATAATTATACTTAAAGACGAAGATAAACACAAAATTCAACACCACCAGTCGAACGCACGATAGCTCAGTTGGTTCAGTTTAGACCATTACAAGGAACGCAAAGGTCGCTCAAATCCCGCTGATGGCGAATATTTATTATCAATATTTCACTTTTCTTGGAAATGAGTGCACAATATGTAAAACAACTTACAATCTCCGTATTATTTACATGGATTGTAAGTTGTTTTATATATTGTGAAAACCCGCGTGTACTGTTCTTGCCGAGTTAATATACTATACTTGTAAGACATTTTTTTACTCTTCTAATTGCAACATAGGGAGGAATTTCGATAGCAGACGCTACTGTTTAGTATAATTTGCAGCATTTTAGGAAAATCCATACTGTCTGCATGTATGTCTGTCTGTCTGTTACCTCTGCACGCTTAAACCGCTGGACCGATTGTGATGACATTTGGTATAGAGATAGTTTGAGTCCCGCGGAAGGATATAGGATAGTTCTTATCCCCGAAATCATCCTCTGCTAAATTAATGTGAAATGTGTGGTGAATGTTTGTATGGAGCTTCGAAACAAACAAGTTCCACGCGGACGGAGTCGCCGGCAGAAGCTCGTTGACTAAAAAAACTAAAACAAGATAGGCAGGAAGGTAATCCACCGTATTGAATAGTTATTTGATGTTCTTCGAATCTGTTTCGAAAAACGCAGAGTAAGCCACAGGCTTATCTGTATTAAGATCAATATATACATGTCACACAATAGATCAAAGTACAAAGGCAAACTTATCCCTGTAAGGGATCTATTCCAGCAACCTCTAACAAACAAAAACACAAAACAAAACAACATCATTTTTAAACATCGCCTTAGATCCGTCAATAACACTATATTTGCTAAAAATAATATTTAAGGGCTTAAAGTGTGCAGAATGCTCTCAAACATAACTATGGCTATGCTCTCAAAGTAAGGCTATGTGAGCAGTAAAACTCGCAACCCTGTCTTTTTGAAAAATAAAAAAACATTTTTATTTTGAAAAACTGAATCGAGGAAAAAATCTCTAAATATAATTATTGAACCTGCCCACAAAATTTCACGGGATTCGGATGAGAAATGCGACCTGGCCCCGTAACATGGTCGGCCTTATCACGCGATAAGTGACAAGATCGAGCGCCCGTCACTGGCTGACACCGTTCGATAGAACGAGACTGACGCTCTATGTTGTCACTTATCGCGTGATAAGGTCGACCATGATACGGGGCCTGCATGAGAAAACAGCAGCAATAATTTGCGCCCAATCTGAAACGGAGAACTGCAACCGCTTCAGTTGCTCGTTCAACAAGAATCACGTGTGCACAGTTGTAAGACTTGTAAGTGATCACATAAGGGTTTTTGCAGACTGCGTTTTTTAGGGTTCCGGAGCCAAAATGGCAAAAACGGAACACTTATAGTTTCGCCATGTCCGTCTGTCCGCCTGCATAGCTCAGAGACCCTTTCTACCAGAAAGCTGTAATTCGGCATGGGTATATAAGTAAAGGTATCAGTCGCGCAAAATGGTAGAATAAAAAAAAACAGTCACGCCGACAAAATGGTAGAATAAAAAAAAAACCTACACGTATAGAGGGGATGTAAATTTTTTTTCTCTTTAGAACCATCGTGTGGGATATCGTTGGACAGCTTGTTTTTTCAACTTAGTTGTCCATTTGTGTAATATTGGGCTTTAAAGCCCAAATTTTTGTTAGAGTCATGTGTCCCCACCCCCTGCCGGCTAAATGGCTGCTTCTGGGAATGTGAAAAAATTCGTGCCAGTAGGACATATAATTTATTTAAAAGGAAAACTATCACGGCTAAGAAGACATAACTATTATTATTATTATTATTTTGGCCGAAGGGAGTCAAGTTCCGACGTGTTCGCGGTCGGTTACCTGACACCACGAAATTGCGCAACACGTCGCAGTAATTGTGTGTTTTAGTTATTAATAAGGTTTATATTGATATGTATCTTAGTCTTTAAGGTATTTCTATTATGGAACTGGTTGCCTGATTTAAATAAATAAATAAAATGAATTAATTACTAGTTACCGAGCAATAGTCGACCAACTTAAAATGTAATTGGAAAGGTCAACTTTCGTACAAATTCGGCCGACGCACCCACGCCATTTACTTGGCGCGTGTCGATGTAACAAATACAGACAGGCAACTAGAGTATCCTAGTCTGCGCGTGGCCCGACACACACTTGGCTGATTTTTTCACGCGCCACCAACGCGCGTTCCCCTACTACCTAGCGGATCAGTCTGCAGAGACCCTAAGAACGTACACTGATTTCTCCTCGATTGAAGTGCTACGAACGGCTCTTTGCAAGTGCTTCGTTCACTGCGATCTCACAGGTCGTTGAGTCGAGTTGAAAAGTTGTTACAATTTATTTGCTTTGCTTTTTCACCGCCTTTGAAATGGAGGTTTTCAATTCGTCGGAATCTTTTATTTTTTATGTTTGTTCCCCGATTACTCAAAGACGCCTGGACCGATTTGGGAAATATATTTTTTGTTTAAAAGGGTATCCTTTTCATGTGGTCCAGGATCTGGTGGAGAAATCAAGGGAACTCTTGAAATGTTATAGTCACACTCGAAGCGATTTGGGTAATGATTTGAAGTCTTTTAAAACTTTGTTTTTAAAGCAAATTATTAACGCACGAATTGTTTATTTATTTAGTCGTGAGGACACCTGCTAGGTGTATAATATCCATATCCATACTAATATTATAAATGGGAAAGTGTATGTGTGTGTTTGTTTGTCCGTCTTTCACGGCAAAACGGAGCGACGAATTGACGTGATTTTTTAAGTGGAGATAGTTGAAGGGATGGAGAGTGACATAGGCTACTTTTCGTCTCTTTCACCCCCACTTCCCTAAAATGGGGGGTGAAAGTTTGTATGGAGCTACGATATAAACGAGTTCCACGCGGACGGAGTCGCGGGCAGTAGCTAGTTATATTATGTTTCTATAATATTATGAATAAATGAGTATCATACTTATGTATTCATAATACTATAGAAATATTACATGTCTCATTATACACACATCTGCGAAGAAATTAAAAGGTGTATGTGAAGTCCCGAACCCGCACTGAGCCAGAGTGGGGTCTATACTGCCCATTCCCTCCCATCTCTCATCTCCCATCCATGAGAGGCAACTTGTGCCCAGCAAAGCAGTTCAAATATGGTTAAAACACTTAATTTTCTCAAAAGAAATGTAACATTTCACTTAATGAGAATAATGCTTGCATTAAAATTAAATGATGATGATTTGTCGCCCGTGAGCGACACTAATTGACACTAGGTAATAACATTATACATTTGAAGTTACATAAGTTACTAATGTTTATGAAGACTGATAATAAAATAAGCACATAAAATGTGACATGGGGGTAGAAATAATTACAAGAACATTGACGCGCAAATTGCGGTCAGGGCAAATATTTGAGTTACTAGATTGAATAGAGTCTGGGATGTTTTTGTTTTAAATTATATTTATATCTATTAGGTATAACTTCGTCTAGTACCAATAATATGAGTCTTAGTGAGCTTACTATGGGGCTGGTTTAATTTGCGTAAGATTTTCCTCTAACGTTGATTTATTTACCAACTTACATTATGTGTTTAGAGAGTTTTGAGTATAAATCTCTATCATATTAAACGAATACGTATATACCACTCTACACATTCAGTATTCCTTTGAGCTTTTCTCGCATGTTAACCCAAAAACGAAAGTTAGAACAGAAAAAATCGACCGGTTTCATTAATTTTCCAACCAAACTGCAGTAAATCGTAGCAGCGTAGCACGCCCGTAGAGCCTGCTACGACCGCTACGCCGGAGCGCTACGCCTGATTTATGAAGGCTTCGATGCATATGCATTTCGGTTCGGTTTCATTAAGGTAATGTTTATTTTAATTCATTATGTTAATTGGAGTTTATCTGGAGTTGTAAAAATAAATACTTTACAATGCATGTGCTCGAAAAGAGCGTTTTCCAAGCACCCAAATCGTGCGGAAAGTGCTACTTTTTCGCACTAGTGCTTTTTACTTTTCATTTTTTTTTTTTTTTTACGTCCGTCGTCAGCCCGACGCAAAGAGTTTTTATTACTCGAGAAAAGTTTTACAAATATTTCAATTACACGTTTTCTTTCAATATAAAAGGTACATAAATACTAATAATGTATAAAATGATTTATTAATCTTTATGAATTTTGAATTTGGTCAATAAATTAATAAATTTTAAATATTCACTTAATGTGTTTGGCTGAACGCATCTTTCTTTTGCCTTTTGCGATACGACAGTATGGCGACTTGCACATGCGCAATGCGCATATGTTGGTTGACCGCGCATGTATTTAAAACTAAAAAGCCCGCCATTGTTGTGATTGTTGTTTACTTTGGAGTTATTTTATGTAAATAAGTTAAAAATATCGAGTGAAAGTGAGTAATCAATAATAATAATGATTTAGGTATTGCGTTTCAATAGTGTCAGTATGTTTCTTAGAACTACGACGGTACAGCGTCTTTTTGTTGTTAAATATATTGAGTTACTTACTCAAAATTAATTTTGTTCCAAAACCACAATACAATGGATTTCACTTTTAAGTGAATAAGCTTGACAGCAAAAGATGTGGAGAAGTTGTTAAATGCAGTTCCAGATTATAAGTAGGTACCTGACAATCTACCTCTTCTTCAATTTTAACCTATCTATTTTAAACCGACATTTCACCATTTAATATATTTCCTCACACAAGGCATAGTAAAACGTTGTATGATACACGCGCGTAAAGATGATTTCCGACTCGTGTCGAATTATACATTCGCTCGCTTCACTCGCTCATGTATAAAAATGACACTCGTCGGAAATCACCTACTTTCCACACTTGTATCATAAATAACTATTATCTGTTTGTGATTGCGAAAGTAATTTCGGCGTTGGTTAGTTGTACTATTGACGAACTGAACATATGTGTGTGTATATATACGTAATAATAGCGAATGTTTTAATAAAGACGTGCCATTAAATAATTTTACTACCCATATAGCATGGAAAATAAATTTCTTCGTAAATCAAACGAATCAACTGTCTCCATTGAATTATTTTGTTACTCTTCAGGCTCAAGATTCAAGAGACTTTTAAATAAAGAGTATGAAATAGTTATTTACGATACAAGTGCCGAAAATAGGAAATTCGCAATGAGTGGTGATAAATTAAAACACGACCGAAGGGAGTGTTTTAAATCGACACGAGTTGCGAATTACCTATTCGCACGTGTATCGTACAACGTTTTACTGTACATATGGCTCTTTAAAGTTTCGACATATGCACGAAAAGTGCTCTTTTCCGCACTAGTGCGGGAAAGTAGGACCATATGTACTGTAAATAATTTTCAAGTACAGAATAAGATTAAAGATTCAATTTTGAAGGAAGGAAGTTTTAAGTTTCTGTAGTAGTGTTGTGTTCCTGGAGGTGAGCAACGTCGCCAGAGCTCCCGAGGACGCGTTGTGTTGAGAGCGAGGGAATTTGTTCCTTCAGCTGTCAAAACGGCGAATCCTCAAACATATCAAGGGTCGGCAACGCCCATGTTACTCCTTTGGAGTTGCATGCGTCTATAGGCTGCGGTGTCCGCTTACCATCAGGCGGGCTGTACGCTTGTTTGCCACCGTCGTTGTATTAAAAAAAGATATTGAAGGAAAAAAAACACAATCGAATAGTCGATTATGGAAGGACCATCATTTTTTTTTTTGTGTAATGCAAAGAACATTGCGGTGTTTTGCCCGACTACGGCAGAGCCGAAAGGAAGGGATATGATTTCAGCACTCCTTGTTTGTATTAACGTGTGATCCACGGTAGCGTTTAACATACTGAACCGATTTTGATGAATGAGGTATCGATTCGAAATTATGCTCCGGATAACAAAGACCTTTTGAATGAAGAAGTTTTTTTTTTTTTTAATTCCTGTACCTAATAAAACATTAGTCCATTTTAAACTGATTTTGTTTTCCAGTCGTGATGGTCCCCTTTCTTGTAATAATATTTCCTTCCATAGGCATTAATAAGATGCATTTCAGTACCGTGTATAATGATGTACATTGTAGCCCTGTTGTTGACACCAGCCGCGTGCCCTATCAGCTATCTGTAACGATAATGTACTGTTAGGGAGCCGGCTAAGGCGAGTGGTCATTAAATCGCGAGTAACTCTTGGCACGCGTACGGGAGCATTTACCCGACAGCTTCAGGGAGGGTATTTTTATCAAATGATGAGACTGTATTAAATTAGTAACATTCTTATAACAGAAAAAATAAACTTGACTTTGTGTATCGAAAAAATATTTGGAAAATATTAAATTATATCGAATGAATCGAAAATATCATGAGTAATAATCGGGTAAACCAAAAATCGTATTTAAATTATCGGGTAAGAAATAAAAAAAAGAACCGACCAAGAAAAGTTATGAATCTGACTTCTCTGGGTTAGAATCCCGTTAAGGGCGAATATTGTTAGATAAGTACGTTTTTTTTTAATCATGGATATTTTCTGTGTATTCGTTGATGTATTTTAGTATTTCTTTCTTTTAAATATATCGTCCCACTAGCTTCCCCGGGATAAAAACTAGGTATATAGGTAATAGGATAATTTCATACGAATTGGTTGAGCCGTCTAAGCGTGATGGAGTAACAAAAATCCAAACTTTCGCATTTTTAATATTAGTGGGACAACACGGTGCTTACTGAGTCTAATTTGATTTGTGTTAAGTCACCTAACATTTATGTATTTTTACTGCATCATCGTCATCATATCAGCCGAAAGACGTCCACTGCTGGACAAAGGCCTCCCCCAAAGAGTGCCACAATGACCGGTCCTCCGCCACCCGCATCCAATTTTTACTGCATGCTTCTGTTAAATGTCTGACCAACACCAAATAACTGTCCACTAAGCACTACCATCAACCAAAGTAGCTCCACATAATTTTGCCACTAAGTGTACCGTAAAATGTGATGCTTCTTTTATCACATCCCGGTACAGTTGGGGCCACTTTAACGCTCAGTGACTGAGGACCATTTCTTCTTTTGCCGTCGCCTTTCACGGTGCCGGGACGTAATGTAGGAACGTTCGGGAAACTTCTAGCTATATTATTTTTGATAAACAATGGGACAGAAAACTTCATCTAAGTATTACATTTCCCTGCAAAACTGTTTTAACAGTTTGTCTGCAGGTACGAGTCTCTATAGAAAACGATATCTCTATCACAATAGGTATTTAATATTTTAACTAACTTATGTTATGTATAATATTATTGCATAAACTGTACGCAAATAGAGCGTTGTGCTAAACATTTTAATGTTATTTGGTTGTAAGCAATTGTTACTCAAATGTTTATAGTAAGTACTTTTCAAAGCTTTTTTTAATATAAGCTTATTTGGCTTGACGAATCGGCTGCGTCTTGAATGAATGCACACATTTTTTTCATAACTGCCTGAAAAAAGTAATTGACGCGCTCAACTGAGCGATTTCAATTTTCTTCAAAGATGGAGTGAAAACCAGTATGTGCCACTTGGCAGTAAAATTATTTACGTCCTGGGTTTTTCCCTCTTTTTTCCCAATTCCTCGTTACGCTAAAGATTCAATATACCGCCTTGGCCGTAAATATATCACTTTGCTTCCTTGAGACACAATCTACTACTTTGGCAGTTATAGCTAACATATTTATGTTAGTTATAACTTCCTGTAGGTACGTTACCATTTTTGAGACATAATTCACGCGCGACCCACCGGCTCCTGCCCATGTGTGCAAAGTGCATGCTTATAAAGTCGGTGATGATGATAATGATAATGATGGTGGTAGCCATAGAGGGGGATATATTTTTTACGTCTCTCGTAACTTACAGAAGACTGCAGCTGTAATAATAACACCACTACTTGTTCCGTGGGCATGTGGTGTTGTGTTCCTGGCGGTTAGTTAAGGTTGAAAGTGAGACATCTGTATTTGTCTCTAGACGCAACGAATCCTCAAATGAATAAAGAGTTGGCAGCGTTTATGACTCCCCTGGGGCCGTAGACAAGGTTACAATCGACAAGCGCTAACGCCAATAGACAATAATAAAATGTATGGGAATGACAGATGCCGACGAAACACTTTTCGTTAACATCTGTCATTCCTACACATTTTATTAGTTTTCTATTAGCGTTAGCGCTTGTCGACTGTAACCTTGTCTAAGCCCCCTGGAGTCAAGCGTCCATAGGCTTGTGCTTACCATCAGTTAGGCCGTTTGCTTGATAGCCACTGTCGTGGTTATAATTATGAATTATGTTTACTTCGTTAATTACTCTCTATATTTAATGTTGGTCCAATTCAAAATGGTCATAATCTTATTAAGGATTTTTCGTTTGTCCCATCATCATCATCATCAGTGATCGGCCATCGGAAGCATTTTATGTCAATTTGATGACGTAATTATTACATGGACATGACTAATTAATTTCTTGCACAATTTTTTTTCTTACAAAAAAATTATGTTTTTTATTGAGTTACTATCGAGGTTATTATCAGTACGCAAAGCCAAACAACTGATGCAAGATGATAACTTAAAAAAAAATCGTATATACACCAAGGAACATTTTGAAATAATAACCAGAAATTTAACATTGTTAGAAAAGCGTGGTTTACCTATCAGAGAATCATTAGATTTACTAGATGATGAGGTAAGGCTGTATGTAATGATGACGTCCTCAAACTCAAGTAACAAAATGGAATCAGTAATCGACAGAATCCCTGATTACGAATTTGTAAGAAACTTGAATGATAACAACGAAATACTGCTTTGTTTGTGTGAGGTGTGCAATAAAGAGTATTTGTATTGTATTGTATTGTATTGTATCAGTTTATAACTATTCACCTCTCACATCTGTTGATGTCGAACGGTCGTTGGATCTTGAATGTTACAAGGAATCGATTGACAATATCAAACAGAAAAAATAATGATTATTTACTATAAGAAAATTCAGTTAGTTTTTAAGAATGTGTGGTTTTATTTTGAACAACACCGACTTATCCATATTAGATAATCTAATGGGAAATAAACTCTCACTAGATCCATTCCTCAAGGGATTTAGAAAAGTGTATCTACTGAGAATTTTTTTCCCAGTAGATCCATTATAAATACGAATGTATCTAGCGGGAAAAAAAAATCTCAGTAGATACACAGTGGATCTGATTGATGGATCTTATGAGACAGATCGGAATCGTGAAAGTTTATCCATATTAGTCATTACTATTCATTAGGTAGGACGTCAAAAACATAAAAATCCTTCCGATAGCCGATCATTAATCATCATATCAGCCGAATGACGTCATCCCCCTAAAGAGTGCCACAATGACCGGTCCTGCGCCACCCGCATCCAGCGGACTCCCGCGACCTTTCCCTAGGACATCAGTCCACCTTTTGGGGGGGGTCTACCCACGCTGCGCCTGCCGGTACGTGGTCGCCACTAGATAACCTTTCCTCCCCAACGACCATCGCATAGTAGAAAGAGTGGAAAGTAGGTTATCTTCATACAAACGTACCGCGCGCGGCTTGTATGTGTGCGCCATAGTATCTATGCGTCGCCGCACGCGCACTCAAACAATTTCTCGACTGGCGCACTGAGAAACGGGTCGAGATTTTGTTTGAGTGTGCGTACGGCGACGCATAGATACTATGGCGCACACATACAAGCCGCGCGCGGTGCGTTTGTAGAAGATAACACACTTTGCACTCTTTCTACTATGACCATCGGTTCTACGTCTACGTGCAATGTAACCCACTGCAACTTAATTATTTAAGTACTTACTTTAAATTCAGCAGCCGAGTAACGCTTCCTCGTAGTCCTGTTAATCGAACCTACAAATAAAAATAAAAAGTTCATGTCGTCCGATCAGTAGCACTACGCGGAATTACAATTCCTTGTAGTCCGATTGATCGGACCACGAGGACAAATAAAGTTCATGTCGTCCGATCACTCCGATCAGTAGGACGACGTGGAATTACAATTCCGTGTAGTCCGATTAATCGGACCACCAGGATAAAAAAGTTCATGTGGATCAGTAGGACAAAGCAGTAGGACCACGTGGCCGGAGGGTAAATTTAGCGATTCGGAGGACTATATCGCTTAGCTCGGTTCTGCTGCGGATTTTCCTAAATGTGCACAATATAGTAAATCTGTGCTAACCAGGCTTAAAAGCTGTGTGTCGCCCTCACAAGAAAGAAGCTCATATCCTGAACGGCCCAACGGCACTGGGCTCATTTGAAACAGAAATGAGCGGCCGATAAGGGACGCATAACTTTTAACTTATCAGCGGTACTGCTTATAGCACGCTCTAAATCATCTGGAATAATGCAGTGTTTAGATAACCATTGTCTATTTTACTAGGTGCTATTTTGGTTGATACGTAGTGTAGGTATCTATTATTGTTGTGTTTATCAAGTATTAAGAGTGATAGAGCACAGCGGGATCTAATCTCGCTTATCTTATGGAGCAGCTTGGGAATGCAATATCGCGAGGTTGTAGACCTAGGCAAGATTTCGCGAGACCACAAAGCCAGTCTCGCTATTCGAGATTTACGAGACCCCGCGAGATTGGGCGTTTTTCACTGAAAACGTATACAAATGCTATAAATTCCATTTAACGCTTGACAACATGTGAAATAAAAATCAAATCTGCATGTTTATCAGAATTATTTGATGTTTAAAAATATATTTATTAACCATCAGGTTTTAACTACAAACAAAAGTAATAAAAAATGTATCGAACAAAATTAAGTTTTAATTTGTCAGTCAGATGAAACTTTTGTCAGGTGGAGTCAGTTGTTTATATGGAAAGTTCAATCTCGCAATCTCGCGAGGTCCCGTACGAAAATTGAACGAGACTCGGTCTCGTAAAATATGGATCGAGATTGCATAGGAGTTGCCCAACCGGGGTAGTACATCTATTCTACTTAGTTACCTACCTTACTAAAGACTGCATTCATAATGAGGCCACTACTTGCTCTGTAGATAGCCAGAAATCCCGTGGATGTATTGTATTTAGAGTGGACACAGCGGATCCTCAAATCAATAAAGGGTCGACAACGTGCTTGTGATTCTTCTGGAATCGTAAGCGTCCATAGCCTACGGTGTCTGCAAAAGTGATTATTGACAATTAAAGCAACCAACTCATTCTGTACAAACGTGTCTAGAATGTGTAACACTATTTGTGTTTTCGTTAGGTCATGTACCTAGTTGTTTAATACGCTGTGTTCAACATGATTTACCCCTAGGCATAACATTATAATTATTCAGAAATAAATCTTAGACGGTTTGCAATATCACGCGAGAATTCGAAATACTATTGTTTATAATGGTTACAAAATGAAAATAATGAAATGGCGAAGAAGAAAAAGCCGAAAAGCAATGAAATTGGAATAGCGATGAATAATAATCCGATTAACAACTGTATCAATAAATCATCCATTAACTGGATAATGCTACTCATTTCACTTCCAAAAATTGCACCCGTAAAGCGCAAATGTAAACCCGCGTAATGAAACAAAATTGCGACTCCTTAAGTTTGTTTAAAGCCATTTAAAAAAAATACGTTACAATTTTTTTATTTTAATTAATTTTATGTAACCTAATGTATGAACTGTATTTAAAGCATCTCTAAACCTAAACCTAAATACACCATTTAAATACGCACACGTCAAAATAAAACCCCCGTGAACTTGGGAAGCAATTTTTTACGGCAAAAACAAATGACAAATGCTCGAGGTTATCCCTTCGTTTTTCACCCTGGTAATGAAATATGGGGGTTGAAGTTGCAATAATTTTTACTTTGCACTAATTGGTGAACCAACGATGAGTAACGACTCACTTAGCTTGTGTGCTTTCATCCGCGTTGGAAGTGGATTAAAATAAGCCGTTTATTAAGTGGTATGCTCGACAAGTGGGTATTTTTACCTTAATTTTGATAATAGACTATTTGACAACAGTGAAAATAATTTGTTTTTTTCATTAGCAACAGATAAAAATGACGAAACTACTGGGAAAACATCAATCTTTCATTTATGTTGTCAATTTTAAGATTTTTAAATTCATAAAAACTAACAATAAGGACGTTGTTTGATTGTGACGTCACAAGCCTGTAATCCCTACAAATTCCATACTAACTTTTTGTCAAATAGCGTATTATGTGTTGAGTTGTTGACGTTTGAAGAGCTAAAATTCACTTAGTTGCCTATAAAGCAAGTTATCATCTTCAGCCTAAATAAATAAATAAGGGGACAATCTTACACAAATCGCCCTAGTCCCATAGTAAGCTCAGTAAGGCTTGTGTTATGGGTACTAGACGACGATATATATAATAGATATAAATAGGTACTTAAATACATAGAAAACATCCATGACGCAGAAACAAATATTCATGCTTATCACACAAATATTTGCCCTTACCGGGATTCAAACCCAGAACCTTCAGCTTCGTAGGCAGCGTCACTACCCACTAGGCTAACCGGTCGTAGGCTTGCGGGGCACAGGCCTGATAATCCTCATACGGACGAGAGGGACTCCTTATATCTTCATTTAAATTTCTTAGCTGTTGTATGTAGGTTTCCTCACGATGCTTTCCCACGCCAAAAACGAATGGTAAGTTTAAAATGATATTCCGAACATAGGTTCTGAAAAACTCATTGGTACGAGCCGGGATTTGATGCGCTGTTTGACAGTTCCGTGCTAGAACCAATGAACACTACCGTAGATAAGTGAAGTAAGTAATATAAAAAGAAGACAGAGGAAACATAGGGGCCGTTTTTCCATAGAAACGTAGTCCCCTGTTTTCTCCCTGGATAATGGCTGTAGAGCAATTTTTTTTTTCAATAAATCTATGGCTACTATTGACATTTTCCTATGTTTCATAAATTAATTCTTAAAAGAGATCTTCAAAAACCTAAGAAAAATGCTAGATTTTCCGCACTGTTCAAACCTCCAGAAAACAATTTTGACTAGATTATCAAAAAAAATGAAAACAGAGAAACGCGGCCAGAGCTTTTCTTTGATTTCTTATAAAAAAATTGTTAAATAGCTCAAGTTTTGGAGAAAAAATCAGGGGACTACGAAACGTTGATTTTATGTACTTTTAATAGGTATTTTCGGCCCAAGATGCAGTTGTCTCTATCGCGCTCTGCGGGGGGAGGCTTGAGGTTGGCGCGACAGAAATACATAACACCTATTTCTCAATTATCTCGCCCTTA
Source organism: Epinotia ramella (assembly GCA_947578815.1). Lineage (NCBI taxonomy): Eukaryota > Metazoa > Arthropoda > Insecta > Lepidoptera > Tortricidae > Epinotia > Epinotia ramella. The sequence continues at coordinate 25,099,660 of OX388205.1, forward strand.
GAGTTTCCTCCTAACAGACACCACTGAGCTACGAGGACAGTGACCGAAGACGCGTTCCTATCTTTCAACCACATTCGCCGCTACTAATAATTTGTTTCGTTAAGAAGTGTAATTTCATAGTTGTTTGTAATTGAAAACCAAATGTCTACCTTCAATATTAGTACCAGTTTATATTTGAAGTCAGTGCAATTAATCTTTCAAATAAAAATAACGCTTCTTCGTTACAATGTTAGCTTGCCGAATTACAAACTATTTAACCGCTCACTTATTTTCGGATTTTAAAAAAGCCTTAATGAAAGCAAATTTTAAAATTTGCTTTCAATTTTTCTTTTTCAAAGAAGCCCATACTTTGCTTGGCAACCACGGTTGCCACCATCAGTTTAGGGATGCGCGAAATTGGCAAGTGAGGTTGCCACAAGCAAGTGAGTGGTTAAGTAATGATAGTACCTATGCATAAATATGCGTACTATCGAACCTAACAATTTTGATTTTTTGATTATGTTTTTAGAGGAGCTAAAAGAGTTAGATACAGTTCTGCTAAATCTCTTAACGTCTTACGTCAATCTTCTCCACGAGTATAATGTACTTGACGACTTACTTAATATGTATGTAACATTCCAAAAGTAACCTAAAATAATGTGCGATTAATAAATTCAGCTAGGATAAAATTGGGAGATAGAGGTCTCTATAAAATCTCCCCGTCATCCCGTCTCGATTTAGTGTAAAATCCTTTATGAGTCAGTAAATTCTTTAAAGTCCCCAGCATCGCAAAGGATAAACAGTCTTAAGATATTATGAGCGCTTTGTTCGGCACTTTTTGCAGTGACTCAGCTAGGTGGAGACACTGAAAAGGGACAGATTAAGGAATAATCTGTAGGATCGAGAATAATGTCACGCTTTGTCCGAACTCTACTACCTAATCGTTTATAGAATACTTGTCCACGCGCCTTTCCCCGCGGATTACAGTTAACCCAGGCGGAGCTGGGACAAAATATACACTTTTTCATCTTGAAAATCTATCCATCCATACTTCCATACTATTATTATAAATGCGAAAGTGTATGTGTTTGTTTGTTTGTTTGTTTCTTTGTTTGTGTGCAAAACGGAGCGACGAATTGACGTGATTTTTTAAGTGGAGATAGTTGAAGGGATGGAGAGTAACATAGGATAGTTTTTATCCCCGTAATCATCCCCTAAGGGGGTGAAATGGGGGGTAAAAGTTTGTATGGAGCTGCGATATAAACGAGTTCCATGCGGACGGAGTCGCGGGCAGAAGCTAGTTCTATATACTGCTGAAAATATTATTGAAATCGGTTCTGTAGTTCCGAAAATTACCCATTTACAAACACATAATATAGAGCCTAGGAAGTCAGAAAAAGCAGTAAGAAAAAAAAGCATGCTGGTAACACGAAATGTGGCGCCTTAAATGCAGACAAAAGGTCGTGCAAGATCGCATTAAAAATATATTTTCTAACGGGAACAGACAGCGAGGTGTAGTTGCTGGGGTTAAAATGCAATAGGTATCTATTGTAATTAATTAGTTTAACTACCTATAAGTATTAATATTATGATATTACTGTTGTGAGTTTGTGAGCGGTGCGATACATTCGCGTCACGCATAAACCTTAATCAGGTTTCTGTACGCGTCTATTATTTTGTATTGTGTTTTTTTTTTTCTTTTAATATAAACAATTAAAAAAAAAAACTTACTAATCTTATTTACTAGCTTCCGCCCGCGACTTCGTCTGCGTGGACCCGGGATAAAAACTACCCTATATTTAATCCAGGCTATAAACTATCTTTGTGCAAAATTTCATCCAAGTAGTTGAGCCTTTGAAGCGTGATTGAGTAACAAACATCTAAACATGCAAACATCCAAACTTTCGCATTTATAATATTAGTAGGATAGCTACCCTATCGCCTTGTAGACGTAATGGAAATAGCTACTCGTTCCTTGGATCTAAAGCTTTACACCGCGACAATATTTGTTCTAGGATCACTCTATTACAAGTCTACTCCCTAAGATCCACGAAAGCACTCCAGACACCGGCGACCTATGTTGACAGTCCGACGTCTACTGTTGATATTCCCAACTTTACTCACACCGTCCCAACAGCCTGTTATTAACTCTGTTACCTGGTAATAAAGGCTACATTAGCAGCTTTATTTCGTTTGCAGAGACATACAATACGGCATCAGAATTCGATAGCACAAACGTCGTAAGAGACGCTTTTGTTCGACTGACGAGGGACGTAGTCGCTTTGAATTGAGCTTTTAGCTGTATTAGCTGAGAACCGAGTAAATAACGTTTGCATTAATTTTGTATTAAGCAGTTACGCTGCTAACGAAATTATACATTTTGAAATAAAGGAAAAATTGAAAAATTTAATCCCTAAGGCGTTGTAGGAAGGAACTGATTGAGGAATTTGGTGCCCGAACCGGATTGTTCCGATAGCTCAGTTGGTTAGTAGCGACGGGCCATGAATGCCTGTGGTCGCCGGTTCGAATCCGGCTCGAAGCATTACATTTTTAATTTTTTCCTTTATTTAAAAATATATAATTTCGTTAGCAGCGTAACTGCTTAATACAAAATTAATTTAGTATGGGGTGGCGCATCGTTACTGACGATTTCTCAATATAATTTGAGACGTTGGTGCCGTTAAGAAGCCTAAGTCTTCTGGTAGATGTCGCTACACGCCTCCCTAAGGCGTTGTAGGAAGGAACTGATTGAGGAATTTGGTGCCCGAACCGGATTGTTCCGATAGCTCAGTTGGTTAGTAGCGACGGGCCTGTGATCGCCGGTTCGAATCCGGCTCGGAGCATTAAATTTTTCAATTTTTCCTTTATTTAAAAATGTGTAACGTTTGCATTACTTTAAAATGTATATTTGTACTAGTGATATAGACGTAACTTCTGTGTAATGTTTGTAGCATTGTAAGTTTGTCTGCACTAAATTTTAGTAGGTACAATAATTTTTATACATGTGGTTATGTCATAAAATTGTAAACATTCTAGTTAATTACAGTGCACGCTATCAGGTGTAGAAATCCCAATCGTTCCCTTTTTTTTTAATTTTACTTGGATTTTTTTCAAGTGGATATTATTAATGAAGGTCACAATATTTCACGAGAATCAATTGAGAAGTGCGACCTGAAGAGGAGAACAGCGGGACATCCGGACATACAGCCGATTTTCAGCCCAAGCATAAAACTTTGTTCGCTTCGCTCGCTCGTTTTATTACCTCTGTAACAGAAATTATATATACTAATACGACTACGGTATTTGACTGCTAGTCAAATCATCAAGTCTTTGTGGTTTTTTTTGGAGAAATACAGACTGAGCTGTAAAGTCAAAATTTTCCATCGTCAAACAGCGTCAAAAAAAAAACTTTCGCAAGATAAGTAATGCTAATGCAAAATGATCTATGAATTGCGTAGAAATATATAGGTACCTGTAGGTTTCGAGACCTGGGTTATTAAAAGGCATTTTGCGTACTATTCGTGCCAACTCAATTCCATCAGGAAGCCTAGCAGACCGTTTTTGTTGCCGACGGCCTCCGGTAGTGAATAAATTCTTGCGTTGAAATGCGCATAGAAAATGCGTTTCAAAATGTTCACGTAATGAGGCCTAGATACATTTTTTTTTCTCAGTCTACGTTTTGTCAAACTATCGATATGAAATACAAACAACGAAATAAACACGTATACGTATAATAGTATAGGATATGAATGTATAAGTAGTATAAGTACATTTACCCAGTTATTGTCTGGGGCAACGACGTTATCCCTTACTGTCGCGTCGTAAAGACTGCATCGGGCATGGGCACGCAAAGCTTCGCCTCATTTACCGATATTGTATTGCGTAACGTCGCACGATACTCGTCTGAACACTAGTGCGGTGAAAACCAGTCGATGTCGACATAATCGATTTTTAATCCTACTATAATATTATAAATGCGAAAGTTTGGATGTTTAGATGTTTGGATGTTTAGATGTTTGTTACTCAATCACTCTTAAACGGTGTAACCGATTTGGATGAAATTTTGCACGAAGATAGTTTATAGCCTGGATTAAAATATAGGATAGTTTATATTCTGGGTCCACGCAGACGAAGTCGCGGGCGGAAGCTAGTATGATATGAAATTACTCATGCATCTATATCATAAAAACAAATTGCTTTCCAGTCATTTTTTTTCAAACTGTAGTTAATACTTAAGCTTCACCTGTAACAAGTTTCTATCAAAATTTTAATTTTTGGTACAAGCATCATCAACTACTCATTGAGACAATTCGCCCAAACTCAACGGGGTTACGTCAGTTAAGTACTGAATTCCCATTGCCATCTTCTGTCTCCATGATCAGATCAGCTCAATGGTACCATAATATTGAATTGTCATCCACACTATACTTATAAGTACCCAAAATTTCAGCTCAATCGTTCACTGGGAAGTAGGTCAAGTTTAACTTGCAAGATTTGATGACAAACAGGTGAAACAAAATAAAAGCTTGTAAAAAAAATATGTCGCTACTAGGTCCGCTCTGCCTCGAATGGTAGGTATTATTATATTTATTTGGGTGCCGATTTCTACTAATAGTGAACAAGTCGGTACCTGTATGATTGTTCGTCCGAGATTTATTTTGGCGACTGGTTTAGCCTAGTGGGTAGTGACCCTGCCTTTGAAGTTGACGGTTCTAGGTCCGAATACCGGTAAGGGCAAATATTTTTATGATTTTAATCCATGAAATCACATTTTATCACTATGATTTTCACCCAGGAAACGCAACCATGGCGACTAGTGACAAAACTGAATTTGATTGACCCAATTAATAAGTACTTACGGGTCTTATTGATATAGTATCCGGTATCGACTAGCGCAACACTAGCTAGCTGCCTGACGCTAATGTATAGTCGCCATCACATACATTGGAAGAAACAAGATAGTCTCAACTCTTAAGGCGCCGTAGGTTCGAAGTTAAGCGAACAGACTTTTTGAAACAATATAATGCGTCTGTTTATAATAATATGGTTTCAAAAAAATACGAAAGTAATCTTGAGGCTTTTTTGCAGCGAGATCAGTGATTCGAAACATGACTAAGCAATTTTCGCTCGATAGAAAAAAATCACGAACATAGGTCTAAAATACACTTAAAATATTCGTAACAATTTATGCACAAAAGCTAAAAATATTAAAATTGCTTCTAAAAATCGGCAATATCATGTTTGAGAGAACTCAGTGATCACTTTTTTATTTAAAAAAACATGATATCCGCGCTTCCGACCACGCATTTCCATCTCGCTAACGCTTATGCTCAGTGAGAGGGAGAGAAGACCATGAACCTACGGCGCCTTAACATTACTCTAGAATCTTGGTGTTAGAGATGGAGACGTCGCGTATCGTTGAACGAAGCAACGCACAGTAAACTATCGATATATTATCCGGTATCGACTAGCCCAACCCTAGACAAGCTGACAGCATTTACGATGACTGCAACAGTCCTGAGCTATAACCACGAACTCCGAAATTCGAAGTTCGGGTATATCCATCTCTATCACACTCGCAGTCTCACAGTACTCAAGTAACAGGGATGCAGTATATACGAATTTCGAGTTTCGTTTTTCGTGGTAGCGCCGCTGCCTGCCGCTAATGTGCGGCCGCGGATCGATCCGTACAGGCGAGCGGAAAATGGACCGTCAATGTTTATGCCAGGAGCCGAAAATATTAATAAATTGCCAAAACAGATTTCAATGGACGAGGTCTCATGCAATTACATCACTGTTTAGTTCATTAACTTTAATAATAATGTTAACACTGATACACACTGAATTTATGGTCACCCTATATTTCAGCGCTTTGGCGGGGATAGTTAATTCTTACGTCAATAAACTCTAACATCTACTTGTCATACATGTGACAATTGATAGTTTATTAGTCTTAATTTAATAATTGAACACACGGGTTTTGAGGTTGGTGTATGAATTTATTTTTTTCTAATTTCATGGAGGTTTTAGCTTCATAGATTGGAACACCGTTAGGGTGACAATGATATTGAATTAAAAAGTAATTCCTAATCCAGTTTTATTCAGGGGAAAAAATAACGTTTGTTTTAGGTAAATAGGGGATAGGATGTTTGCCATCAATAACCTAATTAGAAAAATTGATTCCTGATCACGAATTAAAAATCACTGTGTATATATACTTCTGGGTATAAGCGGTATAATTGCGTGACACATCTTTAGTTGGCAATATCAATGACTGCATAAATACAAATAAGAAAAACCCCGCATATACACTTAATATTACATGAGTTGGCCGAATTGCATCAAAGTAGGACATTCAAGAAGCAGCTCTACCTTCCGGGGTAGAAATCCAATGACAGTTTTATAAAAAGTCGGTCATTTTAATTATCTAAACCGTACACAAAATATAGAAAAATAGTACATTACTACAGGTTTCGGGAAGTAAGGGGTTGCCGGCCGAGTACATATAGACGGCCGAGCGTAGCGAGGTCGGATAGTTATAAGGCTGGCAGCCCCTTTTCACACCGAGGTATGTAAGTATAGTGATTTTCTGAAACATGCAATAAAATTAATTAAAAAAACTCCAAGAAATCAAACTTTAATTTTCATGGCTGAACACCGTGATCCTGTGCCACAAATTGTGGAATGGAAATTAAAAAATACCATCTTGCAGGCCTTTGTGACCTTAATGTGACTTGCCTACTTCTTTCGAGATGCAGGCGAGCTTTTATGTACCCTATATACCTATGTATGTCATCATCATCATCATCATATCAGCCGAAAGACGTCCACTGCTGGACATAGGCCTCCCCCAAAGAGTGCCAAAGTGACCGGTCCCGCGCCACCCGCATCCAGCGGGTGGGCAACCTTTACCAGGTCATCAGTCCACCTTGTGGGGGGCCTACCCACGCCGCGCCTTCCGGTACGTGGTTGCCACTCGAGAACCTTTCCGCCCCAACGGCTATCGGTTCTATGTGCCCTGCCCACTGCCACTTACGTTTAGCGATTCGGAGGGCTATTATTTTGATATTGTGGTCGCCACCGCCGTCTGCCGTTCTTGCAAATTCGAATAATTCGAATTTAGACGTTATTCCTAAAGAGATAAAGCTTTGAAAAATATTTGGCAATGGCAAAAACAAATTGGTATATAGAGCCGGCGGCCCGTCACACCCAACGCGCCCGCGGGCCGTCCGCCTAAATAATTGATAATTGTTTATAAATTGACACCGTAAGATGTCACGTGACCTGATCGAAAAACTGTTACAATGTTATTGAGTTTTCACTTCTGCCGGCACTCCCGGAGTGCAACCCGGTCTTTTTTTTCAGTTTTTGCTTGTACCTCGTGAATAAATATCTCTATAGTTCCTTCTGCCATAATAATGTACTGGTTAGGATGAGGGTCGTGGTTATCGGGCTAATCTGTGAGTTTTGGTGGGTGTCATTACACTGGGGACACCGCAATGAATTATTATTTTTTATTTCGAATAAGTCGTGACTGCACTGGCGTTTTATTATGCTGTAATAAAAAAAATGGATCGTAAATGAGATCGTTACTTGGAAGCGTTTGCTTTATTTCAGATGGGTGGCACGTGAGTTGTAATATTTGTTGACTTAAGAGTCCGCAGCAAGGTCCGCTCAACTCCGCGTTGAGATCGCGCGCTTACGCTTTAAAATGTTGTTGTTTCACCTAGAGGGAGACAGGGCGCTAGCAGTAAAGCGAGAGCGCGCGGGGAGGCGGAGCTATACATGTCGCAGTTTAAATATCGCAGTAAAATATCTTCATACAACGGCGAAATTATTGCGGTAAATAAAATATAACAGTAGAACATCTCCATAGCGAGATAACAATACAGTTTATACAGTGCGTAAGTGCGGCTAGGCAAATTTTAACTGATTATTTAACCTACTAAAAACGTAAATGTAGAGTACAGGCTACAAGTTTTGATGTGCCAACAAAAGTAGTAGTAACTAGTAACATAAGTATAACATACAATATACCAGGTTTTGTCATTTTAACAACCTAGTGCCATAATTGCATAGCAGATTTTCAGATACCACTACCACTATTTTTGTTATAAATGAAATAAATGAATATTTATTCTGCAAGTAGGCCGCCAAGGGCACTTTTATAAGTCAAGCCCTACCAGCGCTTCTGCAGAGACCACTGTCAAGAAGAAACGCCGCAAGAAACTTAACAGTCAGTCTTTTTCCCAAAACAAGCTTATTACAGTGATAGTACTTAAACTATTTTTAAATAAGTAACTCTAAAATCCGTATTATAGATGATCAAAAATATTAGACACGTATTTTTTCTTTTGGTCACTAAACAAAAAATGTCGAAGTTATAAGTGCGCGTAACGTCACGGTTCATACGTTTGTGAAGTCACGCGGATTATCTACGCGCCATAACTTCGTCATTTTTACAGACTTCAAAAAAGCAGGAGGTTCTATGTTCGGTTGTGTGTATTTTTAAAATAGGTGTCCAATATCTTATGATCAGTAAAAATACGCACTAATTAGAATCCAGATCTTTTTTCCTAGGAACCTACCCTATAAACATTTATTCACATTGAAGATTTGGTGTATTGAAGGAAATAAAAAAAGATCATACATTATTGTTTTTATTTTTGGTAAAAAGTACCTACTTACAACAATGATCCTAGTTGGTCCATAAATAAATGAAATTTGAATTTATAGCCTTATTATAACTTACCTATTAGGATTTATATTTTCTTTTTGACGACGAGCCGGTCCTCTTTTCTTCCTTCGAGCCGATAGCCATAATTTTGTCTTTGAACACCTTTTCGCTTCTAGAAAAAAAAATAACTATAGGTAATTATAAACGTCTATACGCTCCCGTGATCGCTTACCATCAGGTGGACCGTATGCTTGTTTGCCCCCTTATAGTTTTAGTTGAAAAATATACCTATGTACCTTGTACATCTTATATCTACAAATTGGACAAGCGCCAACCTGAGCACATAATATAGTAAGAACCTAGTACATACATAAATAATAAATACCTACAACCAAGGTTCAAGTAGCACCGAGAAACAACTGCTATTGTCGCGTCGTCATTTTTTTATTTAGATACCTACCTAGTATTGTTATTGTCAGGTCACTCGATCAAAAAAGTTGAAGGGTAGGTAAGTGCCAATTTCTATATATAATTATGATATACAACGTGTTAATAAAATAACGCAAAACCTGAAAACAGTTTGTTCAGAATCGAGCATAGAATGCGAAAAAAATAAAAAATAAAAATTTGACAAGATTTATTTTTTACATTTGTATGGAGTGTTGGCCGTCTGGGGCGACCTGCTCCATACAAATGTAAAAAATAAATCGCGTCAAAAAATTTATTTTTTATTTTTTTCGCATTTTACTCTCGATTCTGAACAAGCAGTTTTCAGGTTTTGCGTTATTTTATTAACGCGTTGTATAGAAGTACGTAGATTACTATAGAGAGTGACGAAAAAACCTATCCTATATACTTTAGGATACTATACTATAACTTACATACCTACTTAGGTAAACTAATTAAAATTTCTAAGCAATAATGTGTGATAGGTAGTTTTCGTATAAAGTCCGTTCGTTCATCCTCGTCTTATTTAAATTTATAGCGTATTATTATTTTTTAACTAAGTAAGTATTTTGTTTTGGCTATATAAAAGAATCAAACTATATATCACCAAAGCCATATCCAGAATGATTTGACGTACCCAAGTGATATTTACGTAGGTACCTACCTATTTAATACCGAATGAGTACCTACTGTGAGATTAAAATTTTGTTTACCTACCAAATAAATTAAATAACACGTCAACTAAGGATTAATGACTAGGTACTCATATACATTAATATAATATGTACATATTACATGTATATAATTTATTTGTATACTTGGAACTTGACTAAAATGCATATAAGTAGGTACTTACCCGGTTTATCCATTTTTGTAACATAAAAATGCAAAGTCCATAAGAAAGCCACAGATCGTCGATCAGTATGATCAGTATGATCACACACACCACCAGTATCACCAAGAAAAATCAAATCCGTTTTATCAGTCCAAGTCGTGAATTGACCGCGATTATCGTAGGAAGATACTCGTAATTCACCAAAACAATACGTCGCTCCCGCGCACAGCAAATGGGTCACTATTGTCACTAAACTAAGCGCACGGCAAGGAGTAGCTATGATAAGGGCGGTGCGTACCGCCGCCCCCCCCCCGGACCGTTCCCCGCGCTAGAGTAATTCGCTGCAGTTTCGCATCAAATTTTTGTAATTTATTTTAAGGTTTTCGTAGTTACGCTCTCATTTTAAAACTACAAGATCAATTTTGATAAATCTTTTTTCTTTTCAAACTGCATAGTTTAATCGACACCGGAAATAGGTTTTGACTTCAATCTAAACTATATTTTGGTCGTAGTAGGCCGCCGAACTGAACAACTTTCTGGGGTCTAAAAATGCAAAACTTGTACTCGCTCTATTTTCTTTCTATTAACATTTTAAGAGTCATAAACTAGTTTTAGCCCTAGATATATCTTACCTCATTATATTTAGAGAATTTCATGATAATGTGACATGTTATATTAAAGTAAGGACGTAACTACGTTTGTATGAAGAATCGAGCTTGCTGCGGACTCTTAAAGATCTGAAGATTGCAAAATGATTTGGAACTTGAGCTTGAGGTGAGCAAGGTCGCCAGAGCTCCCGAGGATGCGTTGTGCTGAGAGCGAGGGAATTGTTCCTTCAGCTCTCAACACAGCGAATCCTCAAATATGTCAAGGGTCGGCAGCGGCTATGTTACTCCTTTGGAGTTGCATGCGTCTATAGGCTGCGGTGTCCGCTTATCATCAGGCGGTCCGTACGCTTGTTTGCCACCGTCGTTGTATATAAAAAAAAAATGTATAAACGGCTTTACGCTCGAAGTTATAGACGATTATGTATACCTAGGACAGACTATCCAGTTAGGTAGGTCCAACTTCGAGAAAGAGGTCAATCGTCGAATCCGACTCGGCTGGGCAGCGTTCGGGAAGCTACGGCACATCTTTTCGTCCAATATTCCGCAGTGTCTCAAGACGAGTCTTTGACCAGTGTGTGTTGCCAGTGATGACATATGACACTGAAACGTGGTCGCTTACTATGGGCCTCATAAGAAGGCTCAAAGTTACCCAAAGGGCAATGGAGAGGGCCATGTTGGCAGTTTCTCTGCGTGATCGCATCAGAAATGAGGCTATCCGCAGCAGAACCAAGGAGACCGATATAGCTTTCCTATATATGTATCTGGTATCTAAAGGTAGCTACATAGTTATAGCAATGAGGATAAGAGGGAAAAGTTGCATAAAACTACTTTGTCTCCCGAGTTATAGTTATTTTACTTGAAGTAATTCTAAATTATGTTTAGTTTGACTTCAAATTGTCGAGTACGTAGGTATGTACATAAACATTTTGTGCTTCTTTTATTAGTAGTAGTTCTTAATCACTTAATGCATTTACACTTTCTCTGACACTTCCAAATTCAAAAATATGCTGCAAATTTACTCTAGATTTTTGATGGACAACATTTACCTTGCGTTCCACATTTTAACCAAAACCGCATAAAATTCAATAACAACGAATTCTAAAAAATGCATTCAAATGTGATATACTCCCAAAGCTTTCAACAGGACTTTTCAGCATTCCACGCACGTACAATCACAATCCGAGCAACTCATTGTTGGACGCTTTTTTATCCCTTTCACTTTAGGCTTTGTACGCGACTGTACCAATCAATGGGACTCCATTCGCCGATACTATGACACACAGACGTACTTCCACATTAATACAAAAGTAACCAGGGAATATACGTAAAATGATGATATTACATTGGGTGAACAATTCAAATAGGTAAACCTCTTAAAGGAAATAGAACTAGTAAAATAAAGGCACAACCTTCACCCATTTATTTAATGAATGTAAAGTATTTTACATCGAATGCAGTACATTCAATATGTGGCTAAACAATTTCTGGCAAGGAAGAAAAAAAAAGATTTACCTTTTTTCAACATTGCACTCAATAGTCTAATGATCAAATTTTTTACTAATGTATGAAGCCTATAAAATATATAAACGAATAAATAAAGAACGAAGTAAATAAACAGATAGGTGTAAATTACTAGTTTCGACTAACCAGGTTATAAATAAAAAAAACATTTATTTCAGACTCAGGTCCATACATGGTTAGTAAAACAATAAAATCTTATTACTAGTGTTAGTATGTCATACAGACTTAATTAAAAAATGACTGCATGCAGTCTCTGCCAGCGGGTGAGCATGGGACCATTTTCGCGCTCCGAAAACACGCTCAGAATGCTGTTGGGGCTGCCGCGCAGGCGACGCATCAGTGAGGCGCACCTCTTGCGCATTATCGCCGCAAAGCTGTCAGTTTGTGCCGCCGCAAACATACCAGAGGCACTACAAAATCGCGGCAACCCCATCAACACCCGGAACGCGTTATTATATTGAACACGTAGGCCGTTGTATGCTTTCTGCGTAAAGTTGGTCCACAGGCTGCATGTATAGAACGACTGACAGTAACGCTTTGAAAAGTGTAGTCTTCACTTGTACAGCACATCTCGCGAACCTGCGGGCCAACATGTTGCATCGGACAGCCAACGACCTGCGCTCCCGCTCAATGTCTAAATTATCACTTAGGTCGTCTGTTACCCAGTGACCCAGGTACTTGAACTTAGTGACAAAGTTTAAAGGGACATCGTAGAGTGTCACTAACGGTACAGTCGGATAAGTTTTCCTGCCAGCTTTAAAAATCATCACTTCGCTCTTCTTCACGTTGTACCTGAGTCCATGGGCAGCAGCATACGACTCGCATATTTTTGTCAACCTCCTCATTGCGTCGATCGAAGGGCCGAGCAGCACCATGTCGTCAGCATAACTAAAATTGTTGACGGCGACTCCATCAATGTGACATCCTGCATAGGTATTGCTCAGCTCCTCGATGAGTTGGTTGACATACAAATTAAAAAGTTTGGGGGAAGACAGCCCACCCTGTCTCACCCCACACACCAATTTATAGTCACTCGAAATTGAATTGCCCCACCTTACAAAATTTACCAATATCTAAACAAGGCTATCACCTCCCGAGGTACACTTGTCTCACTTCGTAGCTTGGCCCATAAGATGTCATATGACACAAGGTCGAATGCCTTCGAGATATCCAAGAACACACCATAAACCGGTGTATTCCTACTGGTATAGTACTGGACGGTGTTCTTGTGGGCCAGGATAGCACTCTCTGTGGACAGCCCCCGCCGGAAGCCAAATTGGGCGTCATCTAATTCGATATGCTGATCCAAGCAGGCATCAAGCAGACCGTCGTCCAGTACCTTTTCAATGGTGGTAGCCAGGGATATCGGCCTATAATTAGACAGATCTGAGGCATCACCAGTTTTATTTTTAACGATAGGAACTACAACAGTCTGTATTAGTTCATCGGGCAGATAGCAATGGCTCAAGCAAAGCGTAAAAAACATGGCTAGTACTCTAGACATAATATGTTTTCCAGCATATTTTAGGTGCTCAATGCTGAGTCCATCATGTCCCGGTGATTTACCCCTGACCATATTATTAATCACTGATGACACTTGTTTAGCGGTAAATGTGACGCTCAGCTCGGGGGGGAAGTCCTCAACATTAAACACCTGCGACGGCGATTCGACCTTGAAATGACTCTTAAATAAATTAGCTATTTCAGAAGGATCATTATACCTGCCAACCCAATAGTTAGGCCAGGAAAAAAATAAGCACCCAGTGTTAATATCTTCTATAGGCTTCATACTTTCGATTAGTATAAAACTTGTTCGTTAAACAAACAAGTCCATTTTTTAAGAAATAAAAAAGCGGCCAAGTGCGTGTCGGACCACGCTCAACGAAGTCGTATCGTTACTAAAATCTTATGACACTTAAGTCCTTTTCTTTAAGGAAGGCAGTTTTTTAGAAATATCTCATAAACCTTTAAACCGATCTTGTTTAAAACAATTTTCGATGAAAGAAATGATGATTTTTTCTTCTTTTTCAAATACACAGTTCAAAAATTAGAGGACGCAATTTTAGTGCTCTTTATTAGGAATACTTCGACAAATAAATAATTTATATGCTCTAGATAACAGTTCGGTACTAGTTATCGGGAAGTGGCTATTAGTAATAGGCAATTTACCCTACCTCATGTGAGTAAAAAATTGGCCTTGTACAGGTTATACTTTCCCTTGTCAATCTTTGTTTTTGACGACTTATGGTAACTTAGATTAAGAAGTGAGGGTGACAGCGATATACTTGCAACCGATAGCTGTTAAAAATCTAGTATTGCTATACGAAACTTTACAAGGTATTCACCATATACGTGAATTTCCATAAGTACTGTATCATATTATACATAAATTCACCACCCAACAACATTAAGTGCACCGCACTCACGCCGCAAGAAACTTTCGGGAAGTGGCTGCGATATTATGAGGGAGTATAATTTACTAAAACTACGCGGTGAGCCTTGCATAAAAATAGAGACTCTTGTGCACTTTACTATACAGAAAATAAACTTGATAATACTCTTGAACCAAGAAATGAATTAGGAAGATGTAATGTCTCGAAAGATGCGAATATATTTTGTGCTAAGTTTTTTTCTTGGTTCGGGAGAATCATATTAATTTAAGATGATTTAAATCATCTTAATAGCAATAAACAGGCCTTTAAAACGTTATAAAATGAACCGGAATTATAACGGTATATTCCGTTAGTGTTCGAAAATTACGTTATAACAAAATCAATATTCTCCATAACGATATAAATACCGTAACAGAATAAATAACAGAACGATATATAATAACGTTATAATATCGTTTTAAAATGCGAGCCGCGCGCTACGGCTGCGCCGTTGCCGCTCTGTGCCAATGCCAACATGCCACCACGTGGGCCGTAGCGCGACGTGCGACGTTGCCGTTATGTTGTTCTAGCTTCTAAATCTTATTAATGCTTGTTTACCTCGATCATTTGCAAATTGGTTGTGAATTGTGAATATTTGGTTGGTTGCGACGATAAATGCGGCGGAATAAAAATGGGACGCAGGAAACGCAACGCTGTCCACAGATTCGTGGACTTGCTCATAAATAAAAAGAAAGAGTGCCAATCTTAATAGCCCCTAGGTATACACTATTATATTACAATATGTAAGAGGGTCAATATTTTTTTATGTTAATTGTTTGTCTCGGCACTAAATCGCAGACTACAGACAAACAAGCCCTACGACCGACGGTGTTGCCGTGAGCAAAAAATTATGCATAGGTATGTTGGTATGTGCTTTTGTTCATTAATCGTAATAAAATTAAAATATACTTTTAGTTTCCGACATTTTATTTTATTTTTGATTTAGAGCCATTCCGAAAATGACAAGTTAAATAAAATCTGATTATGAAACCAAAGAATGTGTGAATTTTCGATTTGGGTCGCGATAGATAGGGGAGACCGAGGACGGTTGGTACACATAAATATGTATCGATCCTCCTTTTCTTACGATTCATCCTCCTTTTCTAATTAATCCTTAGTCACTAAATATTTATATAAATAACTAGCTGTTGCCAGCGACTTCGTTCGCGTGGAACTTGTTATGGTCTTAGAAAAAATATTGCTATTAAATTATGTTCGGTGCAAGCTATTTATCGCAGTCCCAAACACACTTCTACCATCTTAAATATACTTATACAAAAACTATCCTATATCCTTCCAAGGGTCTCAAATTATCTGTACGGGAATTTTCATCTAAATCCGTTCAGGGATTAGACCTACGTAAAAGGTAACAGTGCGATGAGTTCGTTAGTTTAAATTGATAAATCTAAATTGAAAACTTCGTTTTTACAAACATAAATATCTTAAGAATCATCAACAGACGTTTTCATACAGTATTAACCCGTCGTATGCTTAGACACGGATCCGTGCCAAGCATTTGAACCTACAGTTTTCAATCTCAAGGTCATATTTTGATCAGCAATTTTTGACATCCGCATACGAGGGGTTAAAGAAAAATATATTTTTATATGTCTACTAAGCTACATTACTGTTATAATAATAAGTACCCAATGTTGATTAAATCTATTCGATTCTGGGAGCATCGCAGTTCTAACCTAACCTATCCTACATTTCTGGTAACTGTTCAAATCTGTAAGTCTTACTTTAAAAAAGGTCTTGCTCTCTATACAACCTTCAAACCTTTTAACTCTCTTAGGGGATGAATAAAAAAAACGCTGAAATCGTTTTCTAATCATTAAACAAACGGTCCATAACCTAAGTAATAAATCTATTATTTTAAAAATATCTTGCTCTTCGTATAAACTTTGAACCCCCTAGAAACCTTCTTGGGGTATGAATTTCAAAAACATTGAAATGTATTTTTTAGTTTTAAACAAACCGTCTAAAATCGTAGTTACACTAATGTTTTACTTTAAAATTGTATTGACCCTATACGGCCTTCGAATTCGAATCCCCTTTAAACACTCTTAGGTGATGAATAAAAAAATCTACTAATCTGCTCTCTCTATTTTAAGACCAAAATTAAAAAATCTTACTTAAAAAATTACTTTTCCCTCCATATAAACTTGGAAGCCCCATTAACGCCTATAGGGGATGAATTAAAAAAAAAACTCTGAAATCAGTTTTGTTGTCTTTTAACATACAGACTAAGACTGACATTAGAAATATCTTACTATATTTTCTTGCTCTCCATCTCCATATAAACCTTGAATACCGTTTTAACACTTTTAACCCCCTTAGGGGTGGTATTTTTCCAAGACGATGAAAGGATTTTTTTTTCTAATAAGTAATCGTACCACAAAGGTGCCCATCTCTAGATCAAAAAAAAAGTTTCTCATCCTAATCTTGCATAAGTACCTTTTTAACCCCCTTAGGGATGGAATTTTCTAACACGTTAAAAGTACTAACTGTTTTTCTATTCTAATAAGTAATCTTTCTACAACGTTTCAAATCTCAAGCTCAAAAAAAGTGTTTCTCATACAAACCTTTCACCCCTATTTAACCCCCTTAGGGGTGGAATTTTCTAAAACGCTGACAGTCCTTTTTTGTATTGTATTTAGTAATCTTTCTACAAAGTTTGAAGTTTCTAGCTCAAAAAATAAAGTTCCCTCCATACAAACTTTGCACCTCTATTTAACCGCCTTAGGGATGAAATTTTCTAAAACACAGAAAGTACTTTTTTCTATTCTAATAAGTAATCTTTCTACAAAGTTTCAAGTCTCTAGTTCAAAAAATAATGTTTCCCCCATACAAACATTGCACCCCTGTCCCCTACTTAACCCCCTTAGGAGTGGAATTTTCTAAAACGCTGCAAGAACTTTTTATGCATCTTAATAAGTAATCTTCCTACAGTTTCAAGTCTCTAGTTAAAAAAAAAGTTTCCCTCATACAAACTTTCAAATTTCCAAAAATTCCATCTTGTCCCTTCTTTTTAGTCCCAGTAGTTTCGGCTGTGCGTTGATGAATTGGTCAGGAAGTCTTCTTTTACATATATAGATAAATCAAATTTCTCATTCTCTCCACCTCATTTTAAGCATCTTAGCTGACCATCCATCCGTAATGTGCGTGCTGGTGCCATGAGACCGGTTTAATTTATTTAAACTTTGTGCCACAATACAAAAAAAAGTATATATGGTGGACTTAATGCCATAAGGCATTCTCTACCAGTCAACCAACGGGCTAAGCAGAAACATTTGATGCAGGCATTTAAATTATTAATAATTTACCATGTTATAACAATGCCATTAATATCTGGGGGCACGGCAGTGCCCCCGCCAAGTCGAGCGCGAAGCAAACACTGCCGTACCATCCTTTACTGGAACCATTTCGCCACAATTTCAGGCCCCTATTTGAGAACCTCTGGATAAGACCAGAATGCAGACATTTTCGTCATCCAGTAAGCTATAATCACATACTTAAAATCCAAAATTTCAAGTCTGTAGGTCATTTAGTTCCGAAGTTAAGCGAAAGCAGTTTCGCATTTATGACACTCACTCATGATCATCAAAATAGAACTAGTACTTCCCATAAACTCAGAGAGCTGAAATTTGGTACAGAGTTAAGGTTTAATGGCCACATAAAGGGAAAACTGTAAAAAATTGCTATTTCATCCCAGTTTTCTAGATACACCAACTGTATACATTACTTTGTAATCCTATACAAATATATAGGATTACAAAGTTACATTTGCAGTGAATGGGAAAATTCAAAAGCAAGAATGGGCCTGCATTCATAGTTTGTATGTATGGATAAGACATAAACCTTCAAAAAGAAGTGAGATTCCATAAAAAACACTCCATGTAAAAAAGAGGCCAAGTCTCGAAACTCTTCCACCGTAAAAAGTTGTGAGATATTTCGTAGAGCCAAGTTTCAGGTTTCTTATTAATCTTTATTTGCTTGCTTGACGACCGGTTAGCCTAGTGGGTAGTGACGCTGCCTACGAAGCTGAAGGTCCTGGGTTCGAATCCCGGTAAGGGCAAATAATTGTGTGATGAGCATGAATATTTGTTTCTGAGTCATGGAAGTTTTCTATGTATTTAAGTATTTATATCTATTATATATATCGTCGTCTAGTACCCATAACACAAGCCTTACTGAGCTTACTATGGGACTAGGTCGATTTGTGTAAGATTGTCCCTTAATATTTATTTATTTATTTATTTATTGCTAAATAAAATTTTGTGACTTGGCAATCACACAATACTACATAATTTAAGGTAAGTATGCAAAAATCTATAAATACAGTTAAGTTGTGTGATTGCCACGTTGCAGAATTTTATTTAACAAGCAAAAACATTCCATGTAAAAAAGAGGCCAAGTCTCGAAACTCTTCCACCGTAAAAAGTTGTGAGATATTTCGTAGAGCCAAGTCTTAGGCATTCTTTAATCTTTATTTGCTTGCTAAATAAAATTATGTAACTTGGCAATCACACAACTTTCCTGCATTAATGGATTTCTGCATACCTAAAGCTATGTAGTATTGTGTGATTGCCAAGTCACAAAATTTTATTTAGCAAGCAAATAAAGATAAAAGAATGCCTGAGACTTGGCTCTACGAAATATCTCACAACTTTTTACGGTGGAAGAGTTTCGAGACTTGACCTCTTTTTTACATGGCATGTTTTTTATGGGATGATGCATTTCCGATTAATGAGGCACAGAGTAGCTAAAGACAATCTGATTTGAAAATTATTAGTCAGGATATTCGTATCAGGCTACAACCTGCGCCGACAAGCCGAGCAAATCGAAAAATTCTCTATTTTACTATGCCGTCGTGCACTCTAACAAACAACCTACGTTACGTAATCACATCGCTTACATTGCACGAGTAGGCTATACTGAATGCGAGAAAGGGGTAGCCTATAACGTTATTACATTATTATATCGGTTAAAAAAGTATCGGTTTTATATTAATGGTTTAGATTTATAACGTTATAATGGATATCGCTATACAGCGCGTCAAATATCGGTTTCGAGTATAGCGGTTTTAGGAATAATAACGTTATAAATGATAGCGCTATACGAAAATAGCGCTATTTAAAGGCCTGGCAATAAAAAGCAACTCAAAAAATTTGTTACAAATGCCGCCATTACCTTGGTGAAATAGAATTCTATTTCACCAAGGTAATGGCGGCATTTGTAACGAATTTTTTGAGTTGCTTTTTATTGCTATGTGAAATCTAAGAACAAACCAACGCAAGTAGGTACCTATTAGTGTACGCTTTACTATTTTTATCTGCCTCGATTCCCACTCGAGGCTCTCACCCAGACAATATGTCCCATTGATGACTGTTCGAGTTAGTAAGCCTAATTGTTATTTTGAGACAGCTACTATATATAAATATTTAATTAAAGTGTAATTTTGCATGTTTGCTTCATACTATGTGATATTCATTCACCAGCGCATCAACAGATGGCGTTACGGGTTCTAAAATCGTCTAGAAACGATGTTTACTTCAATAAATTGTCTTGCATTAGTTAACAGAAAGAACGGTTGTTTTAATATCTCCCACACCTTCAGAGCGCCCGGTACAAAAAGTGGTCCTTACCGAACGGATATAAGAACTATATTAGTGCAGCAAAATAGATAACCTCAAATGTTGTTTACAACTTACGAAATAAAAATGTTTTAAGTAAAAGTTAAAGGGAAAAGACTGTGTAATAAGTGTTAAATCGACGTTATAAGTGTACATAAACATTTGTGTGTGCATATAAACATTCCATTATGGATAACTACATAAAAGAACAAGAAAATTTATATGTGTTGTTGGCGAAAACTATTACGAATTACAAGAAATCCCCCAAACAAAGGTTAACGAGAGGCTATGTACAATTACGAATGGAAACTCTTACGGATTATTGGACTAAATTCCACAACAATCACTTGGAAATGTTGAAGTTAGTATCTAAAAAAGATCGCGGACAATTGGAGTAGGTACTTCACAAAAGATTACTTTTTGGAAATGGAAGAGCAGTACATTGATTTACGGTCGGATATGATGGATTTGTTATCTACTATGAATGTACGAAGCGAAGAAAGTGCACCCAGCTCATATAACCCTCCATCTGCCACCTGCATAAGTGATGAAGTCCGTTTGCCGAAAATCAACATCCCTCAGTATTCAGGCAGTTACCACGAGTGGAATTCCTTCCATGACCTATATACGTCGTTAATCCACAACAAAACAACACTCATAAAAGTACAAAAAATGCATTATTTGAAAAGTTGTTTATCTGGTGAAGCGGAATTGTTGTTAAAGCATATACCTATCACTGAGAGTAATTACGACATTGCGTGGAATATTTTGACGCAAAGATATAACAACAAAAGAATAATAGTAAACACGATTTTGACTCGATTAGTAAATCAAAGAAAATTGACTACTGGAACGGCCAAAGGGTTACGAGATTTACTGGACACGACGAGTGAATGTTTGAATAAGTTGAAAAATCAAGATATTCCGGTTGATACTTGGGACATACTAGTGGTGCATATAATTGTCAATAAAATGGATTCAGAATCACACAAAGAATGGGAAAGCGAGCTAGGGTCCCTAGATATTAGCGAATTACCAACTTTAAACATGTTAAAAAGGTTCCTGGAAAAAAGATTTCGTGTTATGGAAATGATACAAGCCCCGACGTCGTGCGCACCTGTTAATAAAAGAAGTTTTCATGTGAATAAAGTCGAACAGAAATGCATTTTTTGTAACCAAGACCATATGTTGTACACTTGTAAGGAGTTTTCGAAACTTGCTGTAAATAAGAGAGTGGAATACGTGCAAGGCTGGCGGCTATGCTTTAACTGTCTAGTACCGGGACATTCAGTCAAGTTCTGTAAACATCGATCATCTTGCCGCCGATGTGGGAGAAAACACCACTCTCTGCTGCACAGCACGTGGAGCCCTCAGCCGGAGACCCTTCCAAAGTCTCTAGAGACATCGTCACCAAGTTTAGAGAATAAAGAAGATATCCAGGAAGAAAAAGAAGATAAAAATAAAAAGAATATTATATCTCACCTCACTATGGGGAACCACGCGGTGATGATGCCAACTGCATTAGTGCAAGTTAACACAGTCAATGGAGAAAAACACTTGATGAGAGCATTATTGGACCCCTGCTCTCAGGAATCCTTCATAACGGAGTCCGCAGCACAAAAGCTTCGTGCCCGACGTACGTCAATAAGTGGGCACGTCACGGGAGTTGGTCAAATGAAGACTCCACTCAAGTATGCTGCGGAAATTCAGTTCTCATCAAGAATCGAACCTGAAATGAGCATGAAAGTAACTGCGTACGTTGTACGCCATATCACCGACATTATGCCGGCAAAAGAAGTGAAAGTTGAAAATTGGCAACATATCGAGAAGTTATGCCTTGCAGATCCAACATGTCACACACCAGGTCACATCGACTTGCTGTTAGGAGTCGAAGTTTGTAGTGAAGTTATTAAACCTGGCGTGATCAAGGGCCCCTCAGGATCACCTATAGCGCAAGATAGTCACCTGGGGTGGATTGTTTCGGGAAATGCGAGGACAGAGCACACTGCCACTAAAAACATCGTCAGCATGCATCTTAATGTTGATTTAAACAACATGCTGAAGAAGTTCTGGGAGTTAGAAACTATAGAAGAAGAAAACCATACACTAACTTCAGACGAAAAGAAGGCAGAAGATATTTTTGAGAAGACACATAAAAGAAAAGAAGATGGTCGTTACGTGGTTCGACTGCCATTTAAAGAAGAATCACCTGTCTTACCACGTGACTCACGAGATATAGCAGTTAAGAGGTGGACAGCTTTAGAAAGAAGATTAGATAAAACACCCCAGTTGAGAAATGACTACAACAACGTCTTACAAGAATATCTAGATCTACAACATATGGAGAAGGTTGGCAATGAAGAAATACCCAAGAATTCAGTGTACCTGCCTTTTCACGCTGTTGTGCGAGAGGATAAACAGACCACAAGAGTTAGAATAGTTTTCAACGCATCAAGCGCCGGTACGAATGGCGTAACACTGAATGATGCATTGCTAGTTGGCCCTACTCTGCAAGAGGATCTACGCGATATTTTGCTTAGGTGGAGAACTCACAAAATCGCATATGTTGCAGATATCGTGAAAATGTACCGGCAGATTGAGGTGGATGAGGCAGACAGAGATTATCAACGAATTTTCTGGCGATCTGATGCCCAGAAGCCGATAGAAGACTATCGACTTCTCTCTGTGACCTTCGGAACTGCCTGTGCCCCATATTTAGCCATAAAAACTTTACGCCAAGTGGCTTTAGATGAAGGTCAAGAATGTCCTGAGGCACAGCGTATAATTCTTGAAGATTTCTATATGGATGACCTCTTATCCGGTCATGAAACAGAAGATAAAGCTAAAAGAAATCAGAAAGAAATTGCAGGTATTTTAAAGAAAGGAGGTTTTGAGCTTCAAAAGTGGAGTTCTAATAGTGAGAACTTCATGAAAGAAATTGAACTAATGAAAAGATCACAAAATACCCAACGGGAAGAAGATGGCAAAGACAGTATTAAGACATTGGGTATTTTATGGAACACGAAAGATGACAAATTAAAAATAACTAATAATATGAAAGACTTACCTGCACAACCTATCACCAAGAGGAATGTTTTAGCAGATATAGCTTCACTGTTTGATCCAATGGGTTGGCTAGCCCCATCTGTTGTTATTGCTAAAACATTTATGCAGAAATTATGGACACTTGGGATAGGTTGGGATGATGAACTTGCTGATGACTTGATAGAAGAGTGGCTGAAATTTAGAAATGAAATTCCTGCGTTGACAGATGTACAGATAAATCGCTGGATACATACCACTTCGGAAAGAAGTTCCGTTGAAGTTCACGGATTTGCCGATGCGTCAATAAGAGCTTACGCAGCGGTAGTATACACTCGCGTCACTGACTCAGATGGGCAAATAAAAGTGTCTCTACTTACAGCAAAAACGAAGGCAGCCCCGTTGAAGCAAGTATCCATGCCGAGATTAGAGTTATGCGGAGCGGTGCTTCTGTGTAGACTTCTAAAACACATCGTAAATATATTGAAATTGCAGCAACATCAAGTGTTCGCATGGTCAGATTCACAAGCCGTACTCGCATGGATAAAAGGTGATCCTGGTCGATGGACTCCTTTTGTGAAAAATCGAGTTGCTGAAATAAGTAAAATGAAGGAGATAAACGGGTGGTACTATGTTAACACTAAGCACAATCCAGCAGATCCTGCGTCACGAGGAGTAATGCCGAAGAAGCTATTAACAACATTACTGTGGTGGAATGGACCAGCCTTTCTTGCAGAGCCAGTCATAGAACTGCCGGGTGTAGAAGTACCTGAAACAGAGCTGGAATGTCGTAAAAATATAAAATCATTGGTGACTACGAATACAACTAGAAATGATGAAGAAGACTTAATACTTACCTTGATACGTAGATACTCTTCGCTCGGGAAACTGGTGAGAATAATCGCATATTGTCGTAGATGGAGACTGCACCTGCAAAGAAAAAAGATAAAAGAAGATCACTTACCAACTTACCTGACGACTGAAGAGAGGGACGTCGCACTTACCATTTGCTTGAGACGATCCCAGGAAGTTGAATTTCCAGAGGAGATACACGATTTAAAGAGTAAGAAACAGCTGAAAAGAAAAAGTCGTTTGCTGTCACTCACCCCCTTTTTAGATCCAAAGGGCGTGTTAAGAGTAGGCGGCCGACTACGCCATGCTGATATAGGAGCCCAACAGAAGCACCCCATCATTATTACGAAGGACAATGCTCTGTTACCTCTTCTTTTAGCAGAAGCACACAGCAGCACTCTTCATGGTGGTCCACAGCTGATGGCTATTTATCTACGGTCAAAGTACTGGTTACTGAACGTAACTAATAAAGTGAAAAAATATGTACGCAACTGCATCGTATGCATCCGGCAGAGAGGAGAGACAAGCAGTCAGCTCATGGGAGATTTACCTGCTGTAAGAGTAACACCCGCAAAACCCTTTTTGATCAGCGGGGTAGACTTTGCCGGACCAATCAATGTGCGTATGAGTAAAGGACGTGGCGCAAAGTCGACGAAAGCATATATCTCTCTCTTCGTCTGCATGGCTACCCGAGCTTTTCACGTGGAACTCGTCAGTAGTTTAACCACACAGGCTTTTCTAGCCGCTTTAAGAAGGTTTGTAGCTAGAAGAGGACGATGTGCCGAGATGTGGAGTGACCATGGCACAAATTTCGTTGGTGCTAAGAGAGAACTAATGACTATACAAGAAGCCATTGAGGAGTTCCACTATCCACCTCCTCACTCCATCATCAGACCATCATCACCAAGTATAATGCATAGAACTCGTCAAAACAAACCAAATGAGCCCAAACTCGAGCGCTATACAAGTAGCCATTCAGGAGTTCCACTATCCACCTCCTCACTCCATCATCAGACCATCATCACCAAGTATAATGCATATAACTCGTCAAAACAAACCAAATGAGCCCAAACTCGAGGGCTATACAAGTAGCCATTGAGGAGTTCCACTATCCACCTCCTCACTCCATCATCAGACCATCATCACCAAGTATAATGCATAGAACTCGTCAAAACAAACCAAATGAACCCAAACTCGAGGGGTATACAAGTAGCCAATGAGGAGTTCCTCTATCCACCTCTTGACTCCATCATCAGACCATCGTCACCAAGTATAATGTATAGAACTCGACAAAACAAACCGAATGAGCCCAAACTCGATGGGTATACAAGTAGCCATTGAGGAGTTCCTCTATCCACCTCCTCACTCCATCATCAGACCATCGTCACCAAGTGTAATGTATAGAACTCGCCAAAACAAACCAAATGAGCCCAAACTCGAAGGATATACAAGTAGCCATTGAGGAGTTCCACTATCTACCTCCTGACTCCATCATCAGACCATCGTCACCAAGTATAATGTATAGAACTCGACAAAACAAACCGAATGAGCCCAAACTCGATGGGTATACAAGTAGCCATTGAGGAGTTCCTCTATCCACCTCCTCACTCCATCATCAGATCATCGTCACCAAGTGTAATGTATAGAAATCGTCAAAACAAACCAAATGAGCCCAAACTCGTGGGGTATACAAGTAGCCATTGAGGAGTTCCTCTATCCACCTCCTCACTCCATCATCAGACCATCATCACCAAGTATAATGTATAGAACTGGCCAAAACAAACCAAATGAGCCCAAACTCGAAGGATATACAAGTAGCCATTGAGGAGTTCCACTATCCACCTCCTGACTCCATCATCAGACCATCGTCACCAAGTATAATGTATAGAACTCGACAAAACAAACCGAATGAGCCCAAACTCGATGGGTATACAAGTAGCCATTAAGGAGTTCCTTGTTCCTCCTCCTCACTCCATCATCAGACCATCATCACCAAGTATAATGTATAGAACTGGCCAAAACAAACCAAATGAGCCCAAACTCGAAGGATATACAAGTAGCCATTGAGGAGTTCCACTATCCACCTCCTGACTCCATCATCAGATCATCGTCACCAAGTATAATGTATAGAACTCGACAAAACAAACCGAATGAGCCCAAACTCGATGGGTATACAAGTAGCCATTGAGGAGTTCCTCTATCCACCTCCTCACTCCATCATCAGACCATCGTCACCAACTATAATGTATAGAACTCGACAAAACAAACTGAATGAGCCCAAACTCGATGGGTATACAAGTAGCCATTGAGGAGTTCCTCTATCCACCTCCTCACTCCATCATCAGACCATCATCACCAAGTATAATGTATAGACCTCGCCAAAACAAACCAAATGAGCCCAAACTCGAAGGATATACAAGTAGCCATTGAGGAGTTCCACTATCCAACTCCTGACTCCATCATCAGACCATCGTCACCAAGTATAATGTATTGTATATAACTCTTCAAAACAAACCAAGTAAACCCAAACTTTTCATAAAATCCATTGTGTATAAATCAACTTACAAAATTTTACCGACGATACCAACAAATTAACTTTATTTGAATAACGTTTTATTTAAATAAAATGTTAGTTAGAATAACCCCATTTGTGGAATAATTAGTCCGTATTTTATTCTTATTTAAAATAAAAGTAGCATGATTTATTCACCTTCATGTTATTCTAAATAACGGGCGCAAGAATTATTCTTATTCAAATCAATTTGAATAAGAATAAAAATTCTGTTCTTATTCTTATTCAAATAAAAATTTGCCCAACTCTGGCTACAAGCGCCTTGCCGACCTTTTATTTATATTGTACTAAGTATTAGCTTCTGACTGACTCCGTCCACGTCGAACTATTTTATATCGTAGCTAACTATCACCTCCCATTTTACCTCCTTAGGGGATGATTTCAGGGATAAAAACTATTCTACAATCTTTCTCGATATTGCAACTATCTTTAGCTGATTCGTTGTTATGTCAGCTAAACAAACGCAGGTCCCTCTCTCTGAATATAGAGTGTCTTCTGGAGCTCTGCCGCTCTTACTAACCACCAGGAACACAACACATAACCACCTCATTTCTGTAAAGTGGAGCAACTTTCTCAGTTGGGCTCCGATTATGAGCGAAATAACATTCTGCTATACCTCTCGAAAAATAAAAAAGGGTGCGTATGCCTATAAAAATGTTTGAAATAATATTAGTTGCTATAGCGCTCATTTGATATAATTATTGAATCATATCATATAACAATACTTAATATATTTACATATCGACGCTTATCTAAAACAAGTCAGTATCGCGAAATAATCCGTTTTGCTACTAAGTATAAGACTAGACGCAGAACACGGTAAAGTTTATCGTGACTAAGACTCCCGTGTTCTAATTCAAAAAATTGCCACCGTGGCAGCATTGTGCCGTTATGCCATTGGTGGGGTGTCGACGTCATTTTATCTGGAAGACCGTCCGTAGGCCAGATGAGCCATAGCGATCGACGCCGTCACCACGTTTTTTTGTTGACTACCGGCACATCCCCAAATAATTCGTTAAAACACATCAATTTGTTTGTACAACAGCGGCATTACGCGAAATAGCTCAGTGGAACACTAGCGATTTTTTTTGCAATAAAGGATTATTCATGGATGGGACACTTTCCGTTAAACAGTAAGTACCGATGTTTTGACTTAACCACAAATAAACGAGTATTCACGAAAATAATGAAAGTTGGCTTGTTCATGTAAGCAAAATAAGCCCCTATACTACATAAGATTTACTTCATTATTGGTATACTATACGAATTTGGACTATGTTCATCATAAATATGCATTTAGTTTCTTGATTCAAAACGAGAAAAGCCACTATAAATAGATAAGCAGCACGATGAAAAACTTATTAAAATGTTATATGTATTGCTAAAAAGGTATTTGCTCGGTATTTATGTATTTATATCAATTAAAATAATAATATACAACACAAGCCTTATTGAGCTTAACTATGGGCCTAGTTCGATTTGTGTAAGATTAACCTCTAATATTTATTTATTTTGTAATATCAAAAAAGATAAGTATACGATACATACCTACTACATGCTCCATGTACATGGGGACTTTACTCGTGTGCGTCTTATGCGATCACTCGGAGGCTGTCTGTCTGTCACAGCCAGATTTTTGTATAAAAAGAGGTATAATAACAATAATAATTATATTATTATTATGGACACTATTTAAGGGTTTGTCCTGCCTCACTTTCGTGGCTGAATTTGTGTCAAAGATTCAGTAACTCATTCAGTTGACTATATTATACTTTGGTTATAGAAATGAACACGCGAACTGGATAAAATATCCGAAATCTGCTTTGGATTTGCTGCGGGTAGCCTCATTTCTGATGCGATCGCGCAGATAAACTCCCAGCATAGCCCTCTCCATTGCCCTTTGGGTGACCCTGAGAGCTTCCGGCTGAAAGCTCTCGGGGTCACAGTTCCAGGCTGGAACTCCAAAACCGTTTCGATTGCCTAGGTTTTGTGGAACCTGTCCGTGCCACTGGGTCTATGTTCTTCGAGGCCCAGCGGGCCATCAGAACTAAAAGGCTCTCTAGCTCCACTCAGAAGCTCATGACGGAAAGGAGTGAAATGATTCTGCAGTCTTCAAACGATGCGATTTTATACCGGCAGCTAAATAAACAGATCTCCAAGCCCCTTACCCGCGATCTGCGCCAATTCACTAAGAACCGTATTGAAGAGGCCATCGAGCGAAATAAGGGCTCTAATGTGTTCGCACGAGATTCGATCGAGTCTATTGGGCAGAGCCAGCTCGCAAGGTAAAAAACTGAGGACTGGAGAGTCGTTTTTTCCAAACCTGAGCTTTTGAGTGAGTGCGTTTTTACACGTCATACATATCGTATACACGTCCACTCGCAGACCCGAAGTTGGTCTGGAGGAAGACCCTAGCTAGACCAACCCGACACTTTACCGACGATATCCCGGACATCAGCCTGTACGAGATTAAAATGGCTCTGAAACAGCTTAAGAACAGCAAGGCACCCGGTGAAGACGGAATTAAAGCCAAACTCATGACGGCGGGTAGAAAACCGATCCTTACGACCCTTCAGAAGTTGTTCGACACCGTCCTACTGGAAGGGAGAACGTCAAAGGCGTGGAACAGAGGTAAGGGGTGCTGTTCTTCAAAAAGGGGAACAAAACCCTGCTGAAGAATTACCGACCCATCTCACTTCTGAGCCATGCTTACAAGCTAATTTCAAGAGTCATTACGAATCGCCTCGCACGCAGGCTTAGTGACTTCCAGCCTCCCGAAAAAGCCGGTTTTCGAAGAGGTTTAAGTACCGTTGACCACATTCATACGCTCCGCCAGGTTATACAGAAGACTGGAAAGTAAAACTTGCCTCTCTGCTTAGCCTTCGTGGAGAAAGCTTTCGATTCGATCGAAACCTGAGCTGTACTACAGTCTCTCCAGCGGTGAAAAGTAGACTGCCGCTATATCGAAGTACTGAAGTGTTTGTACGAGAACGTCACTATGTCAGTCCGACTCGAGGATCGGAGCTTGAAACGTATTCCGCTACAGCGGCCTGTTAGGCAAGTGAATGTTATTTCCCCAAAACTGTACACCGCTGCAATGGAGGACGTTTTCAAGACTCTAGACTGGAGAAGGCTAGGCATCAACATCAACGGCGAGTACATCAATCACCTTTGGTTTGCTGATGATATAGTAGTCTCTGAGACCATGGAGGACTTGAGTACTATGCTCGATGACCTCAGTAAAGCCTCCGAGCGAGTTGGTCTAAGGATGAACATGGATAAGACAAAGATCATGTCAATCGGACACTTTCAAGACTTCTTCAGACTGCCAAGTTAGATAGGTCCGTCCAACTTTGAGTAAGAGTCCGATTTGGCTGGGTAGCATTCGGGAACCTACGGCACATCTTTTCGCCCAATACTTCGCAATGTCTCAAGGCGAGAGTCTTTGACCAGTGTGTGTTGCCACTACCTGACTGTGTGATGACGTATGACACGGAAACGTAGACGGTTACCTCATAAGAAGGCTCAAAGTCACCCAAAGAGCAATGGAGAGGGCTATGCTGGGAGTTTCTCTGCGCAATCGCATCAGAAATGAAGCTACCGCAGCAAAACCAAGGTAACCGATATAGCCCTCCAAATAGCTTAAGTGGCAATGGGCTGGGCACATTGCACGTAGAACCTATGGCCGTTGGGGCGGAAAGGTTCTCGAGATGTGACCACGTACCGGATGGCGCAGCTTAACTAGGCCCCCCACGAGGTTCAAAGATTTCAAAGATTCAAAGATTTTTATTTTGCTCGGAATGCAGTTACATAGTTCTTAAAAATACAACATAATCGTCCAGTGCATTCAGCCAACGTGCGGGCGTGCAAAACATTTTTATGGAGCCTTTAAGTCCGAAATAATAATCCGAAATATTATCTTTGAATCTTTGAATCTTTAAAAAAGAGTTCCTATTTTACATCCATACCAAGTGTTGTAAACTAAACTATACCGTTATTGTCTATATAGTTTAAGTATTATTGTGATGTATGTCGTTTAAGGCCATTATTGTCCATATTAAAAAAATATATTTGAGAAACAAAACAAAATAAGTCAGTATTCTTTTAATATTGTATATATACGCTTGTCTTAAAGACGAATAGTACACTATTATTCATAAGAAAAAAATATTTTTTTGAATTATTTTCTATTGAGACGTTAGAACACATAAAAACTTATCCTAGGTATGTAAATATCGTGTCACAACTCTAAATTGTAGTACATTTTTGAGTTTTTTTTGTGTAGTTTTTTGTTGTTTTATTTTTATTTTATTGGGTTTAAATAACTGGATGACAGAGGAAACTGTGACTAAAAGAAGATTTTAAATTGGTTATCTTAATAAAAAGATATAACAATATATTTTTTGTGTTATTTTTAAACCTCTGCCCTGAAAAAACACAGTTTTTGAGATACAGAGTTGTTTTAGATAAGCATCGATATGATATAATTATCATTTTATATAATGATCATTTGATGTAATAACATTTAAGAGACTCCTACAGACGAGCGTATTTTGCAAAATGCTTCCTTTTTCATTCAAGATTAAACGTCATATTCTGAATAAATACTAATAGTTACGTTTTCGTAATCTTGAATGAGAAAGAAAGCATTTTTAGGAGTAAGGACTCTTAAATTAACATACTTTAAGTCTAACGCATATTTCCTATAATGAATATATGATATAATATTAATTTCTTCTAATGTACAGTTAGTATAATATTTTTTGATAGACTAAGGCAGGCCGGTGTAGGTACGACGACGAACGAAACGAGGAGGAGTGTTAGGAAGAATCGCGACCCTAAAGCGCGCGAGCCGAGCGAGCGAAGCGAGCGTGCCGCGGCAGCGGCCGGCGAAGCGCCAGAAACGAAAACACTTTTTTACTTCTTAATACTATGTAAAATCAATTTGCAAAGCATAATGTTTGGTATATTTTCTTTACTTTATTGACCAAGCTGTTTTAATAAAAACAATATATTATACTATAGCATATTATGGTTATAATAAATAAGTCTTATACCAGACGATAGTTATACAAATTAAAAATAAATATATTTTGAAATAACACCAAACCTTTATTATATACACTGAGTGATTATATACTTTGAGATTATATCAAATTTTATTATATTAAATGGAATTATATCATTAACTTTTTTACCCATCCTTACTTACCCAAGAAAAAGTACCTTATATTTAATTTAATTCTATTTTTAGTTTATAAATATAGCTCCGCTATGCATGATCCCCGGCCTCATTTGATCATAAGTATAAATAACTTTTAACGAGTTTACTCGAAATCTGATACGCAGAGTACTTAAACTAAAGTTTTAACGACGTTGTTCTGGAAACTAATTATTTTCTATCTATCGTTAGATACGCTTGTCAAATGCTTAAACTTTAATCGATGAAGTTAAAATAAAAAGCAAAACTATAAAAAAAATGGTTGTTACTGAACTTAAGAAGAAGGAATCAATATTCGTAAGTTTTTTGCGTATCATCCACCAAACTAGATACAGTTCAAAGCCAAATTATTTTTCGTACATTTCTTTGTTTTATTCATTGTTACGAGCCGGGTTCGAACCCACGACCTTCTGATAGAAAGTCTTGTGCCCTACCACTCGGCTAAAATGAGGTCTATGTGTATGTTTTAAATAGTTCTCGCGGAACTTCAATACCGCGATAAATACTAAGACTTGGTAATGTTTCTTTTTTTAAACATTTTCAACGGCTTACAAAAGCTCTTGAATCCATCGGTATCTATAGATACCGATGGATTCAAGTATCATAGTTATCATTATACAATATATTGTATAATGATAACTACAACTTAGAAAAGTTGAAAAACCCCCGAGATTTTCATTTAAAAGTCCAGTATCTCAAAAATGGCTGAACAGATTTTCATAAAACATCGGCACTCGGGATAAAATTATCTATGACACAAAAAAAACCGCAGTCAAATCGGTCCATCCGTTCGGGAGTTACACTACACGTTAAACGTACAACCCCCCTCTCTTTGCGTCGGGGGTTAAAATAAACATAAATTTCAACGGCTTACAAAAGATCTTGAATCATCAGTATTTTATATTGAGAATGAAACAAGACCAGATAACCTTGACCTCTCATAACCGTTAGACACCCCTCGCCCTCCTAAAAGATAAAAAGCGGGGAAGATCTTACTAAAATGGGCTTTACTGCTCAAAATATCGTGCGAAGACAGGCGCGGGACATAAAAAAAATTGGCAAATATTTGTTAAGAAAATGGAGTACCTTTTGAAGACTTGTCCCAAAGTGATGGTAAATAAAAATAAAAGGCGCGCGACGTGTTTTAGTGAGCATTGACTGGTTTCTACTGTAGTAATATTTTTTATCAATATCTGACAAGTGACTTTTATCGCGGCTAAAAATGTTTGTTGTACCTAGTGGATTTTGACCTCAGGTCATCTCTAATTTTCAGTGATACAATATTGTTACACAAATTTTCTTTATCGCTCAACAAAAATAGTACACACACTAACCGACCACTAACCGATAGGGTAAATTTATTTGTATTGAAACCGGCAATAAATCATTTTTTTTTAATATGACTACGGTCGCATTCAACTATATGGTTTGCCTGACGTTAAGCAGATCTATACCGTAGTCTATGGACACTTACGACTCCAGCAAAGTTGCAACTCTTTATTGACTTGAGACACCGTGGGGACAACTGTTACTCGCGTCCGCAGGAGCTACCCACCTCAACCCTTGCGGCGCTACCACGAACTTCGAAAGTCGAAGTTCGTAATACATGCATCCCTGTCACTCGATTAAGGGAGTGCGATAGAGATGGAAATACCCGAAATTCGAGTTTCGAAGTTCGTGGTAGCGCCGCTGCACGTGTCCCCTGGGTGTTGCTAAAGAGTAACAAACTTTAAAGTCGAAATAAAGTATGCCGTACGATTAAATAACTGATTTGAGGATTTGTGGCGTTAAAGCTAGCAAAATGTAGGTCCTCACTCTCAACACGGCAAATCCTTTGGAGGCCCGACGAACTATGTACCAACACAACACCACATAATGAGTACATGTGACATTTTGATATTTTCATCATCACGTCTACATAGTAAATTTAGACAATCTACGACACTTTGAAGTAAATAGATATGACCGAACTCCTTCTTATCATTTGCAGTTAGGTATATAGTTGAACAAACTTTATCTCAGCTAGATTCAACCGTCTTTTATTAGTTCACAACTTGCTCCAATTCACGACTATCAGGAAAGGTGTTGTCAACTTAAACGCATATTCAGGTCCTATGTCTTTGTCAAAAGTTGGAGCGCTTTAAAGTTATGCTCTTTTGTTTTTAATACGAAACTTGTTCAATTTCCCACAGTCTAGTTCACGCGGAACCTAGCTTCCTTTGTCGCTTTTAGGTGTGCCTTTAGCAATTGAAATATCGAGAAAGAGCTCATGTTAATTTTAAATATACTTGCATACCTGTTCGAATCCCGGCTCGTACCAATGAGTCTTTCGGAACTTGTACGGAATATGTACCGTTAGCTTTTCGGTGTAGGAAAACATCGTGAGGAAACCGGTCTAATCCCAATAAGGTCTGGTTTCCCTAGTAGTCCTTCTGGGTTGGAAGGTCAGATGGCAGTCGCTTTCGTAAAACTAGTGCCTATGCCAAATTTTGGGTGTTAAAGCGGACCTTGGGCTCCTGTACGGCACAACCGGGAAAAACGCTAGGAGGATGGTGGTACTTGCATAAACCTCTTTGCTTTGTAACTGCCGCGTGAGTGACAGATACAATTTAAGAAAAACGCCATTACGCCCGTGGGCGTAACACAGGCTATTACAGCTCTGTATGTCTGCGCATTATGAAGCCCTTTTCGAGCAAGTGTGATGAAAAACAAGTTACAGAATAGGGTCTGAAGTCGTGGACGAACTGTAACAAGCGCCCGATTTCCCATCGCTTACTAGTTTGCCTTATGACTATCTTGGATAATCTCTCACCATGTTAACTCAACGCCGTAACAGTATCTGTACAAAATCACCTCAGCAGTTTGCTGCTCAGCCCGAACAATGACGTCATACGTGCATAGGCAGGGAAAAGGTTCGGAAAAGCCGACGGATGCAGCGGCTGACAGCCCTTTGTTTCACGAGGTATTTAAGGGCAGCCGGGGCTGTGCCAAGGGTTCAGCTATGAGGCCATTTTTGTAGCATATGCGAAAATATTTGTAATGTTCGATTTTGAGGGTAAAATTAATTGATAGGTTTCATTTCCAAGAAAGTTCTAACGCATGAGTTCGGCGCACATTAGGGCCGGTTTATATACATTGATTAGTGATTAGTGTGAATCCATACAAAAACTCGCACTCGCAGTAAATGGACTCGCACTCAATGTGTAAACCAGAGGGGTAATCACGTAACATTCCGAACGCGCGTAAGGACAATCCAACTGTCATTTTTCCATACTACGTACAATGCGTTACGTAATCAACATGCAGGCCAGGAGTCCAATTCACTAAAATAATGATATATTTCTAGACGGCGTCCCAAGACATCACCTCACAGGTCACCCCACCTCTCACCTCACCTCTCACCTCTCGCCTCTCGCCTAATGCGACAGACAAGATAATCTTACCCCGATACGTCACATTTCTTTAATTTGAGAAAATATTGGCTTTGTACTTATGTTTCACACATACGATTAGCAAAGTTCAATTGTTACTTTAATTTATAAATTTTTGTTGATTATAAGCCGCTTAAACTACTCAAATTGGAATAGCTTTAATACATACTTTCCATCGATGTGTGTATCGATAAGTAGAACACCACAAGGGGTGAGATGATTTGACAGTTGTACCTTATTCAGTAATATTTTTTGACAGCCAACTGACAGGACTGAGACGTTCACCTTTGGACGGACGCATCACCCTAACTTTTATGGGTGAACGGACGTGTGAGCAGGCGTTGTTGCCAAGGCAACAGCACCCCAACTCTGCCGTCCTAAGCAAAAAGGTCGCATCTGACTATGAGACTCGTAGTCAGATGCGTACTTTTGGCTTAGGACGGCAGAACTGTCATATTTGACGTTTGTCGTTTCATGCATGTTCTAATTCTAATTTCTTTGAAACAAGTTGGATATTGGGAAACTGATGTGCAAAAATTCACGTTTGATATCTAGTTATCTTTCGTATACTTGCGTTGAGTTGACTTAATAACCCCACTTATTCTTCTCGTCTATTATTTGCCTAGGTAGGGAACTTTACTCTTGATACAAATCTTATGACATATTCCTTGTTAAATCTAGCTCCTGTGTTAGGTAGGCCGGTCTAAAAGCTGTCAGAGCTCCAGAGGAAGCAAGGTGTGCTGCATACGTATGGCAACGGAACAGGGACCACGGCCTAACTTTGTTTGCAGTGTGCAAGGGCAGGGCATTAATAAACTTTTACGCCTCGCCATGGTGTCGATAAACGTTCCTCGCGTTCTAGAGCCCTACAGACAGCCGTACCGATGGTAAGAGACTGGACAGTCTTACCCTTGTTCTCTAGGCAAAAGGCCACTGCCTGATATGGGACATATTCTGTGTGAGTACATCTGAACCCACTTACCTTAACCACACTATTAAGTTAGAATACTCCAAGCTAGAATACTAGCAATCTAGAGTCAGCATACAACTTTGTTCCAATTGCTATCAAGATGGCTGGTCCTGGATGTTTGAAAGGCAAGATTCTTAGTCGGGACCTGCAACGGCGTAGGTATATGATATAAGGGTTTTACTATAACTAGCTCCGGCTCCTTACAACTCCAACAAGTATCGCTGGCAGTCCTGCGGATCACTATTTCTGCATTGCCCCACCGAACTGCCACAAATTCAGTAAATACGACTATATGCTTCGTTTTTATGAGTGTTGGTGTGAATGAGTTAAGAAACTATAAGTATATTTAATAGAAAATGCTTGTGCCGGACACATATGGTTTAATGTACCCACCTGCTACTATCTTCACCAACATTCGTTTTCACAAAGAATATTAGTCGGATATAATAAATAATATTTATAATGTAATCTTGTATTGTGAGTAAATGAATCTGAATCTGAATCTATAATATGATATTATATTTTTCTTTGAAATATGCCCCTGATCATACTTGGCAAGCTTTCAACAAAACTTAAAATTTTTGTTGTTTCCATAAAAATCTTTACAACTTGATCTCTTGTGGTAAGCGATCATTTATTTGAGATCTTGAAAATGGACTTGGTCGACAAAACTTATAAACTGAAGTGAAAAAATGAATGTGTATTATTTATTACACATTTGACATTCTTTTATATCCTTGTGACCAAACATGTGTAGGTAGTTCTATTGTTTTTTTTTAAACCACCTATTTGTACCATGTTTTAGTAAATAAATGCCTGATTACTAACCAGCACACATGACCCGCAACAACGAAACTCTAATGTAATGAAATGACTAAGATTAGTTTTGATAACTATAATATAATTATTCTTCACATGCCCACTACCAACTAAGGAATAAGAGCGGTGCGTCTTAGCACAGGTATTGTATACTTAAAAAGAGGCACCATTAAATAATAATTGTAAACCACTCTGTGACTGAATAAGCAAGCTTCTGACAAAAAAAAACATTTTTGGTAACATTTTTTATTGCCGACTGTACCTTTCTGTATAACATCACAAATTACTCATTGATACGATTCTAACGAGCCCAAATTCAACAGGGTTAAGTACTGAATTTCCATGGCCACCTTCTGTCTCCATTATCAGATCACCTTGATGGTATCATAATATTGAATTGTCATCCAAACTATATTTATACCCATAACCCAAAATTTCAGCTCAATCAGTCACCGGGTCAATTACAGACAGACAGACAACGGGACAGGTAACTAAGCAAGTTTCTGTCAAAAATTTCATTTTTGGTACACGCTTTTATTGCCGACTGTACTTTTCTGTCATCATCAACTACTCATTGAGTCGATTCTAACGAGCCCAAACTCAATGGGGTTATGTCGGTTAAGTGCTGAATTCCCATGGCCACCTTCTGTCTCCATCATCAGATCAGTTAGATGGTACCATAATATAGAATTGTCATCCAAACTATACTTATACCCAAAATTTCAGCTCAATCGGGCACCGGGAAGTGGGTCAAATTTAACTTCCAAGATTTGATTACAGAGAGACAGACAACGGGACAGGTGTATGTAAAAAAGCTTGTAAAATAAAAGCTTGTAGTAAATAATTTATTATTATTTAATATTATTGTTATAGTTATGTAGGTAAAGTAAATAAAGGACACATGTTAAGCTTCATTATAATATTATTTAATCATGATCATAAGACATCCTATGTCTCTCCGAAAGAGTGTCAATTTGACTGGTCCTGCGCCACCCGCATCCAGCGGACTCCTGCGACCTTTACCAGGTCATCAGCCCACCTTGTGGTGGCCTACCCACTCTGCGCCTTCTGGTATGTGGTATTCAGTGATTACCCAGAATAAATCTAGGATTATCAAATTTCATTTATTGGATACATTTACGCCGTGTCTCTGCCTTCCTGCGGCTACAACTCCTGCTGGTGAATTTTGGTTTGACACATCACATTGGGATGCTGAAAAACAAGAGGATTTTATAAATTATTCAATGTAATGTAAATCATTGTCATCAAAATTATAATATTTCCCAATTTTGTGCATTAATGTTAGACCAATATTTGGATTAAAATCAAAACTGCATAAGATGTTAGTTAGTATATTAAAATGGCAAATCCAATGGTAAATCTTGCTGGCCAGGGTCCACTTTGAGACCAGAGGGGTAATCATGTAAGGGTTTGAACGCGCGTTAGGTACATCCAACTGTCATCTTTCCATGTAAAAATTGACATGCAGATCTACCTAACGTACGTACAATGCGTTACGTGATAGACCTGCAGGTCAAGGCAATTTCTTTGTCATTTTGTAGCACTTTAAGATCAGTTGAAACTGCCTTACCAAGATATCTAGTACAACTGCGTGTTGTCACTCCACTTTCATCAAATCATCATACATTCCACGTTACATACTCGATATGCATTTAGAGGAAGCTGGGTCACATCTTGTTCTATAGATTTTGAGTTGGTCCTAGGCTGAAATCCAGATGTTCAATTAAATTATATTTTTCTATTTAGCTGAGTTGATTTTGTTGAGTTGTGACTTGTGACAGTTCTGACGTTCAGTATGTCAGTGCGTTTACGAAGTTTAATAAGTAGTACAAGCACGACACTGTTTTTCAAACTTTAGTCTTTTTGAGTCAATTCCTATACTTGGTTTAACAATTATAAAGTTGATAACGTAATAATTCGCTGTGTGGAAGTCCTTTTCTTCTATTAAATTTATTTTATTACTCGTCCTGCACATTGTGTGTTATGGGGTATACAGATTAAGTGATTTTACCCCAATTTGCCAGGACAACATGTCGAAGTCAGAATTGGGTGTGTCGTACAGACGTAACAACTGCAACTACAATTTCATTCAGTGTGGCCAGTTAACAGTAAGAAAGCGAAAATTGCCGCATTCAAACGGTCCTGCGAAGCAGACTGCAAGATTGTTACTAACCGATGAAATAGGGTGAGACAGCACGTCTATCATGAGACGGCCGTTACATACTCTCGATTTTTGTGTGCTGCACGGCTATCACGCGACGGCGCGCGAGCTCTCGATTTTTCTCGCACTATCCGTCTCTCTCTTATTAGAACACTTAGAACAAGAGGTATAGTTCGAGAAAAATCGAGAGTATGTCGCGGCCGACCCATGACCCATGTTAGACGTGCTGTCTTGCCCTATCTCATCGGTTAGTAACAATCTTGCAGCCCGCTTCGCAGGACCGTTTGAGTGCGGCAATTTTCGCTTTATTACTATTAACTGGCCACACTGAATGAAATTGTAGTTGCAGTTGTTACGTCTGTACGCTACGTCCAATTATGGCTTCGACATGTTGGGCTGACAAATTGGGGTAAAATCACATAATCTGGATGCCCCACGAGTTGTCCTGACTAATTGCATGAAAATCACAATTTGGACCATGGAATTGTCATGATCTGCCAAGTGTTTTTTTTCTCACAAATTTCATTCAAATAAATTTAAACGAAAATTAAAAAATATATACTGAAGAATATTGTTTTAATATTTTACACTGTAATTTTATCAATTTAAACCGGTGTTTTGCAACTACAATTTCATTCAGTGTGGCCAGTTAACAGTAAGAAAGCGAAAATTGCCGCATTCAAACGGTCCTGCGAAGGGGACTGCAAGATTGTTACTAACCAACGAAATAGAGCGAGACAGCACGTCTATCATGAGACGGCCGTGATATACTCTCGATTTTTGTGTGCTGCACGGCTATCACGCGACGGCGCGCGAGCTCTCGATTTTTCTCGCACTATCCGTCTCTCTCTTATTAGAACACTTAGAACAAGAGGTATAGTTCGAGAAAAATTGAGAGTATGTCGCGGCCGACCCATGACCCATGTTAGACGTGCTGTCTTGCCCTATCTCATCGGTTAGTAACAATCTTGCAGCCCGCTTCGCAGGACCGTTTGAGTGCGGCAATTTTCGCTTTATTACTATTAACTGGCCACACTGAATGAAATTGTAGTTGCAGTTGTTACGTCTGTACGCTACGTCCAATTATGGCTTCGACATGTTGGGCTGACAAATTGGGGTAAAATCACATAATCTGGATGCCCCACGAGTTGTCCTGACTAATTGCATGAAAATCACAATTTGGACCATGGAATTGTCATGATCTGCCAAGTGTTTTTTTTCTCACAAATTTCATTCAAATAAATTTAAACGAAAATTAAAAAATATATACTGAAGAATATTGTTTTAATATTTTACACTGTAATTTTATCAATTTAAACCGGTGTTTTGCAACTACAATTTCATTCAGTGTGGCCAGTTAACAGTAAGAAAGCGAAAATTGCCGCAGTCAAACGGTCCTGCGAAGGGGACTGCAAGATTGTTACTAACCAACGAAATAGAGCGAGACAGCACGTCTATCATGAGACGGCCGTGATATACTCTCGATTTTTGTGTGCTGCACGGCTATCACGCGACGGCGCGCGAGCTCTCGATTTTTCTCGCACTATCCGTCTCTCTCTTATTAGAACACTTAGAACAAGAGGTATAGTGCGAGAAAAATCGAGAGTATGTCGCGGCCGTCCCATGTTCGACGTTCTGTCTTGCCCTATCTCATCGGTTAGTAACAATCTTGCAGTCCCCGTTTTAATGCGGCAATTTTCGTTTTCTTACTGTTAACTGGCCACACTGAATGAAATTGTAGTTGCAGTTGTTACGTCTGTACGCTACACCCAATTATGACTTCGACATGTTGGTCTGACAAATAGGGGTACAATCACATAATGTGGATACCCCATTAACCCCCGGGCCACATCTCGGCCGAATGTTGCTGCCGTCCGTGTCTAACGTATACTATATGTTAGACAAGGACGGCAACAACATTCGGGCGAAGTGTGGCCGTAGCGTTATAGTAAACAGCTTCACACCTACGAAATTGTCGGACGGCCAAGATTATGTGAATTTACCCTAATTGGTCAGTACAACATGTCGAAGTCATAATTGGGAATGGATGAAAATATCAGAAGTGCCTGATTCTTTTTTTGATGATAGGAATAACGTTCCTTAGCACCAGAAAAAAGTTTCAGATTTTTTCGCTGCGTCAATAATTTCTGAAAATTATAAACTTTTTCGTTTTTCTCTAAACCGTCTAAAGCAATGACGCATAATTCAATGTTGGAAAGGCAACCGGATGGCTCGCGGTATTTGAATTCCCGCAGTGATGTGGAACCGCCCTGTGCTACCCGAAATGAGCCAACTGTGACTGGTTCGGAAATAGGTTTAATAACAAAAAAATCGCGAGGCAACCGGATGAAAGTGTGTCCGCTGTTTATAAAATAAAACTTTTATGCGATCCCTCCTAGTGTGACCGGAGCCCTGTAGGCGAGCGCCTCCGGACAATAGCAATTAGTCAGCTAATGATAAATTGGGCCTGATAAATCATGTCATGTGTATACCCCTTAAGACATTTGCATGCCTGAATGTGGGCTCAATAGACTTAGGCTGGAAACTTAGAAAAGAGGCAATACTCCGATTTATTGTATGGACAGTACTGACGAAGTGGTTTGCTATAATGAATGTTGTTGACAAAAAATGGAAATGGATCAGACCCACGACAATAAATTAATAAATTTAAGATTTTGAAATGATGTTAAATATATTTTTATGTTTTGAGTTATAATTTAATGTCCACTTTATTCTAACAAACAAATATATAAAAAAAACTGACGTAAATTATTTCAGTAACCAATTTATATCTGTAAGTAGGTATGAAATCCGTAGAACGGAACGTATTCTTTACCGTTGTCATTGTGAAGTCTTGACTGTCTTGAATTTATACTTGTTCAAGTCATATTATTATTTTATATTGTTCAAAGATTACAATCATTATAATATTGTCATCTTGTTGCACTTTTACGTGTGGTGAAAATGTTATCCACAAGAAGAAGAGCGTATTGTATCTGGATGTGCCGACTTCGGTAAGTTGTTCGTTGAGATGGCGCCCTGAGATGTTTGTCGCGTGGATGTCGGTTATTATCAAACCGCGATTAGAATACACTTCGAAAGTACCGTAAGCACAAAATCTAGAGAAAGCTTGGAAATTCCTCGTACTGAAGTACTTATCAACATAGGTAGGTACTGCAGTAAACTATTTATATGCTGTTTTACTTTCTTTGTACCAGACAGCTCCAAAGACGATGAAGTTATGTTATGAGGGAATAATATTAAATTATTTGTATTTTATTTAAATAGGTAATATAATTTATGTTGTATAATAATCTAGTGAACTGTACATCCTAGTGAGACTTGGATGACAGGCTGGTTAAATAGTTAGCTGCAATGTTTACCAGAGCTAGTATTAAGAAGGTGCACTACTTTTAACCCTTTGAATGCAATCGACGTTGTAAGTCGGTCGTACCTATCAGTGCTGGTAGCTAGATAGTGCCTAGATAGGTTCTACTAGTAAGCAAGTCTACACATAGTGAGCGACCCCACATCCAAGCAAGTTTGGTTTTGCTTGATTGAAGCTATAATTGAATGTGGTTATTGTTTGTAGCGTAACTGCGGTCGATATGCGGGTCTCGTGAGGAAGCCAGAAAATCAGCCATCGAGTACTGCTGATGCTGCTACTGCAGTGCTGTGAAGAGGATAGTGGTGCCTGGAGTCAAGGACTGCTTTCCTGGTGGCTATGAACTGCGGTTCATAAGCCGATCCTGCTATCTGGTGCTGTGGAAAGAATGGAGATGCCTGGAGGCATGCACAACTTTCTTGGACGCTCTTGACTGCGGTTGTTTTTTTTTTTTTTAATACAACAACGGTGGCAAACAAGCGTACGGCTCAGTATGATGAGCGAGTTCTCATATCTGAGAATGTGGAGAGGAGAGTTGTTAGAGTCATGCGCTGCTTTCATTGTTGTTCGTGACAGTTGTGATTCGGTTTATCATAAGCCCACTCCATACCCTCTTTTCTCTTGAGTCAGAAAACATTTTAATTTTGCAGACCCTCATAGTCTTTATTTGGCCAACAAATGTATCTCAACGTACCCTTACCTACTGTTACTGACTGACTTACTCGTA
Source organism: Epinotia ramella (assembly GCA_947578815.1). NCBI lineage: Eukaryota > Metazoa > Arthropoda > Insecta > Lepidoptera > Tortricidae > Epinotia > Epinotia ramella. The sequence continues at coordinate 25,142,996 of OX388205.1, forward strand.
CAAGATGAAAAGAATCACAATAAGACATTAATGATAGTAGACGTGTGTGCAGGTTAACAAGCACGCCTGCTGTGCTTTTGTTAACGGTTGTTGACATGTTTTTGACAATTGCAGGTTGACATGTTGTCGACATTTTAGTTTGAGCAGGATGACATGTCGTTGTTGACATTTTTGTCAATTGCAGGTTGACATGGTACTGTCAACGTGAGCAGGTTGACATGCTAGTGGGACGCCTCTAGCCTCTGTTAACGTCATCGTCATACATGGTGCTGGTTAACAAGCGCTTGTGATGCCTTGTTGCACATGTATGTAGAAGGGTAATTGCGTGGCTTTTCGAGCGAGCGTTGGGACGGATCAACTCTCATACTTCCTGTACGCGGGAATGGCATTTGATCTAACTGGCGTGCGTGCGGGGTTTCACGTAGTTTACCAGCAGGTTAACAAGTGGGTGAGATCCTTGTTAACATTGGAGGAGGAGACTTGTGTTCTCAGCTTCCTGGGTGATCAAGGGGAATGTTTCCAATCTCGATAGTGCACATGTGCAGCCAAGTAGGCAATCCTACTTTGGCTGATAATGAGACGTCTCAGTGAAGGTTTTTTAAAAAAGCCGATGAATGATTTCTGGTTTCGTATTGTTAAAAATTGTATCACATGTTGCTCCATGCGCAATATTGCTATGCTAGAATGTAAGGCGTTTGTATTTTTCCTTCGGTATGTGTCAAAGTCAGACATTACACGTTACTTGAATTCCAGAAACCGTATTTAATTTTCTACTCCTGTTATACTCCAAAACATGGTCCTAGACCGAACCGGATTGAAGATTTGCAGCCCATAGCTGTGTTATACTTAATAAAAGGAGTTAATTAGCGGAGAAATTAAGAAATTCGTCCAACAAGTGTAAGAGGTCACGCAAAGGGAAAAGAAACAGCGGACATCGTGCTCAAGTTGGATTGCTGAAATTGAAGACAGTGTTAAGCCTTCATTTATTCTTAATTTTAACCCATCACTCAACAGGTAGTACCTATATATAAGGTTAATAATTATTACGGTTAGTATCATCTTGTAATTGTTGAAGTTAACTACTTACTTATACCTAACCGTTAGGTTAACCCATGTTACGTCAGATTGCTACTTTACTTTCATTTAATTTCGTATTCATTTAATTAAATACTAGTGTTTCATTGCTGTAGGGTCAGCCCTCTTAATTAACTAGTATATTTACGAATTGTAAAGTTAGATAATCATCATTTACTAGACGGAGACATAGGCGTTAAAGGAAACAGTAGGTTAAACTTTCACTTGTAATTTAACCAGTTAATTTATGCTAGAAGTATATCTACGCAATTAGTAGCGTATAAACTTAAAACGCACTAAATTTAACAAAATATACGAAACAAATTATATATTAAAGGATACCTAGGCAACATCTATAATTGTAATTGCTGTAACATTATTTTACATTTAAGTAAATTTTGCACTGTATAACGTTTCAGTTGACTACACACGCCTCTCAAAATGGTCGAAGAAAAGGAATTAATCAAAAAACGAGGCAGCTACAAAGGCCGGCTGACTACCTTTTCGAACTACGTAAACACTTTGAAAATTGAATTACTTACCAGTGTTTCGGTCAATGAGTTGCAGTTACGGATTCGTAGGATGGAATCATTATTTAGTGAGTACGATGAGGTGCAGTTACAGTTGGAGTGTTTGGCTGAAAGCATTGGCCTTCAAATTTCTGAGCGAGCTGAGTTCGAAACCCAATATTACGGTGTCCTTGCTAAGGCACAAGATATGTTAACTTCGTTTCACAAACGGCAGGATGACCAGGGTAGCGAACGTGCAAGTGTTTCTCGTACTAGCAACCATAAACTAGTTAAACTTCCAGTCATACAATTGCCAAAATTTTCGGGAGCATATGAAAATTGGCTCGAGTTCCACGACACATTCCTAAGCCTCATTCATTCGAATTACGACATCGACGAAATTAACAAATTTCATTATTTGCGAGCGTCATTGGAAGGTTCAGCTGCAGTGTTTATTCAATCGGTCGAATTCTCCTCTAAAAACTACGAATCTGCGTGGAAACTGTTGTGTGATCGTTACGATAATAAACGTTTATTGCTACAAAATCACGTTTCAGCAATCTTTAATATCGAAGCTATCACCAGAGAGTCTTCATTTGCGTTAAAACGTATGATCGACCAATTGAACAAAAACCTGCTCGCCTTAGAATCACTTGGCGAACCCACTAAGCACTGGGATACGTTACTTATTTATATTGTATCACAAAAATTAGACATTAAGTCGTATCGAGAATGGGAAGAGTACAAAGGTCGCTTAGACAAAGATAAGCCAATTACTCTCGACGTGTTTTTAACGTTCATGCGAAACCGTTCTGACTTGTTAGAAACGTTGGAACTGTCCACTAATAACACTGCGGGTCGAGTTAGCTCGTCAAACAAAAGCACTCAGAAATTAAAAACAATGGTGTCCATGCAAGATGTTAAGCAAAACAAGGTCATTAACTGCCCTAAATGCAGTGGCGAACACAATCTAAGCAGTTGTTTACAATTTCTCTCGCTTAGTAACACTGCGCGTTTAGAGTTGTTACCGAGTTTAAAGGTATGCTACAATTGTTTGCGAAGCGGGCATTACGCTAATCATTGTAAGAAGCCGGGATGCAAGTTATGTAAGCGTAAGCATAACACTTTAGTTCACGTGACCGATTCCAGAACAAGGCCTAGCGGTGACAGCGCGTCCGGTCGCGGCGAGGAGGATAATGCGACTAAATTAAATAAATCGATTCCTCCCGGTAATCAATTAGCATCCGCGCCGCCTGCGACGGTTTTTTATAGTATGGGGAATAGTTCGCATGATTTTTCACCCGCTACGATGTCAACGTTATCTGCGCAAGTAGGATCAGACTCGCGTCAAGGTCAAGATGTCTTACTCTCAACTGCATTGGTAAAGGTGTACGATGGCAATAATCGCGAACATGTCGCTCGCGCAATTTTTGACAGTGGAAGTACCTCTTGCCTGATGACGCAGAGTCTCTGTGAGAAATTAAACTTACCAACACATTGCGTCAACAAATCTATACAAGGTATCAATAACTCGACATCAAAAGTAGGACAAATGTGTCGAGTACCTATTAAATCATTGGACGACATATTTTCAATGAACGTAACTTGTTTCGTTTTACCGTCCATCACTGATAACGTCCCGTGTCGTCAAATAAACTTGACGAACTTAAATATCCCGTGTGATATTAGTTTGGCCGATCCTAACTTTTACAAACCTGCACCTGTAGATTTAATATTGGGAGCTGATGTATTTTGGGACGTCATAGGGTCAAAGGTCATCAAACTAGGTAGTGGGCAACCGGTGCTCTGTGAAACGCGGTTTGGCTGGTTAGTTTCAGGTCCGATAAATAACGGCCATGTACCGTCCACTACCATTAAATGTTGTTTTAGTTCCGTGTTCTCGCATACAGGTAATAATGACTCAGAGTTTAAGGACGACATCCAAACCCAATTAACGCGGTTTTGGCAACTTGAGGAGGTTAGCCATAAGTCGTCTCATTATTCACCTGAGGAGAAACTGTGCGAGGAACATTTTGTTAAAAATACCACGCGCTTAGGAGACGGTCAGTTTTGTGTGAGGCTTCCTTTAAAACAAAGTGAAAGCGTATTAGGTGACTCTTTTCAACGCGCAATACATTGTATGCTGTCATTAGAGCGTAGGATTAAGACTAAGCCTTCGTTCAAAGGCTTGTATACTGACTTTATGGCAGAATACGAAGCCTTAGGCCACATGTCGGAGGGCAGGCAGGTCACCGAGGAGAAGAAGGGATTCTTCATTCCTCATCACGGAGTCTTGCGCGAAGGCAGTTCCACGACAAAATTGCGGGTCGTGTTTCATGCTAGCAGTCCGTCTACGTCAGGTGTAAGTCTGAATGACATCCAGATGGTTGGACCTACCGTTCAGGATGACCTCCTATCCATTCTACTCAGGTTCAGGCAGCACAGGTACATTATTTCTTCGGACGTGGAGAAAATGTACCGACAGATCTTGGTTCACCCTGATGATCGACACCTGCAGCAAATTGTTTGGCGTAACTCTGAGTCAGAGTCACTACTGGTGCATCAGCTGAATACTGTCTCATATGGGACCGCCAGTGCTCCTTTCCTCGCCACGAGATGTCTTCAGCAAATAGGTCTGGAGTGTGATGATGAGACGATTAAAAGGATCATCATACACGATTTTTATGTTGACGATCTGCTGACTGGCGGAGATGAGGTTTCTGAGGTGGAAGAGATTCGCCATAAAGTGACTGCAGCACTTGCCTCCGCGGGAATGAACTTGCGCAAGTGGAAATCAAATGAGCCTCGTCTTCTAGGTGGACCCTCTCAGTCTACAGTGGATTTAAACATAGGTGATAATGAGCCCAGCAAAACGTTAGGCTTAGGCTGGCATTCTGAGTCTGATGAGCTATGTTTTCCAATTGGAACCTTAGTTTCCAAAGAAAACACCAAGCGCAATATGTTGTCAGTGATCGCTCAGATCTTTGACCCATTAGGACTTCTGTCTCCATGTGTAATCACCATGAAGATGCTGTTGCAGCGGTTATGGCTGCACAAGTTGTCCTGGGATGAACAGCTGTCACCAGACATCTCCAAACAGTGGTTGGAAATATTGACTAGCTTGCCGGCACTTAATGACATCCGAGTTCCTCGGCATGTCATATGCAATTCTCATCAGACGATGGATTTACACATCTTTACGGATGCATCCGAACGAGCGTACGGGTCCTGTGTGTACGTTCGGAGTGTGGACAAGGAGAACCACACTTTAGTTAGATTATTAATAGCCAAAAGTCGGGTAGCGCCAATTAAACCTACGACTATACCTCGGCTCGAGCTTTGTGGCGCACTGGTCGGTGCACACCTTTATGAAAAAGTTATGGCCTCACTTCGAGCCCAGGTTAGGAGTACGACATTTTGGACCGATTCCACGATAGTTTTAGGTTGGCTGAAGATGATGCCAAATAGGTTACAACCTTTTGTGAGAAATCGAGTGTCTGATATTTTAGAGATTACCGGCAGTTGTATTTGGAGACATGTTCCAACGGATCAAAACCCAGCGGATTTGATTTCGCGTGGAGTGCATGCAAGCGTTATGAGCACGTTAGACTTGTGGTGGTCGGGTCCCAGCTTTTTACAACGAGATGTTTCTCAGTGGCCACTGACCCCAAGCTCTAAATCATTTAGCGCACTGCCGGAAACTCGCGTTGACGTATCACTGCACGTTAATATAAATAATGAGCCATTTATAGATTTCGATCGATTTTCAAATTTCTCACGGCTTAATCGTACTCTGGCATACGCTTTGCGTTTTATTAACAGATGCCGCAAACAAATAACGTCGACTTCTCTGAGTCATGACGAATTAAATAATTCATTAATGCTCATTACTAGAACCAGTCAACGCGAATCATTCCCTGAATATAATTTATTATTAAACAAACAAACTTTGCAAAAAAAGAGTAAGCTTTTAAAATTCAACCCATTCTTAGATAAAGACAATTTAATGCGAGTTGGGGGCCGCCTTTCCAATTCTGAATTTTCTTATGAAAAAAGACACCCTATTATTTTACAGTCCACTCATCGTTTCACAAAATTGTTATTTAGTTTTGAACATAAAAGGCTACTGCATGCACCACCCCAACTCTTGTTGGCAACCATTAAAGAATCCTACTGGCCGGTAGGAGGTCGTAATTTGGCAAAGGCTTGTTACCATCAATGCGTGCGATGCAAGATCATGAAAGCCGAAGTGATCGCTCCATTGATGGGTAACCTGCCTAGTTCGCGGTTGTCACCGGGAGGTCACGCGTTTAGGAATGTGGGCGTGGACTACGCAGGTCCACTTATGGCAGCCAGTCGCCAAGGTCGTGGTTGTACTTTGGTGAAAGTATATGTTGCCATTTTTATATGCTTCACAACTAAGGCTATACATTTAGAATTGGTAGGAGATTTAACTAGTAAAACTTACTTGTCATCACTGTCTCGCTTCATGTCTCGAAGGGGACAGCCAGATAACGTTTTCTCCGACAACGGCACCGCATTCGTTGGAGCGTCTAACGAAATCGGTAAATTTTTAAAGGCAAACTGCAACTCGCTGGCCGAAAGGTTAGCTAGCGAAAAAACTCATTTTCATTTCCTTCCTGCATATGCACCGCACTTCGGTGGTCTTTGGGAGGCGAGTGTCAAGTCAACCAAGTATCATTTACAACGAGTGTTGGGAAATTGTAACTTAACTTATGAAGAGCTTAACACAACACTCATCGAAATCGAAGCACTGCTGAACTCCCGCCCGCTTACACCTCTGTCGTCGCATCCGGACGATCTCTCACCGCTTACTCCTGGGCATTTTCTCATTGGTCGCTCATTCACGTCGCTGCCAGTCCAGGATCTGCAGGATCACACCTACCAACACCTTTCTCGATTCCACCGAATCGAGCAGCTTCGTCAGCACTTTTGGGCTCGGTGGTGCAAAGAGTACGTCCCGGAACTACAACAGCGAGTCAAGTGGAGGCTGAATCACGACTCCCTCAAGGTGAACACTCTCGTTGTCCTGAAGGAAGACAATCTCCCTCCGTTGAAGTGGAGACTAGGACGCATCGTCGCCATTCACCCAGGATCAGATGGCATATCTCGGGTGGCTGATGTGAAGACGGCAACAGGAGTTGTCCGACGAGCTTTCAGCAAAATTTGTCCTCTCCCTGTGGTCAACGAGTCTGCTTGAAAGGCATGCTTTCAACCCCGGGGGCATGTTAAAAATTGTATCACATGTTGCTCCATGCGCAATATTGCTATGCTAGAATGTAAGGCGTTTGTATTTTTCCTTCGGTATGTGTCAAAGTCAGACATTACACGTTACTTGAATTCCAGAAACCGTATTTAATTTTCTACTCCTGTTATACTCCAAAACACGTATGATGAATGAACCATGACGATATGATGGTGATGAATGGAATGAAGGATGAATGAATTAGTTGTGGTGATGCGATAGTGATGGATGAACATTACTTTCAATGTAGGAATTGCTGTCTCTGGTGAATAAGAATGTTTGAATGAAGATTGAAAAGAAAGTAATGTTGAATAAGGTATGAGTATGGAGACTAAGGTCATAATGTTTCAGATGGTCCTAATGCTGGTTCTCCAGAAGCCAGCGAGCAAGAAACATCGGGAGCGGAGCCACGAGTTGCCGACTCCATGCAACAGTTGCCGACTCCCTGCAACAGTTGCTGACTTCGTGCAACAGCTGCCGACTCCGTGCAACAGCTGCCGACTCCATGCAACAGCTGCCGAGTCCGTGCAACAGTTGCTGACTCCGTGCAACAGCTGCTGATTCCGTGCAACAGCTGCTGCGGGTGTTGGTGATGAAGAGCGGAAGATGCAGTCGAGGACGATGCACGGTCAGGAGAGGCCGTGTTGGATCTTCAACGGTTTTAAAAATGCCTTAAACGGCCCTGATGACATTAGCTGTCATTTTACGCGGGAATTGTTCTAGATTGTCACTTTTTGATAGATTATTGTAGTGGTTGGTTTGTATAAACGTCGCTCTTGAGATTATTATTGTTTAATATTAGATTTTATGTAAATTCATTGAATATTTGTAGTATGAATCCCGGGGAAGGACATAGGATAGTTTTCATTCTGGAAATCACCCCCTAAAGGGATGAAATGGGGGGTTGAAGTTTGTATGGAGCTGCGATATAAACGATTTCCACGCGGACGGAGTCGCGGGCAGAAGCTAGTGAAGATATAAATGTGACTTTTAATACCGATAGTGACGAGGATCAGTAATTATAATTATTAAGTGTAAGGGCTGAGTGGACGCCCCGCTCTGAGCGGGGCGTCGAGCGTCCATATAAATTGCATTTGTTTTATAGTCCAGGCAATGAACTGACAACTTGTATGGAAAAAATGTCAATTTTGGAAATAATTTATAATAGCTCATTTTTTATGTATAACGGATATATTATCAATTAAATAGTTACCCAGCGACAAAATCCGACAAAATTTTAGACATCGAAAAAATGATTAGTTAACTGGCTTCTAAAAAGTCAGTAAAAATATTAATAAATGTTTTTGTCTTTATTTTGGTTCATTTACATTTGCTCTATAATATTCAAGATAAATCGTACAAAAAAAGATAATGCTTCATTTAAATCTACATAATTACTTTCGGGTGGAAAGTTTGTCGGATTCTTGACTAAATCATCTTAGAATAACATTTTCAAATGAAATCAACAAAAAAAACGCTATTATAAATTAATGTTTTTCAAAACTGTATTTTGCCTGGAGTATTATATGGACGCTGCACGCCCCGCTCTGAGCGGGGCGTCCACTCAGACCTTACACTTAGGCATAATCTTAGTCGTAGTCACAGTCAACTTAGTATGTAGGTATAAGTGTAAAGTTTAGTGTTTTAATAAAATGCTAGCTTCTGCCCGCGACTCCGTCCGCGTGGAACTCGTTTATATCGTAGCTCCATACAAACTTTCACCCCCCGCCCCGTCATCCCCAAATCATCCCCTATGTCCTTCCCCAGGGCACAAACTATGTCTATACCAAATTTCATCCAAATCGGTTCAGCAGTTTAAGCGTGAAGAGGTAACAGACAGAAACACTCGCATTTATAATATTAGTATGGATGTCAAAAATAAAACTCCAGTTTCTTTTGATAGAATACATACAATATAATATACATATATATTATACTAGCTTCTGCCCGCGACTCCGTCCGCGTGGAACTCGTTTATATCGTAGCTCCGTACAAACTTTCACCCCCCACTTCATCCCCTTGGGGGATGATTTCCGGGATAAAAACTATCATATATCCTTCCCCAGGACTCAAACTATCTCTATACCAAATTTCATCCAAATCGGTTCAGCGGTTTAAGACAGACAGACAGACACACTTTCGCATTTATAATATTAGTATGGATTGGAACAGGTACATAATATACACATAATCATATACTCGTATATATATTATTTGAGATAAAGTTATTCTACCTAATATTGAATGAAGGGTCTTTGTATATATGTATTAATTAGACATTTTTACCCTGTTGCCCCAAATGGATTTTTTTTGAAAAAATATATGTAAGTAATGCAATATTATATTTTACATTAAATAACTAAAAATTGAGGTTGTCCCTCTCAGAAATATAAAAAAAAAACATTTTTAAGCCTTTAAAAGAAAGTTAGAACGTTGTTGTTTTTTTTATTAATTACTATTAGGTTTATGCAACCTCTACATTTCAAAGAAATCAAACCATTAGATTGGATAAAAAAAAAAACGTTTTTTTTTTTTTTTCATTTTTAACCGAAGCAAGATGATTCTAGACTTGAAATTTGGTAAAATTATATCTTATAATAAGACAAATAAACGCACCTAAGAAAGCTATACATTTCAGCCAGGGGCAGTTTCACTATAGGATTGCGGCTAGACCCTTTGATTTATTCGATTGTTCCTTACAAATCATGTTTCATACTTAACTAGATTTATTTTTTTGCTACGAGTAGTGGCACTAAGCCAAAAGTCCTTAATACATAAATCCTTTACCAATGATGTGTGTTTTACTTATCTTCCAACTGTTACTTACTATACTACATCATTTATTCGTTCTTGGTTAAGACATACGCAACACAACACGAAGCCAATTTTTTCTACCGTTGCCGATTTTAATTTTTTTACAGAATTGGATAACATTTGGTAGGTAGGAAGAGCTTGTGCATACAGGCACAGACAGCGGGAAGCGACTGTTTTATACTATGTAGTGATTACTAGCTGCCCACGCAGTTTGGGCTGCAGCAGAGGAAAAGTCTGTGAGATTGCAGCTTTGTAAGTGTGTGTTTTGGGTAATATCAGGAACCGCTTACCTTGTAAAACTGAATGTCACTTGTGTGTGTAATGGACTTTCTGCAAGGTTATAGGCTATATCACATATACCGGCGAAGCCGCGCGTGCAGCTAGTTTATGTATTGAAATGATGTTATTTTTAGGTGAAAGTAATGAAACAAAAGTCTGCTGCAACAACCATTTATTCACTGACATCCCTTTGCATCATTCTACATTAAACTATACTTGAACCGAGTCTTAATATTAAATCACATTCTACAAAGTGGGTTTGATGTGCGCAATGGCAAGGGCTCTCAACACCTGGTCCGATGTGCAGGGCCGAGCCGCTATGCTATCGCCGAGCACCAGTCTTCAAACATTCCAGACTGCAGCAGCCGGATTCCAAATAAAATTAGAACCGTAACTGGACACCTCCTAAAACAGACATTATTCGTGGTTAATTAAGTTAGAGTGGGTCGCCCAAGAGGATCATACTAGTGCGTTTGACGCACATGTACACGTGGCAAACTGTACACCACATACCCGGAGAGAAATTGCTGGCCTGCTAGAAGACCGCTATGTAGCCCCGCTGTCAATCTCCAGAGAGGTGTCCCGTCTCTTCAAACAAGGCTACAAGGCCCCCAGCTCCATGAACGTCTGTAATTACATTTATATTAGGCATGTCTAGAATAGTCTAGATCAATAGTATTCAATTCGATAATTCAAACAGCAATATAAAATTATGTACTTAGATGATACTTATGACGGTCTATCTTGTCACTTATTGCGTGATAAGGCCGACCATGATACCGAGCCTGGTTAGTTTCAAGTTTGCAGTCTTTCTGAGTTGTAACTTGATCTTTCACAATCTGTCAACAGAATAAGAGCATTTTCACTGTGATCAAAAATCTTCATTTACAATAAAGGTTCATGTGTTAATAAAATTAGAATGAATATATATTTAGCAAACAGTATATTGTTCGAGACTACATTTGTAATACTAGCTGCCCTCGGTCCACATATTACAGAGAACCCAGACAGGGCCGCTATATGCATACAATATAGTATGTCCATCCTAAAGGTCAGTTGTATTTAAGTACATGAATACAATATATTGTAGTCTAGTACCCGGTCATAACTCAAGCCATATTGAGCTTACTATAGGGGTGGATCAATTTGTGTATGATTGTCGCCTAATATTGATATATTTGTATAGTGCGTGGTCCAGAACGGTTATCACGCGACGGCGCATGAGCTGTGTCGCGGCGAGATAGACTACAATACAAAGAGACGAATAGTCTATCTCGCCGCGACACAGCTCGCGAGCCGTCAGCTGATAGCCTTGCTGATAAAAGAAATGCGTGAAAAAGAAAACAGAATAAGATATAGCTGTAAAAAGAAGAGTCGACCATAAGAATAACATAAATAACAACATACTCACATTGAAATGTTCGTCACGGCAATTCTTCCGCAAAGATTGGCACCAAGTTGATTGTAAATACTTTGGGATGCTCAAATACGCCGAAAAAGTTGTCCAAGAAGCAATGACAAAGTAGTAGGTAGTAATATCGAACAAAGGTCGTTGAGAAGTGCGGCATAGTCGAGTTCGTGCTGGGTCGTTGAAAATTACTAATAACGCTAATAATAAGAAAATCGCGAGCAATTATATTAAAATTGCACAATTTCATGTTTGACAGAGACAACAGTCAAGTGACAGTAATTCGCACAGACTAATAAGAGATACTGTCTGCCGTAATGGCATCTCATTTCGATCTCTCAAAAGATATTCCCAAAATATTATAGTAAATAAAATAAAATAACACTTCCTCAATCTTTGAGACGTGGATTGTCGAAAAAAATATAATTTACCTCGTCAAAATGCTATACTTGGCCAAATAATACGTATTATCGATAGAATGCACACATGCGTGAAAGTCAATCCCTAGCTAGTCGCCGTGGACGCCGTCTTCACGGGAGCTGTCATCCTGACGTATAAGTTAGTGAATAAGGGTTTTTATTTGACATGTCCTGACGGTGTGATCTCTGTGGACGCCCGCCTATAAACTAACGTCGGTCAGCTAGGCGAACGTTGCGTGATTCGCCTATAAAAGACAAATTACGCAATTATTTCGGATAAAATGGGTATCATGAGGTACTGTACAAAATGTTTGCTTGGTTTAATGCCATTCCAGCAGTGAAATCCGTTGCTTCGGTGAGATAAAAGAGAAAGCCTTAGAGAATGCCGATATACGGTCCAAGCTAACGTCCCCACAGGTGAAGACGCGTCTTATAGTACGTCGCGAGATATTCGCTTCTTAAAGAATAGCCTAGCAGTTATGCGAGCGCAGCACACAAGCGAAACAAATGCGAAGTTACCAAACATGAACCGCAGCAAATGAGTCTACATACACCTGCGCGCAAAGATGAACTGAACTATCTTTACAGTCCTTTAGGAAGTCCCTAGTTCGACCAAAAAAATCACAGTTTAAAAAAGATTTACCTATCTGCTATCACAAAGTCGGCAAAAATATCTGACTCGTCCGAACGGCCCTAGAAATAGAGATTGTGTCAGAAATGTATGCTAGCTTTACATATTATTACCGGTGACTGTACCCTTTTTTAAACCTTTACTTGTCAGTTAAATAGTGGGTCTGCGAGCTTTAGAAAGAAAGAAAGAAAACATTTATTCGTGGACAAAACAATGGGTACCTATAAAATCAAAACACAGTAACGTAAAAGTAGCAGCATGGTGCTAACCTAGAAGGCCAGCTTTAGAACTCGCAATCCCGTCTTTATTTCATATATTTATATTTTTTTATTTCGAAAAACATAATCGAAATTAAATCTATATCATTATTGAAACTGCTCACAAACAATCTTGAGAATCAGTTGAGAACTGCGACCTGTAGAGTAAATCATCCGGATAGCCGCCGGACATAAGCAACAATTTTTGCCAACTCAACTTTGCAATTTCAACTTCGTTCGGCTTCGCTCGCTAGTGCAGCAACATTGAGTCTGTGTTTCGTTTTCGGTGAAAATGAGGGAGGTACGCCACAGGGCAATGTGTCGGTGTCTTTTTACCATCAGGTAGGTGCTTGTTTACCGCCGTCATGATAAAATAGCATAGCAGAGCCTTGAGCGGAACCCTGAAAGGGCTACGTTGAATCTGCCAACGTGACGCGACGTGATCTAAGCTCGGCATAACCGCGGCATAGTTGCGCAACATACGAACATACCTTGATACATCTACATGAGACTCCGAATAACCTGTGTATATGTATACAGGGTGTAATCGTTAAGTGTAGCCAGGCGATTATTCCGTAAATATAACAGATATCAGAAAACTTTTAACTGATATCGAAAACGTTTGAGCGTTTGAACGTTTCAACTGAATATTTTGGATATTTCTAGTTTTATTTTCAAAAAGTTATTGATGTGATTTCACACATTGGGTAACGTTATTTCGATATCAGTTTCAAGTTTTCTGATATCTGTTATATTTACGGAATAATCGCCTGGCTACACTAAACGATTACACCCTGTATAAGGTGAAGTCTAAAAATATGTATACGATTTTTAATCCTATTCCCCAGGCATAAGTTCGAAAAGGTTTACAATAATGTTATTAGACGTGACTGCACAGTGCACAATTACACGGCTGTGGGAGATGTGTTTAGGCAATAAAATGTATATTATAACATCCAGACTGAAAGAAAATGTATAATTACCCCCGACACAACAAACATTGTCTATTTAGACAAGACTTTCGATTAAAAATAACCGCACTCAAATCGGTTTATCCGTCTGGAGCGACGATGCCACAAACAATACATAGATAGTTATTTAGCAATGATCAATTTAATTCACAGTCCAATGGCATAATGGTTGTCAGTGCGCCACGGGGCTTCGCACCATTAAGGTGGTTCGACGACTATACAAAACGTGTTTTGACATTCGCAGGCTAACGGCGTGACATTTTAAAAAACTTTTGTAACAATCTTTCATAAATTGGTTTACCATTTGCGCGAAATTCCCCATTTCCTAACATAATCTTAGGTTACTACTTAGGTCTTAAGCCCGTTCCCCCTCATCCAGGAGAGGAGGCCTGTGCCCAGCAGTGGAACGTATTACGAGTATAGAATTACCAGTGTGACGATTATAAAGCAGTTCTTTAGCCTAACAATAAAATGTAGGGATCCCTCCTATTTATTTAATCGTATGGCATACTTTATTTCGCCTTTAAAGCTTGTCACTCTTTAACACCACCCAGGGGACACGTGCAGGGTTGTGAATACCTCTGAATACTCTGCGTTCTGCTACTATACTTAGGTAAAAAATTAAAGTGAGTGAAAACCGTCCATTTACTTTTTCATTGTTACATTTGTGGAAATGTTTGTAGAAGGACAATGTGAGGATCTAAGGTCACATCCATTGAGGGGCCTCGAACAAAGGACCTACGGACAATACCGTAATGTAGGCTGACGTCGGTAGCAAAAGATACATAGATGTTCAAGCGTAGTGTCTGTATAGGTACTCTGTATTCATGACGTTTTAATGACACCTCGTGACGTAGCAGGGGTACAAGTCGAGATTAAAAATGTGGACTAGCACGTGTGCAAATACAAATGAGGAACAAATTGGCATTCAAAGCTTATCGACCAGACTCTATGTAATACTAGGCTGAGCTTATATCTTGGACGCATGTGAGGGGGATTACCAATTTTCAAGTTAAAATAATAGGATTATAGCCTCCAAATAAGGCTCAATGTGCATTACAATAACAATAATAATAACCTTAATTTCCATCGCAGCACATTGTTGCACTGCAAAAGTCTTTGCACCTGGCGAGGAACATCACCGGGTGTATCATGTTGTGCGCTCAGAGATGGTATCCACCATGTGTGGATTAGCTATTTCGCTTTAGATTATTTTTGTTTTAAAGGGCCTCTGCGCTATTGGCATCGGCCCCACGCATGCCTTCCAAAAGTCCTGAGATATGGAAAAAATATAGAAATAATAATTATAATAATAAATATTTATTGTTCACAAGTACATTTGTTACAATACAATTAGAGCCCAGACTGCGTTAGTTTTCACTGTGTTGCAGACCCCAGTGGTTGCCCGGCGTAAACATAAACATTTAGTTGTTAAGAACAACAGATTTATGGAAATATCTTTAAAAAGAAAAGTAAAGAACTGGTAATGTAACCAAACATTGTTTTTTTTTCGTTGTTATTCGATTAAATGAAATCCAATCCAAGATTATATGCAACTATATTCAAATTACCTATCAAACATTTAATATGTTGGGCTTTACGAGGTTAAAGACAAAACTCATATATTACTTTGCACTCACCGCTGAGGATAAGATATCCTTCAATCTCGCACTCGCATACTTGTCAACGTGATGGGTGTTTTCCACAGCAATAAGTGACATACATGGCAACTATTACACACTTGCTGCAAATCTAAATCGTAACTATGTCATAACCAAAGCCACAAGTTAGTTATAGAGACGTTACACATCTTAGCTCTTACCGAAGTTTCTGGGGCGTGTTACACAAAGTTTGCTCGGGGTAGCAACTCATTCGATTTGATGTGATCGAGTTGTGACTTGATACAGTAGTTGCCCTGCAGCCGTGTTGATATTCATAAGACTATAGGGCAATTTTGCGAGAAAATGGGTTTTGGTAATTTAGTACCTGCGCCACTCACAAGCGAGTCTTTTACAGACATATTTAAAAACATAAAAATGGGCTCAGAATTTGACAAGTTCCCGATCATTGCAGTTCAAAAACTTAAACCTTTTAGTAAAAGTTATATTATTTTTCATAATTATTTTAATGTCATTATGGTTTCCGAAGTTCAATGTGAACGTCACAAAAAAAGATCTTCGGGTAATTTACTCCTAAGTAATCGATTCCCGATAATTTACGTGTGCTCTATCTATATAATAAAAGTGTTTACAGTACATATGGTGCTACTTTCCCGCACTAGTGCGGAAAAGAGCGCTTTTCGTGCATATGTCGAAACTTTAAAGAGCCATATGTACAGTAAAACGTTGTACGATACACGTGCGAATAGGTAATTCGCAACTCGTGTCGATTTAAAACACTCCCTTCGGTCGTGTTTTAATTTATCTCCACTCATTGCGAATTTCCTATTTTCGGCACTTGTATCGTAAATAACTATTGTATATTGTGTAAAAATGTTTATTTGTATATATAGGTATATATATATTTATATATAGTTATAGTATGTGTATACTATTTATTTTTATTTGTACTTATATGTATTAAGATTAATTTACTGTAGCGTCAAGGTAAATACGTCTGTACACGTGTTAGTTTGTCTATCTTGTTGTTCCTGATCTCAACTCAATTGCTCAAAGGTTAACTGGAAGGGATCCCTTACAGGGATAAGTTCGCCTTTGTACCGAATTAACTTTTTTTTGTCTGTATTTTTACCTGTGTCTTGTGTACAGTCGACTACAAAGAGATAGATACGGCCAAAGTTACAAAAATATGTATACACGACTGTATTGCTTAACATTAAGGTCGTGTATACATATTTTTGTAACTTTGGCCGTATCTATCTCTTTGTAGTCGACTGTACAATAAAGTATTTACATACATACATACATAATACAGAACCTGCCTATATTCTCAGAATGGCGTAGGCGAACACACTTTCTTTCAATGCCACTTCTAACAACTGTGGGATTATATACATATAAACATGGAGAAAAATATGATATTTATAGTGATGGGTTTTTAACTCATCACCCACAACACATCAACCTTATTCGCATAATCGATTCATACGACTACCACTGAAGCACTGGAAGAAAAGGGGTGGTACAATTAAACCCAACCAACACTACATAGAGCACAACCTTAACCTGTACATACTTAAAACTTCTAAGCAGTCTGATTTGACGCGCGCCGCCACAGTTCTCATAAGATACGTTGAATCAAATTGGAATTCAAAATGAATGTTTCATATTAGCCCCCTGAACTTATCAATTCATCGACTACTATGCACAGTACAAGCTGGTACAGTCAGCTTCATATAGTTAGTAGCAGCCAAAGTAACACTTCATTATTCCTTCAGTAATAAAGACGAGTGGCGATATATTTAGCTATTTTAGCTGCTACTAACTATATGATGCTGGCTGTACATGGTCGACAAGCGTCAATCAATTCAATCAACAAAAGCGTTCACAGGGAACGTGAGCAACGTGGTCGCAAAACGTGGACAAATCGGTCGTCATACAGGCTAATTTTTCCATCTGCCATATTTGGTGATATTATTGAGAGCCAGGGGCTCAATCTCAGACAAACATTTTGCATTCTAATTTGTTTCGTGCGCTTATTTCGATGCGCGCTTTTCTAACGTGTCGTCACAGAACAGTATAATAGTATTACATAAACAAGCTCGTGAATCACATTTAAATCAAATTCGAAATGCAAAAAGTTTATATCATATTGACTAGCTGAACTTATCTCTCTTCAAAATAATTCACTGACTAGTACAAGCGCGTACCTAGTACATACCTATACATTGTCGACAAGCGTCAATCAATCATGGCCGACAGCGCTCGCGGGTCGCTTCACAGGTAACGTGTGCAACGGGGTCGCAGAACGTTGACAAATCGGACGTTCAGCGTACTAGTCCACAATCGACTTCGCTTTTATCGGTCCGTTATCTATTTGAGGTCAAAATGAGACATACTTGTTGCATTCCAATATGATTTCAATGCGTTTCGAGGGTTCACTTCCTCGCAGGTCGAGTTAAAGTAAGATTCGCTTGAAACCCATGTAAATCTAAATTGGAACACTAAATGGTAGATCGGCTGGATTTATTTGTTTTCAGACGAATTCATCGACACTCCATCGTCATCAGCCTATTATACGTACCACTGCTGGGCACAGGCCTCCTCTCATGGATGTGATAGAGTGGGCAGTAGTCATCGAGACTAACAAACCTTTAAAATTTTCAAAATTGATTGAAGTAAACACTTCTTTAGCGGCGCTGTGCACTTTTTGTGATGGGGAAAAATTGTTAAACTCGCCACAGGTCACGTGACCGTAAGATTCGACAAATTGAAAATTCGTAAGTCGGACACCTGACCTGATCGAAAAACTGTTACAGTGTCATTGAGTTTTCACTTCTGCCGGCACTCCCGGAGTGCAACCCATGTCTTTTTTTTGTATAATCATTAATCGTTACATTTTACATTTCAATTTTATTCTCATTTTTCGCTCGCTTGCTTCCACTCTTTCAAGAAGGAGGACACTGTTAACATGGAACTTACACATTAACTAGCTTCTGCCCGCGACTCCGTCCACGTGGAACTCGTTTATATTGTAGCTTCATACAAACTTTCACCAACCATTTCATGTTTCGGGGATAAAACTATCCTATGTCCTTCCCCGGGACTCAATCTATCTATATACCAAATTCCATCATAATCCGTCCAGCGGATTAAGCGTGAAGGGGTCACAGACAGATATACCTACATACTATCGCATTTATCATATTAGTATGGATAGCTTCTGCCCGCGACTCCGTCCACGTGGAAATCGTTTATAGTGTATAGCTTCATACAAACTTTCATCACCCATTTCATCCCCTTGGGGATGATTTCGGGGATAAAACTATTTTATGTCCTTCCCCGGGACTCAACCCTATATCTATAAAAAAAAATCATCTAAATCAGTTCAGCGGTGTAAGCGTGAAGAGGTAACAGACAGACAGACAGACCCTTTCGCATTTATAATATTAAGTATGGATATGAAACAAATTATTAAATACAATACAACGTAGTACATAGTTTGAATTATTTGTAAACATTTAACCGATACCGGTACAATTTACAATCGGCAGAATCGTCGATCACGGCCGCCACCCGCAGCCCCCACGGCTCACTTCACAACATTGTGAACATCGCAGCGTCCTGTTGGTGAACATGGTATTGTAGAAATGATGAGCGCATTTTTGGGCTAGAAGGCTAAATAATCTGTAAATTAAAATGTGTTCTAAATCAGTGCTAAAAAGAATAGGGATGAAACTAGACGTCGAACTTTATCGACAAAAATTCTGGAATAATGTAAAAGTTTAAAACATCCAATTATTTTACATAGAGGGTGGAAAATACAAGGCAATTTTTTTTAATAAAATTAAAACATACTTTTTTGTATTTCGTAAAAGAAGTAAGTATAGATTTCTTCATTATCCCCTTACTTTCCCTTATTTGGTTCTATCATACATGTATAGGTATACTAGCTTCAGCCCGCGACTCCGTCCGCGTGGAACTCGTTTATATCGTAGCTCCATACAAACTTTCTTCCCCCATTTTAGGGAAGTGGAGGGTTAGAAAGAGACAAAAAGTAGCCTATATCACTCTCCATCCCTTCAACTATCTCCCCTTAAAAAATCACGTAAATTCGTCGCTCCGTTTTGCCGTGAAAGACGGACAAACAAACAAACACACACACTTTCGCAATTATAATATTAGTATGGATAATATTAGTATGGAACTATGGATATGGATGTTCAATCATCGAACTATTTGTGGTTCTTAAATAACATTATATGTTGAGAATGGGGTTGGAATGCGTTGTGGGCGATGGACTAGCAACCTATCACCCCAATATCACATTATTTCTCCATCTTTATACCTACAATTTCCAGCAAGGCTCTGCGAGAGGCAGCTCACAGGTACATTTGATCGAGTTCAATCTATGAACGCTAGCTCATCGCCCTGCTTTCCGCTAGCGTCCACACCGCGGCCTTAGTGTAAGGCCTGAGTGCACGCTCCGCTACGAGCGGGGCGTGGGGTGTCCATGTAAACTGCATTTGTTTTATATGCACGCTGTACGCCCCGCTTACAGCGGCGCGGGCACTCGGGCCGTACACTTAATAGTTTGTGAGATCTTACTTCGAACATTTGACAGCTGTCATCCCAGTACAATTTATGTCGTCACGAGCTGATGCCCGGTTTTCCTATGAAAATGTAACACATTGAATTTTCCCGTGGGAATTAGATGTTTTCCCGCTGGAAAAAGTAGCCTATGTCACTCTCCAGCCTCTAAACTATCCCCATACAAAAAATCACATTAATACGACGCTCCTTTGCGACGTGAAAGAGGGACAAACAAACACTTTTCGCATTTATAATATTAGTAAGGATATGTCACCATTGACGTTTATTGTACCGGGATGACAGCTGTCAAATGTTTGAAGTATGATCTCACAAACTATACGAGTACTTAACGTGATTTTAAGAATGTATGTAGGTTTCTATTCATCACATGAAGTTCACACAAACTTTTAGTACAATCCAAATTTTAGGGCTACTTGAATTTGACTTAGTGTAAGGCGAAAAGCGCTCTGAGCGGGGCGTCCACTCAGGCCTTACACTTACAAAGCATTTAATGGCGTGCTGCATCAACTAACGATTACAGACCGATCAACGTTAAATATGACGCCGTCAGCTGTCATTACATAGAGGTTTCTCGAACTTGCCATAGAGCCCTAACGCACTAAGCGGCTAGCCGCGTGCGGTTGCGGACAACCGCTTAGCCCTAGTATGCACTAAGCGGCTAGCCTAGTACGTAGAGGTTTTGCGTTTGCGATTTCATATGTTTTGTCCAACCGCACGGCAAGCCGCACGCGGCTAGCCGCTTAGTGCGTGAGGGGTCTTAGTGCGTAGAGGTTTTGCGTTGGCGGTTTCATATGTTTTGTCCAACCGCACGGCAAGCCGCACGCGGCTAGCCGCTTAGTGCGTGAGGGGTCTTAGTGCGTAGAGGTTTTGCGTTTGCGGTTTCATATGTTTTGTCCAACCGCACGGCAAGCCGCACGCGGTTAGCCGCTTAGTACGTGAGGGGGTCTTAGTGCGTAGAGGTTTTAAGTTTGCGGTTTCATATGTTTTGTCCAACCGCACGGCAAGCCGCACGCGGCTAGCCGCTTAGTGCGTAAGGGGTCTTAGTGCGTAGAGGTTTTGCGTTGGCGGTTTCATATGTTTTGTCCAACTGCACGGCAAGCCGCACGCGGCTAGCCGCTTAGTGCGTGAGGGGTCTTAGTGCGTAGAGGTTTTGCGTTGGCGGTTTCATATGTTTTGTCCAACCGCACGGCAAGCCGCACGCGGTTAGCCGCTTAGTGCGTGAGGGGGTCTTAGTGCGTAGAGGTTTTAAGTTAGCGGTTTCATATGTTTTGTCCAACCGCACGGCAAGCCGCACGCGGTTAGCCGCTTAGTGCGTGAGGGGGTCTTATAGTGCGTAGAGGTTTTAAGTTTGCGATTTCATATGTTTTGTCCAACCGCACGGCAAGCCGCACGCGGCTTGCCGCTTAGTGCGTACCCGGCCATACATTCAGATTTTAACGACCACCGCTTACGATTACACACGGTTTGGTGCACCCACCTTAAATCTAAGTTTCATTTGATGTAGGCAAATTAGGATGTTTGCCCTAATAGCACGGGCCGGAAATGGACCCAAGGAGAAGGAAGGGAACTAATTGAAGTTTTAAACCAAGTCAGAGAGTAAAGTCAAAGTCAACAATACATAAAATGCTGGTTATAAATTGGAATCATTACCTAGTTTTAGTCTATTAGGAGAGAAAAGTTTCCCAATTTTTCATGTTTCCATTCCGTTACTTTTTCACATAGGCTTGTATAAAAGTAACGCAATGGGATAACTTGAAGTTGTATGAAAAGTGTGACTAACAAGGGCTTGATTTATTTAATCGTATGGCATACATTATTTTGGCCTTTAAAGCTTGTCACTCTTTAGTACCACCCAGGGGACACGTGCAGGGTTGTGGTAAGTAGCTCCTCCGGACGCGAGTAACAGTTGTCCCCCACTTGGCAAGTGAGTGGGCAACTCGACTGGTAGAAATTCTTAAGCCGCCCGAAGGCCTCTAACTCGGCTTAACGACTACTGTCATAGACAGCAGCCGGGATCAACTGCTTAGCGTGCCTTCCAAAGCACAGAAACGCTCCTTTATATTAACCACTCAAACATCAGGCGGTCACCCATCAAAAGACTGACCGCTGCCATCTTTGCTTAACCTGCGTTATCGTTTCCGACTCGCAGGCGCCGCTAGGCTATGAGCACTTCGGGTTTGATGAACGTTTACGAATAGCCCCATTCGTTTCCTACACAACCTTGTTACAGTCACTGTCGCTAGATATGCTAATTGTGCCGTTCGATTGCGGATTGCATGCAATGCGGTTCGCTGATTAAATTATACAATGCATAACGGGGTTTAAGTACAAGCTCACAGCGGATTTGGAAGCAGCTCCAGTTGTCCAGGAAACTAAGCATTTGGGTATCTGTATTTTATAATTATTGAATACTAGCTTCCGCCCGCGACGTCGTCTGCGTGGCACTCGATTATATCATAGCTCGATACAAAGTCTCACCCCCATTTCACTCCCCTAGGGGGTAATTTCCGGGATAAAATCTATCCTATGTCCCTCCTAATTTCCTTCCCCGTCCAAATTTCACCCAAATCGGTTCAGCGGTTTAAGCGTGAAGAGGTAACAGTCGTCTGTCTGACTGACACACTTTCGCATTTATAATATTAATATGGATTTTTGAGCTGTCATAGTGCCTTCTCATTCATCAACTTCGTAAAATCGATATTCACGTAATAAAATCTTAATATCTTTACGCCGCTACCGCTGAACCGATTTGGATGAAATTTGAACGGGGAAGGACGTAGGGTAGTTTTTATCCCGTAAGTAAAGTTTGTATGGAGCTACCATATGAGCGAGTTCCACGCGACTGGATTCGCGGTCTAGTGCTACCATAATTTCGGACCCTGTTCATAAAGGAAGTAATCGTATCTATGAAGAATATTTTTGCCCTGGTTTCCGGTTCCACTAGCTCCACGAGTAAAGGCCTACCAGACGGTCCTTCGTATGGGACTGCAAATACAAAATAGAACAAGATAGAGATAAGAATAACCTTTGTTTTTTACGTATATATCCCTCTCTTGCTCTCTGTTTGATGTTTTATTTCTCAATAGTAATACATCATTTTCATACATTCGATTTAAACCATGCACGCAATATATACGCATCATTAATATAAGTCCACAATAAATATCATTATTAGGATGTTAACGAAGTACGAGTATTTGGCAACAAGTGTTTACACGGATATAAACCAATTCCAAAAAAAATAGGTTTCAGAACATTCACCCGACAGTATAATTCAATTGATACATTTTCTGTATATTTAGTTATTTATTTATTTATGCTTAAGGAGTACAAACAGCTGCAAAAACATGATATAAGTCTTACATAGTAATACAAAGCCAATTAAAGGAACTCACAGATAGAAATGGCATAGAAAAAAGAAAAATGTTTGACACAATTAGCACACAATATTGCACTAGGTATATGTACACTACAAATACAGAATAGTGCACCAGAAAAACAGATTAAAAAAGAATACATAAAACTACATAGCAACTAATTAACAAAGAAGGAACACGTGAGCAAAGTCACACGCACCTGAACAAATCACCACTTGCAAATTTATTATTGAAGTACTCCTTAATGTTGTACAGGTACCGTTTTACTAAGCTGCAGCATTTTGAATTTGTGACGGAAAGTGTTGACGTTAGTCTAGCTGTGTTTAATAACTTTAGGCAGTGGATTATGCAGTTGCAGTACCTACGCAACGCAGGACTGTCTGGATGCGATCACTACTCAAAATTCTAAATGTTATAAGTAGTATAAGTACTTAATCATATTCTCAGCTGCAGGAATTCTGAAATGGGTCTTAAACCTTCCACCTGCAATATTAGCCTACTTGGCACGCTGCGGTAGCTGTAAATTTTGCTATAAAACTTAATTATTTAATTCCAGGAAGCTCTGGCGATTATAGGCTAAGGAGATTCAGATGGTACCTAGAAATAATGATTTATTTGGCTACGTTTGACCTTAGTTCGGAACGTTAATATCACGGTGTCAAAGTCTACCTACATTTAAGTGTTATGATGTAGACATGGTATAACAACACAGGTACTCTCTTCCGAGACTCGCGAACCACGTGACTGACACAAGCCTACGTCACCAAACGGCATTTAACAGCATGATGACGTAGGCTTGTGTCAGTCACGTGTGGTTCGCGAGTCTCGGAAGAGAGATCCTGTGTTGTTATACCATGGATGCAGACTATCGGGACTTACACCTTATGATTAATTGTTAGTCATTTAGTGAATTTATTTATTTATTTATATAGAAAGATCATCAGCTTAAATACTACACAGTAGCTTAAAACAGTAGTAACAGTGAGCTTATAACAGATCCTCACCGATAGCGTAATAAACATGCAAAAAATAAGTGAGCAAAAGCCAAACGATAACACAGCGCTTTTGCGTCTTGGTACTGCTACATAATTTATAAGTACTTATTTCTAAATAGACTAAAAAGTCACCTAAACTAAATAATATACTTACTAAAATATAATGTTAATCAATATAATGAATATAATGTTAGTCGCCCAAAACAAACAGACATGAAACATAAATATAAGTTTATGTCTAAAATGTATTTGGCTGTACTTTTTTCACAGTTATACTCGTCGAGAGGGTTTATATTTTAAATTAAGCCCAAACTGGGCTTTATTTGATGAACTTTAACAATTGCCATCTTTTGTCTCCATTATCAGATCAGCTCGTTGATACCATATTGCGTTATAAAAAATTCAATTTCAAATTCAAAACATTTATTCGTGACAAAAACAACACAGATAATAAAAGAAATAAAATAAAAATAAAAAACACATTTTGCTTTGTCACTGTGCACTTAATTACCTTTCAGTTCAATCAATTGAGAAGTGGCTGCAAAATTTCAAATTTTGTATTTGGGTGCCCAGCCGTGGACGTCTTTTAGCTGATATGATGATGATGCTTTAGGTAAGTATGTAAGTGGTCCTTAAATTGGCTAAGGACAACTTACATACTTACCATATATCATGCTGAGTTGAGCCCTTTGTGACACGGCATGCCTAGATTTACTTTTTCTTATGTTTTTGTCTGCTTGTTACTGTGTCACGAATAAATTTTTGATTCCTATTCTTAGCTATATCGAAAAATTGATTCCGACGAATTGAGAACCTCCTCCTTTTTTTGAAGTCGTTTAAAAAGTTAATATAAAGCTTGTAAAGAAAATCGCTCATCGCCCATGCCGTACCACCCCTTAACCCGTTCGATTCGCGTCTAATTCAAACTGTTCCCAGTTGTGGCTGAAACAATTAATATCGCCGCTTGGTTGGAGCTTACACGGGCGTAGGCGAACATTGTAATCAGGGAATCACTGCTTCCATTAACGATAACCAATGATAAGGTTCACTCAAACATAAAATGCAATATAGCTACTACAATAAAGACCTACGTAAATTTTAAATTAAACCACCCTTGACACAACAGAGGGGTAATCAGTACATAGTGACGTTCCGAACGTACAACTCAACTCACAGTTTCCCATACTAAAAGTAAAAAGTGACATTTAGATCGACCTGGAGATTATATTAGTAAGGATTTTTTATTTTATTTGGGGGCAGGACAATCTCGATAAAGGATTGTCGCCATCCTGGCGAGAGTCCCGTTTTTTATTTTTTATAAATGGTTTAATTATTTATTTCGTACTTTCGTAGTAAATTTATACGCTCACTGACTCTGGCAAAGGCTCTTGAGGCTGCCATTTATCTTGTTTAATAATAATAATGATCTAGGTAAGAACCATCTCAACAGACACGATACTCATACTCACTCATCATCATATCAGCCGAAAGACGTCCACTGCTGAACAGGGGCGTTCAATAAGTTCTCGGTATCGGCATTAAAATCAGAAATTATTCGTATCGTATCATTTTTAATGATTAAATACACTCTTTATTGTTTTACGTGCATATATAATGTGTTTAAATTAATTTAATTTTATATCATTAAAAAATAAAAACTTTTGTTCGACGAAGTGAGGCTCATTTTTTAAATCAACGCAATGTCACAGATTTAATTGAGGTTAGTAACAAAGAATAAGAAGTAAAAGTATATGAGTTGGTCAAGGTGACAGGGTAGATAGTTAATTGTATAGATTTTACGTCCCTGAATAGCACCCCTGGTAATCTGCAATCTCTTCCAAACAGAAACGTCATAAAATTGTCATTTATTTTTCTTACATTTTTTCTTACTCTACCTCCTTTAATTGCTGTACGATTATCTTGTATGACTCTTCCTTGGTATTTATGTACATCCATTTATTGTTAATTTATACTGGCCCAATTTCTAGAAATAAAATAATATATATTGATGGCCATTAAAACCTACCTTTAACTTTGTTGGGCTGTGTTTAAAAATATTATTAATGAGATATTTTTTTTTTATTTCCAGGCTTCCAAATAGATATAATAATATATCTCACTTTAAAATCCATATTCTGGAATACTACGCCAGAATTTTACCAAAATCACCCCTAAAATAAAAATAAAAATCCTTCAGTTTTACTCACGTCAGAATATTTGCTACCCCATCGTCTTTGTTTAAAGTTATTAAAGAAAACAAATTAATTATATATTTTTTTACAGCACATATGGTGCTACTTTTCCGCACTAGTGCGGAAAAGAGCACTTTTCGTGCATATGTCGAAACTTTAAAGAGCCATATGTACAGTAAAACGTTGTACGATACACGTGCGAATAGGTAATTCGCAACTCGTGTCGATTTAAAACACTCCCTTCGGTCGTGTTTTAATTTATCACCACTCGTTGCGAATTTCCTATTTTCGGCACTTGTATCGTAAATAACTATTACTTACTTATTTAGTGTATTCAAAAAAATTCAAAAATTCAAAATTATTTATTTTTAATTATATGTTTTTACATGGTGTCGAATCCTCCTTTTAAGTTAGAAAAAAACTTGTGTTAGGAGGAATCCGCTCTTTCGTACAATGGTGATACTTAGCTAAAAATAAACAATGTATTAAAAAGATAATACCTAAATAATAAGATAGTACTTAAATTATGATAGATATGAATAGTGATACAGTATGAAAAATAATCAGAAACTATTATCATGAGACGTCATCATGCCGATACCGAGAACTTATTGAACGCCCCTCGTATGTCTCCCCACAATTACCAGTCATACGCCACCCGCATCCAGCGGACTCCCGCGACCTTTACCAAGTCATCAGTCCACCTTGTGGTCGCCACTCGAGAACCTTTGGCCCCACCGGCCATCGGTTCTACGTGCAATGTGCCCCGCCCACTGCCACTTAAGTTTAGCTTTTCGGAGGGCTATATCGGTTACCTTGGCTCTGCGCGATCGCATCAGAAATGAGGCTATTCATTTCTGATGCGATCGCGCAGAGAAACTCCCAGCATAGCCCACTCCATTGCCCTTTGGGAGACTTTACACAGACAGATACACATGTTAAACTTACAACAATTGTTTGCGTCGGGGGTTATAACATGACACACGGCTTCCAATGTACCTCGCATGCTTGACAGCTGACAAATACAGGCTGTATCAAAAATATGGTGTGAACCGAGCAAGAGCATATTGCGATTCCAAATATACATTTGTTTATGGTTTTTATTTTTTGATTATTTTTGTTTACATTTAAATTTTGGTTTTTGTTTACATTGCTTGTGTATAACAACATTTCCCCGCGAGGGTGAAGGGTGGAAGGGTTTATTTCATTTTCAACCGCTGCGCGCACAGCTGTGTTATGAAAACAAATGTTTTGTGTCCGTGTGTTTTTTTGACACGCAGGTGACAGCTTTAACGTTTTTGATGTCATACCATGCACAAGCAACTGTCAACAAAAACAAATAAAAAAAAAATACAAATGTATTTTTGGAATTGGAATACGCTAGGTACCGAACATGCCTTTGATCGGTTTTTACCCCATTTTTGATACATCCTGTATATGACGCTAAATGAAATTCGCACATCTATGGTAGATATTTACCCTTATGAACGCACTTATTAAGTGATAAACGACATAATAAAGCATCCGTCACTTTTTAACAAGAACGTATAGTTAGTTTCATTTAAGTCGACGAAATTGCATCGAAGTAGTCCATTCAATCAGAAATCAGAATACCCAACTTAGAAAAGTTGAAAAACCCCCGTCATTTTAATTTCAAAGTCCAATATCTCTAAAACTGAACACATTTTCATGAAACATGGCTATGAATACTCGGGATAAAATTATCTATGACACAAAAAAAACCGAATTCAAATCGGTCCATCCGTTTGGGAGCTACGATACCACAGACATATACACAGATACATACCTCTCTTTGCGTCGGGGGTTAAAAAGCAACTCTACTGTCCAAGCTAAAAGATTGAACGTTCAAGGAAGAAGTCGTTCCAGCTTAAATAATGTCAAGTATCGTTTATCAAGTGATAAGCGAAACTATTATAGGTACGTAGCTGTCAAATCTGACTACGAGACTAAAGGATTCCTATTTCGTAATCAGCTTCCTATTGGGATTATTAAATTACTTAGTCCAATTTCGAAATAAATCCAATCTGGCTCCAGCAACGTTTATTCCATTCTAAATTGTGTACAGTGAATAATGAAATTACCACAGTTCTGTGAACTCGATCTTTTCTACAACTACTCCACTTGTTTTTGAGGACCGGAGTTTTTCTATTTGAGAAAATGATTTCCAATAATTGAGTGATTTGTTCAAACCCCCGGAATGGCTCCATATAAAGGCTCGCAGTTGACCAATTTGTGGAAACGTTCTCTAAATAATAATTCTCCTTTTTTAAATTCTTAGAGGAATTACAAAAAAGGTTATGTTTGTTTCTGGTGGTGAATAATGTCGCCAGTGCTCCCGGATACGCTGTGTTGAGAGTGCAGAACCTGCATTTGTATCCATACATGGTAAGTAATTCCCGTGACAACTTTTGACCTCAGCATATCGTGCCTAGATCACCAGCTTCTTAAAAATGGCGGACTGTCAGTGAGTTGCCACTGTGTGACAGTAAATTACCCGAGTAAATTGCATTACTTCACTTACGTGTTCCCACATACAAAATACTGCGTTTAAGTACATAGTTATCACACCATTTTGTTTCTATAAACGCGTAAGGATTCTATTGGTAGCTTTAAATTTACTCTTGGACAATAAAAAAAAATGCATCATTTTTCTAAACTTTCAAGGTTCATATCTTTTTATGATTTTAATTACATTTTATATTTTATAGTTTATTACGATAATTTGATGGTTTACTATCCATTTAGCATCACTACGTTATCAATTTGAACATGAGACCACATGCCTATTGTTATAATATGTGTGTACTTCTGTACAAAAAGTTACCTGACATTATTAAATTAGAAAACATGACTTCTTTCATAACTAAGTTGACCAAATGGCTGCATGAAAAATGACAAGTAAATAATAGGTATGTAAGAAATAGCTGTAAGTATTAGTATTTAAGGCGCCGTAGGTTCAGCGAAGTTAAGCGAACAGAGTTTTTGAAACAATATAATGCGTCTGTTTATAATAATATAGTTCGAAAATACGAATAGTAATCTTGAGGCTTTTCTGCAGGGAAATCAGTGCTTCGAAACATGATTAAGTAAATTTCGCTCGATAGAAAACAATCACGAACATAGGTCTAAAACACACAAAAATACACTTAAAATATTCATAACAAATTATGCACAAAAGCTATAAATATTAAGATTGTTTCTAAAAATCGGCAATATCATGTTTGAGGGAACTCAGTGTTTACATTTTTATTTATTTAAACGGCCAAAAAATTAAAATGAAAAAACATGATATCCGCGCTTCCGAGCACGCACTTCCATCTCGCTCACGCTTATGCTCAGTGAGAGGGAGAGAAGACCATGAACCTACGGCGCCTTAAGTCTTGACATAATGGAAATAAAAATAAAAAAATATGTTTAATTCATAAATATTTGCACACCTGTACCCAGGTTGATTACGTTGGTTTATTTATTATTTATAAGATCCTCTAACCGTAATCTTGCAAATAAACTATTTCATTTCATCTACCTTTATAAATAAATAAATAAATATTAGGGGACAATCTTACACAAATCGACCTAATCCCATAGTAAACTCAATAAGGCTTGTGTTATGGGTACTAGATGACGATATATTTAATAGATAGAAATACTTAAATACATAGAAAACATCCATGACTCAGAAACAAATATTCATGCTCATCACACAAATATTTGCCCTTACCGGGGATTCGAACCCAGGACCTTCAGCTTCGTAGCCAGCGTCACTACCCACCCACTAGACTAACCGGTCGTCGGTTATAATTATGTTCTTTTCAGGCTAGCCAATAAGAACATAATTTTCATGTTTTTTAATGTTCAGAGTCGAGCTACCTATGTTTCCATTAATTTGTTTTCAAAATGACATTTTTTACAGCCAATAAAAAGTGATTGTCGACGGGCTCTTATGTCAAGAACGATAATAATGGCGCCATTAAATTTGCTTTACGTTCAATCGGCGGTTTGCTGTAAAAGTTTTTTTCATTTAGGTACCCAAGTCAATTAATTCCTGATTTTATTGCAGAAGTAAGTAATAACTTTCCGGAATTGTGGTGAAATTAAGAGCAGCCGGGTCGGTTACGTAACGCATTGTACGTATACGTTAGGTAGATCTAAATGTAATTTTTTATATGGAAATCTGACAGTTGGACTGTCCTAAGGTCCTAACGCGCGTTCAAAACGTTACGTGATTACCACTCTGCTCAGCAGGTCGATCACGTAACGCATTGCACGCGCGTTAGGTAGATCTAAATGTCACTGTCCCTTAGTATGAAAAAACCGGCCAAGAGCGTGTCGGGCCACGCTCAGTGTAGGGTTCCGTAGTTTTTGTATTTTTTTCAAAAACTATTCAACCTATCAAGTTCAAAATAATTTTCCTAGAAAGTTTTTATAAAGTTCTACTTTTGAGATTTTTTTCATATTTTTAAAACTTATGGTTCAAAAGTTAGAGGGGGGGCAGACACATTTTTTTTTACTTCATATATAAATGATTATAGCAAACCCCTATTCATTTTTAAATAACTATCCAACAATATATCACACGTTAAAAAAAAACACTCCCTACGTTACGTATAGGGGAGGTACCCTAATAAAAAAAACACTTTTTATTTTACCACTTTGTCGGCGTGATTGATATACATATTAGTACCAAATTTCAGCTTTCTAGTGCTAACGGTTACTGAGATTATCCGCGGACGGACGGACAGACAAAGCGAAACTATAAGGGTTCCTAGTCGACTACGGAACCCTAAAAATAACAGTTAAGTTGTACTAACGCGCGTTCTGACCTCTCAGAGGTGCTATAATATTGCGTTGTCATTGTCACCGAAAAATTTCAGCCTAATCTGTTGATGATAACTGCCTTAAAATTGAATTGCAAGATTTGACCAAAACATACTAACAAAAGAACATACAAGGCAAGCACACACAGCTTGTAAAAACAAAACTGTACACTGCAATAATCTTTCCTTAGCACGGAATTCAAATTTGGAATCCCAATTCGGAAGCCCAATGTTGCCACACTAACCATGAATATTCATGATAAGCGCGATCGTAAACTGCGTCCGATTCAAGCCGCACGCATAGACAATTAATAACGGCCGGTGTTGCCCCAGCTGGGCATAGACGCATTAGATTTTATGGCTGTGCAAACTCGTGTTACCTGATGGCCAGTAAGGAATAAATGAATGGCAGAATTTGGTGAACTAGTTTGACAGTTGGATAGCACAATGCCAAAGTTACACCATTGATGTTTATAAATATCGATGATATACAAAAAAGGACGCAAATGAATCCGTGGGGTAAAATATAGTCCTTGTTCATCCCAATGGTCCATTCTATACACAAGTGAAAGAACTTTTGGAATCAGATGAGAAATTCTGGAGTAGTGGTGTACCCCCTACATACATACAAACTTACAAAACCAAACACACACATTTTACCGCTTTACTAAATATAAATATAGATATGGCTCTAGATACTAGCATTAACTCTGCTTTATAAGTTTATAACTGTTGTCTCATAAAGCGTCATCCCCTACCTGAGTCAGCTAATACCATGAAGACTTTTATGAACTTCGGATACGACCGCGTGGAGTGAAGATCTCGTGCTCAGAGGCTCTAGTATAAGTTTTACCGAAACAAAACTTTACGATCGCGTTTGCGTTTTACCCTCAATTTGTATGGTATTTGACAGCTAAACGCAAACGCGATCGTAAAGTTTTGTTTCGGTAAAACTTATACTAGAGCCTCTGAGACCCTACCGCGAAACGTAAACGTTCATGTATCTCACGCTCTGGTTTAGTTTCGCAGTAAAGTCTTTGGATGGAAATTCCTTATTCATCGGGGCGCCTTCTTTAATTTCGTCTCTTTCCTTAGATCTTTTATGTACTAAATATTTGCCTTCATAACTGTGTAGGTACGGAAGATAGAGCAACTATTGGTAAAATTAAAGTAAAATGTTGCAGATATTTTAGAAATAACAACGTCACCTCTCTCATAGTGCAATGCAAAATGATAATTGAATACACAAGGTTATTTTATAGGCTTCTACAATTACGCCATTTCTCTGTCAAACCGGAGCGTCCGAAATTGGCAACGTTTCCGAACACCGAAACAATTTGGCCTTGAATCAGCGGCATGTCGCTGATAATTACGTAGATCTACTGCAGTACAGCTGCAACGCTAACTCGATCACGTGTATTAGGGCCAAACTCACCGTATTTACTAGCTTATTTCAAAATCTACTTTATATTCATGCTTCAGAGTTGTTTTTGCAATACAAGCTATAAAGCGAAAAACATCTGTTGAAGCCTAACTTTTACTCCGAAAATCGGGTGTGTCTTATTGCGAAATGCGAATATCAACCTTATTGGCGTGTATCGAAGTTGTTTTTTTAATAAAAACCAAATTTTTCAAAAAATCATCCATCAAAGCCTAACTTTTACAATCGGGTATGTTCTATAGACACGTTTCGTTGCAATTTGAACTTTGATGCCTTCGAACACGTTTGTATTTATTTGTAACGTTCTTCATAAGATAAGCTCGTTAAATTTTGCTCGTTGTATTTGGATGATCGGTATGGTAATAAAGTTACTTAGGAAGCTTGACATTTGGGATTCTAAAATCAGATTTGCTTTCTAAGTAGGATGAGAAGTTGTTCAAGCTGAGATCTAACTCAATTTAGAGTTGTTACGAGGATGACTAGATTGTATCTTAACGTATCATTAACAATTAGGTATCTCATAGGCAATATTACACTCTATCCTTTTTGAATCTATGACATACTTCATACACGGTGGAATTTAATCGGTGAACAGGAACCCGTTTTTCTAATTCAGTAATCGATGGCGGTCACGTTTATGTAGTACTTAAGTGGAACCAACTTTTTTTTTATCATAACTAATTTTTAAGTTGAAATTAAATATTAATTAAAATTTATTGTCACCCTACTAATGGTTTAGTCTGAAAAGTTTAATACCTCTTTTCAAACTATCAGCCATAGAAACTTAAAACATAAATGAGCAATAAGCTGTCAATTTGTCATTGTCAAATTCATAACAAATTGCTTCAAATCGTCTGATCTGTCTAGTTTCCCGCCAAAGCCAGCAAGCACTTGACGTATGTACACTTACGAGTAACTTCCCTTCAATAAAAGTAGGGTGTCCATTTATTCAGTCAGTGTACATTTTACCGATGTTAATTGAGTGTGATTAATTAGATTGTGAGCTATATTGCACGAGATCTCACGTATTGGTTTCTGTGTAGATTGATAATTAAGATTTTTGGATTCCTGATCACCGATTAAATTCCACCGTGTATACTAATTAAAAAAAACTATTTACGTGAGAACATTTAGTTGGAAGGTAACAAAAACCACTGTGGTTTAAACTTTATATTTTACTAGCATCTGCCCGCGACCGTCCGCGTGGACGTTTATTTATTTATTTATTTTACCCCCCCATTTCACCCCCTTAGGGGATGATTACGTGGATAAACTATCCTATGTTACTCTCCATCCCTTCAACTATCTCCACTTAAAAAATCACGTCAATTCGTCGCTCCGTTTTGCCGTGAAAGACGGACAAACATACAAACAAACACACACATACACTTTCGCATTTATAATATTAGTATGGATGGATTGTTGCAGGTAATTTCCAAGGCGACATCGCGTTACAAGACACAGACTTCAAACCTATGAAGCAAACCTCCAAGATCAACAAGTCTCTTCAAGAAGAAGTGGAGAGACTAAAGAAGGAAGTACTCCTTGAAGGCTTGCAAGTTGAGGAAGAAGGATTACCAGACATATTGAGGAAGAGGACGAAGCAACCGGCGCCAGTGCAAGAGAAGCCTAAGAAGTACAATGATGCTATGCTGATGACTAAGGTAGGCATTCTAGGGCAATAAGGAGAACTTCAAAAAGAGATGAAAATAGCGAGTTGGGTCTAATAGATAAATAACAGTATATTATTCAATGAAAAATAAAATAAACATTTATTTTTTTACAGGTCTTACCATCAGGTTTAGACAAATCGATACTTTTAAAGAACGGCAAACTTCCACCTGGAGAAATGCTTGAGAATATAACGAGTACAAACAATCAGACCAAAGAAGAATTAGTAACTAACCAAACAAGCCCCGTAGAGAACTTGACTGACTCAGAAAGTCTAGAACAAGACGGTGTTTTAGTTGTAAATATTTCAACAGACAACATTTTAAATTTAGACGAACTATATCCAAATATGCGTATATCAAACTCTGCTAACAAAGTTGATGAAGTTACAAATAAGATTCAGAGCAACAGCCGTGAGATTACAGGTGACTCTAACAATAACATTAAAATTAAATCTCCACCTGAAAACGTGACAGTTGGTCCTGCTCCCACAAACGGGGTTTTATATACGAATGAACGGGAGGAAGAATCTGAAAAAGTGGAAAAAAGAGTTATTAATAAAACCGACGGAGATGTAGATGGGAAGTTTCTAGAAGCTAATGACTTGTTGAAACCGACAGAAAGTTTGCAGAGTCTCACAGAAGAGATAACGGGTAGACATCGAAGAAGGAGAAGAAGACATGGTAATGGGAGACGGTATGATGACTTTCATATCGTTAATAAGAATCTACCGTATTTTAAGATTAGTATTTCGGTCATCAAATATCTATGCGAATGAATTAATGGGGGGCTGGTGGAATAGTTTTCAGGATTCTATTATTTCCATAACCTACCTATAAATTATATATTTGATTACATAATAATAAAGGTTCTTGATATTACTTAAGTAGGTAAAACTGTTGCAATGGATGTACAACGGATTGTTTATTTCAAACAGAAACGGCAATTTCGAGGCCTGCTCTCGACTCTCATCCCCAAAACGTAACCTTTATGATTCAAATTATGAATTATTAAAAAATGGTCTACGTTTCCTTCTATTGATTTTATTGATATTTTTTTTAAATTTCTAAATTCAGTTCTATCTAAAAAACGAATATTACTAACGTCTTCAGAAGTTCTATAAACAAAAATACAAAGATCATACTAAACCAACATCTAGAAATCGTTTCATTATTCAATGAAAAATGTATAACATAGGTTAACTTTAGAAGGAGGGTCCGATCTCAAAATTATCGTGCACATACTCCTATTTACTAGAACTGGAAAATCTGTCTACTCCAGAGAGCTTGCATAATATTATTCTCGTAACATAATTTCCATGGCCGCCGCATGCAAGGCCGGTGAAGTATTTCTCGCCGCTGTGCTTCAAAGGATGCGTCCTGAGAACCTGCTGCCACTTAATTGCTATGTTCAGAGACCTCATCCCCTACTATTAGAAACATTAATTTCTTGCTCGCAGAAAATCTGACGGCTTCTAAATCATTTTCTTTAATTTTATTTTTATATTATTCAGATTTTTGTGAAATAGTTTCACTATCAAGACGAGAAAGTTTTTTTTTTATTTTAATATTCGTCAGTTAAAATACATAAAATGTTCAGAGTACACAAATAAAGACTATAAAATTTGCGTACGCTTCAAATTGATATTGAACGAGCCATCCAGACTTATCTTAGCAATTTTTATAATTTGTATAATTTTAATATTCACCAAAAAAATCAGTATTGCCAATTTTAGTAAAAATTGAGTTGTATTTGAGACTAAAGGTCAAACATTCAACACCAGCGGGTTTCTTGAATGAAATTGATTCAAGAATTTGGTGGATATAGGTAGTTTCGATTTTCAACACTATTACTGCGAACCTGTCATGTTGTGTATCGACTTTCAGACAGGTTTTATTTTTCAAGAATGTACACATTCAATTTCAAATTTACTCGCCAAACTGACGGAACAGTTTGTTGGCGAGACCACGCTCATTTTTTACATCTTAGTAGGGTTAGTGCTAAATACTAGCAGAGCGCTTACAAACATTCCTGCATAGCTTTAAAGCCAGCCATTCATTAGCCTCGTATTGAAGTAGCCCGCGCCATTTCAGATCCGTTAAAAGCTGGAATGCTACCCTAATAGTACAGTTTAAATTTTATCATTTGCTATGTTACTTTGTGGAGGCGAAATAATTTTCAAACCTACAGGTTTTGAAATTAATGTGAGAGTAGTAAAAGGGAGCATGCAAATATGTATGTAATAAGAAATTAAGTGTTGGAATTTTGGATTTAATCAAGCTTGTATGTTTGGCAAGTACTTTGAGTTAACGTATTATATTCGGTCTTATATTCTCTTTGCCTTAGATTCTAGTCTCTAATTACGATAAAAGCGCATATAATCCACTTCTATCATAATTTAAAGTTATGTTTTGGTTCTTACAAATTGGTAGGTACAGAAATATGTTTTTAATGTCACGCCGTAAGTCTGACCGAGCTTTTTCTACTAACTATGGTTAATACAATCAAACCAATATACATCCTAAAACACAGAGTATAAATAGTTTCTTAGCTAAGACACGAATCAGATAATGGTAATGAGTATTATATCTCGGTTAAAAATCTCCTTATTTTCAGATTAAGAAATGTCCATTCTGGTGAAAGAACGGGAAAAAACGTCGTAAAATCAGAAGACAAAAGTGAACCTCAATCAGAGCGTAAAAAAAAATTTCGTCATCGTAAGAAGTACTCCAGTAGAGAAAATGGCAGTGAAAGCCGAAAAGTGACTGTACCAGAGCATGAATTTGAAGAAAAATTCGACGTGAAACCGCCACCTAAAATTATTATGGGGACTGAAAACCAACAATTTACCAATTGGTTTTTTCGTGACACCAACGAAGACTTAGATGCTATGGAAAGTTATCAAAATAGCAACGGGGTAAGATGTCACGGATTTTTTTTAACTTTTTACCCGAAGTGTCTATAATCTATTTCAGATTGGAAGAGTCCGGTGACAGCTGTCATCTCAGTACAGTACAGTTTATGTCATCTTTGACGTTTGACTTAAACTGTACTTTGACATCTACATACCTATCTGGCTAACCAACTGGATCCCCACAACGAGACTCAGCCATCTTTCTGAGTGTTTTCCACGCGGGATCTTAATTTCTTACCTTACTTGTAATATGATCAATTCTCCAGACTGCCCGTCACCGTTCCATACGTGCTGCCACCAACCGCAAGGAGCGCATCTGGGAGAACGGCGTGATTCCCTACGAGATCGATGGCAACTTCAGCGGAGCGCACAAGTCGCTCTTCAAGCAAGCCATGCGACACTGGGAGAACTTCACCTGCGTCAAGTTTGTTGAGAGAGATGTCTTGCTACATAAGGACTATATTGTCTTCACTGAAAGACCTTGCGGGTAACACATTTGCAACATTTACTCAACCAGTATCAATCTTAATTGTTAGTAAGTACTGTCTTGTTGATGAAGGACGTTTCATCTCGTCTTTCTATGAGCACGGTTCTTAATCAGCCTCACACCAGCCTTTATGAGTGATATCAAGTTAGTCTCCGTCGAGATCTACCACCAAAATCGATCATTGTTTTTTACATTTAATTATCTTTGTCGATATTTTACGTGATTACTTTACACGGGTCCAACGTAATGTCTATATTTCATTAAATTACATTTAAATCAAAGACAACAATTGTTTTACAGTGATTATATTTTTTTATTCCGACTCATTTTATCCTCAACAAGCTAAGACAAAATGGGTACATTCTACAGCTCAAATACGTATACTATGCAGTTCGTTCCTCTAAAATAATGTTCAAGAATTAGTAATTTTTATTTTAATATAATCTGTCAACATTTCAAGAGCTCTTAACTGTTAATTTCCCCCTAGATGTTGCTCATTCGTCGGCAAGCGCGGCGGGGGCGCCCAGGCCATCTCCATAGGCAAAAACTGCGACAAGTTCGGCATCGTGGTGCACGAGCTTGGGCACGTCGTCGGCTTCTGGCACGAGCACACGCGTCCCGACCGTGACAGGCACGTGCAGATCATCAGGGACAATATCATGATGGGTAAGCTTAGCCGACAATGTCCTACGACATTAATTGTCAACCATTGGTAATTATGATCATCTTTATCGTCATCGTCGTCGACTTCGTCATCATCATCATCAGAGAATTAGAGTTTAGACTTTTGTCGGAGTAGCTCTCTTCCATCTGACTCACTCAGCGTGCCCTTCCCCTTCTTCGGTTGTGATTAACTATTGATTATGATTATTATTAATATCCGGCTGACTTTGACCACGGTCCCGCAACCGAAGAAAAACTGATTTGTAAATGTCATAAGAGAGCCTGCAGCTAGTTGACATTGCCTAGCCACAAATAACAATGTAGAAATTTCAGAACCTCCCCAAAATATGAGGAAAGTTCCGGAACGTTTCACAATGACATCTTAGGTAGGCATTAAATCAAGCTCAAGCATGCGAAGAGCGTAGCAAAACACAAAATAACATTGTCCGTGAGAAGATAAAAACACTCACTAGATATTTGTTTGGCACATGATTATATTCCTACGTAGTTTTATAAGTGGTTGAACCTTGAACTATGACATAAAATTATTGCAGCGATAAATCGCGATGTCATTGTAATTAAATTTGGCATTTGAATAAAATATCAGCAATATATTTAACCACCCTTAAAAAACACGGGAAGAAGAAATCGTTTGTAAAATCCTGCCGTGCAAAACTGCTCTGCGATTGCATTTTTAAATTACATGTTTGCCGCAAAAAACATGACCATGCATGCGCTCATAACTCTGAAACTTAAAAGCGTCCAATAAGCAACGGCGTCCGTAATCGAAAGCCATAGTCGTTCCTACACAAATGACAACCTCTGGCCCCGTAGCATGGATGGCGTTATCACGCGATAAGTGACAGGATAGGCGCGTCGTCTCGTTCTATCGAACGGTGTCAGCCAGGGACGGAAGCTCTATCCTATCACTTATCGCGTGATAACGCCATCCATGCTACGGGGCCTGTACTACGTAGAAATATTACCGAGCACCGAGGCTATTAAAGCGAAAATGAAAAACGGGCCAAATTCCACATCTGATTCTTACACTAAAATTATGACTAAGAACTTGCATAAGTTGCTGTCTTTGAAGTTCCTACTTATATGAAGAGGCTACGATCATTGGACTTGTATAATTGGTAATTTAGATACGCTGTAGATCTTTTATTAACATGTTTCAGAATAGCTATACTGTAAAAGAAATATGAGTAAATAACATTTATATTAGAAGTTCTCGTAAAAAGTCAACAGTGTTTTGTGTTCGTGGTTATTATTGGTACCTACATATAAAATAAGTATTTTTTGGAAAGGCTTTAATGTCAGCTGTATTTTTATTGCATAGACAGCCCTAAAAATATATTCATGTGAAGTTTTCTAGAAAATCGTAAATACTAAAATTACATTTAGAACAACCAAGGTTGCAGAATGTTATAATTAGTTATAAACTCTTAAAGCATACATTTCACTTTGCGTATTCCTCGTTCTGCGCTAAGCTCTTTCATTTTGTAATGTTCGGTCACTGCACCGCATACTACACTAAGTAATCCTCTCGCTCAATTCAGAAATGGAGGCAGTCGACACCTGCGTGTCAATTGCGAGCACATCCATCATGCGACGTAATTTCGTTAACGACTCCGAATTAACTTGGCGACATTAATCTTTTGTAAATGCTTTTAGTTAGGCTTATAAATTATTTTGTTATCAAATGTTAACACGTGTATGATCTTGTTTGATGTTTGACTTTGTGTTTAATCCAAGCGGCTGCAAGACAATTTGTTGCTCAGTTCTTAATATCATTATGCGTGGACTCTTAAAGTTTAAATAAAATTGGCAGTATATTGCAAATGCCTGCTCGAATATCCCATCTTTTGTTAATAAGGATAAAAAATCAATTTGTGAAACACAAAAACGCTCTGTTAGGTTAGGTTAGGTTAGATATATAGGAATTGGTTAAGGGAGAAATGGAAAGGCGACCTCGAGGACTCCCCCTATGGAGTCCGCACCATAGGGGCACTCCTCGGGTCAATGGACAGTTGGTTGGATAGGGCCCATGGCAAGGTGGGGTTCAGGCTTGCACAGGTGATGACCGGACATGGCTGTTTCGGTCATTACCTGTGCAGGATTAGAAGAGAGGATAGCCCCACCTGCCATGAGTGTGGCGCGGAGGACGACACGGCCCAGCACACCTTGGAGTGGTGCACTCGCTGGGCCGAATAGCGTCGCGCGATGGTGTTGGCCCTCGGAGTGGATGACCTGTGCGGAGGGGGTTACGGGAGGAGAGACCCCACATAACCCCCCACTATGGCCTTCCCCGGGCAGGGGGGTATGTGTAACACATTTCTCCAGCGTCAAAAAAAAAAAATTATAGGAATTAGTGACGTCACGACTTTTCCCTAATACAATGTGTATTGCTTATACTTGATCAAACGAAATGTGCGGATACTAGACAAAAAAATATCGATATATATTCATAAGTTTAATAACTTGATTCTGAGCACAGGAAAAACAAAAACAACAAATTCCGAAATAAAGAAATAGGTAGGTACACTTTTGATACCAGTCAAAGGTGCACCTTTAAAAAACACTGTATCTATCTTTAAAATTCTTCATATCTTTATCTCTATCTCTCTGTATATTTTAATTGATCTATTGATTATACAACTTTATTCTTGGCATCAAACTACATTGACCAGTATAAGTGAACGAATTACCAACTAATTTCGTTCCAATCCCAAAGTCGGCGAATAAAATTAATTACCCCTTTTAGTTTGGTCAAGCCCCCAAGCCTGGCAACAAATGAAATAAAATTACAAAGTTAAGAAGATCATAATTCGTAAACTTCCGAGTAGGCCAAGTAAATAATTTTGATTAACAATAGAACAGCTGAAGAAATAGGATTAATCTTCGTTAGATATTTGGGTCACAAGGGTAATTGTCGTTATGAATGAGTAGTTCAACAATTGTTTGGTTTTAGTTACAATTCACAGTAGGGTCATTACTCTGGTTACGCGACCACCTTCGGTTAGCGACCACCTGAAGGAGAAGGTTTTTTCTATTGAAGATAACATCAATTCTACAGACCCTATTGAGACAATTAGTTGTACATGCATTTTTTTTGTTGTTTTAGAATAGAAATCTACAAAAAACCGAGAAAATATCCTTTCAGTTCACCAACTCAGCTAAGTGGTCGCCAACCGGCACATGAAATTAGGTGGTTGCTAACCGGCGAAATGACCCTACCTACTATTACTTTTGTATCATTATTAGAACTTTTTTATTATGTTTGGAACAATATTTTCATTGGTCTGATGGTATGTAAATTATACCTTTTTGCCGCCTTTTCTGGCTTTGTAGTTACAACAACTCCGGCCACCCTTAAAAGGGTTAATAGCTTATTGAGTAAAAGGGTGGGTTGCACCAACTTACGCTTACAGACCAGTCAACGTTATATATAGCGCCGGCAGCTGTCATCACATAGTCAAACTGTCAACACAATCAGACCCCGTAATGGATATTGGTAGCGTCATGCCGATTGGACGATAGGAAGCATCGTGTATGGCCAGCATAACAGTTTCGCTTATCACTTGATAAACGATAGGATATTATATTTGACATTATTTAAGCAGACCCCGTATCATGGACGGCCTTATCACACGATAAGTGACAGGATAGAGCGTCCGTCACTGGCTGACACCGTTCGATAGAACGAGACGACGCTCCTATCTTGTCACTTATCGCGTGATAAGGCCGACCATGATACGGGGCCAGATTTTAACGAACACCGTTTACGATTACAGAAGGTTTGGTACACATAAATACTTACATATATTTAGCCTTATCGGTTTATTAGATACTCATGTCATAATGTGAGATATTGGAATCTATAAAATCCATTAAAAGCGATCGACATAAACACTGAAAATCCGTTTCTGTCACCGCCTCACCATTATATTATTCAGATGCCAGCTGTCATAACATTCCAGCCTGAATACAACCTATATTTTTACCCTGTGTTCCAAACAGGATGTGGACGGGAGCCATATTTTCCACGATATTAAAAGCACTTCCACAGCTCAATAGTTCATTGCGGGGTTCCCGATTCAATTTCCGAAGGAAAACATTTACTATGTCTTCGTGGATACAAATATTTGTATTCGCGTTTTAATCAAACTAGATTAAAATACTATAAGTGCACTAAACATAAAGGCCTCGGCAGAGAGTACAACTTTGTACCATTTGGCGTCGAGACCCTCGGTCCGTGTGCGCAAAAGTTATTTGCTAGAAGTAAAGCCTAAGCTATACATTATTAAAACGCCACGCGACCCGTTGAAACGCGACGCGTGTTGAGTGGAATCAAATTGTATTGTTTCCTTTGACCAGAATCGCACTATGAACATCCAACGCGACGCCACGTGACGTTCATAGTGTGATTCCGGTCAAAGGAAACAATACAATTTGATTCGCCTCAAAACGCGTCGCGTTTCAACGGGTCGCGTGGCGTTTTAATAACGCTACACATTATTAAAACGCCACGGCTTTAGTCTTTATATAAATATAGCTTGGCAGAGCCGCGTCGCGCCGTCGTCTCAAATGGATGCACCTAAATAGATGGAAGTAGGTAATACTCGTATTTTTACTACATTCATGGGTGCATCCACAGCCACTTTGATCGTAGCTATTTGTTTCGACATTTAATGGCGCGCCATTTGTCTTTGCAACTAGTGGAAGGATTGTTCCTACGTTGAATTTTGTCATTCATTCCGCTGGCGCGTTGGTGCGTCGCGATGGCTTTCTATTCGTTTGGATATCCATAATGTCGCGCCAACAGTCCTTAAGCGCTTCAGTTTTGACATTCATAGACCAATTATTTCGCGGCTACTCCCTTCGGCTTGTTGGACCGTGAATGCCCAGCTTATGGGTGTCTATGGTAAACATCAGAAACCCTAAAAAAACACCAATCACCAAAAATCCATTACAAAATGTATT
The DNA here is from genome assembly GCA_947578815.1 of Epinotia ramella. NCBI lineage: Eukaryota > Metazoa > Arthropoda > Insecta > Lepidoptera > Tortricidae > Epinotia > Epinotia ramella. The sequence goes on from OX388205.1 coordinate 25,186,421, forward strand.
TTCTCTCCAAACAAACCCAACAAGGTCATGTTCTATGTAGCTTTAGTCTGTAGCATTAGGGCATTAAAGGAGGTAAAGATAACTCACGTGTCTAAACGGAATAGGTACCTACACTTGACCCGAATGCGTGACACGTAGACTTAAAATCTTCTGGGCGGCTATCACACCGTGACGAACAATTTTCGCTTTTAGAAATACAAGGTTCGGGAGGTCAGGAACATGCTGGTAACATTATCGGGATTCCTCCCGAGCACCTTGAATAAATATTGTACCTGTAATGTAATGTACAATATATGATTGCCTATCATATATGTATTTGTAATTATGGTCCTTATATGCAAACACCGGATTGACGGGGGCAAATCTGTACTGACGTTATGATAATTATGGTTATAAAAAGTTTTTTAAACTTAGTCGATTTTTAATTAATCACTAGCGCGTTTTTGCGCCCGTCAATCCGGTGTTTGCTTATATGCCTGCAATTGAATTAAAAAAAGATAAAAAATACTGCCTATGAATTAAGGAACCGTCCAATTAATTGAACTTGAGTTTGAGAAAAAGTGTCTGTCAATTATTGATGTGTCAAACAATGGAAAAGTAACATACTTATTACAAGCTTTTTTCAGTCCCTTGCCGTTATCCGATTGAGCAGAAATTTTGGGTATTTGTATAGTTTGGATGACAATTCAATACTTGGTACCATCGAGCTGATCTGATGATGGAGACAGAAGGTTACCATGGGAATTCATTATTTAACTGACGTAACCCCCATAGAATTTGGGCTCGTCGGAATCGTCTCAATGAGTAGTTGATGATGGTATACTGAAAAGTACAGTTGGCAATAAAAGCTTGTACCAAAAATGAAATTTTTGACAGAAACTACCTTAATATTGGTAATTCTTTTAGAAAGAGTTTGTACACAGTTTGTTCGGGATAACGATGTAGAAACTTAAAGAGGTGATAGAGTGGACAATTAGGAAGGATTTGAACTAGACATGTCTCAGATCAATCTGTGATAGTATTTTTTTTATCGATTTTTCATTTTTTTTTGTAGCATCTAAACCCATTTGTAGTCTTTACCGTATGACAGTCAGCCCACGAGCACAGTGCCATTATCGCAGGACATTGAAACAAGCACGCCGCGGCTTCCAACGCATAATCAGAGCTCGGGAGAAACACGGCTTCCTGCCCATTCACGATTTGGGCGCTACGGCCATTCATCACAAATAAAAGTTGTATGTAGGCGTATACGGCTTTTTTATGGCCGGTTACGGCATATGGCTGAGAACCATTCCACGGATATTGTCATTTGAGCTAGAAATAATAACATTTTATAACGAATAAATGTTGTTTATTGACTAGACGAGACCTATCAGTGGCGGAGCGCCCACACAAGCCTTTCTTGCTATAAATTATCAAACTCGTAAATCAAATCACCAAAATCAGCTTTATTTGCCCAGGGTTGTCCAGTGAAAACAAGAATAAGTCATCTATCGCCCACTTTGGAAATTATCGCAGCTACCAGTAAACAAATTAAGGTTTTAATGATTGCATGCATTCGTCATTTGTTACCCGAGTGACCCGGAGTGTTTTTCAGCCGTATGTGCCGTATGTAGACAAGAAAATTGTAGTAAACAAATGAAGGTTTTAATGATTGCATTCATTCGTCATTTGTTACCCGAGTGACCCGGAATGTTTTTCAGCCGTATGTGCCGTATGTAGACAAGAAAATTGTATTTCACGGGCTACAGTTCTAACGGCTTGATGGATTTCGGCCTATGAGGTATCGTTGGATTTCTCATAATCGTAGGAGTGACATAGGCTTATAATATTTGAAATGAGTTGGTGGGTTTTTTTTTAGTGGGTTGTTTTGTGAATTATTTTCTGTGACGGTGTGTAGTAGGGTCATTCAGAGTTTTAGGGACGAGTCTTTTCCCAATGTTAACAACTTTGCTGAAGTAAAGGGCTATAAACGTTTAGACTCTCAATCCGTATAAACAGCATCTGCTCTTAAATAAATAAATAAATAAATATTAGGGGACAATCTTACACAAATCGACCTAGTCCCATAGTAAGCTCATTAAGGCTTGTGTTATGGGTAGTAGACGACGATATATATAATAGATATAAATACTTAAATACATAGAAAACTTCCATGACTCAGAAACAAATATTCATGCTCATCACACAAATATTTGCCCTTACCGGGATTCGAACCCAGGACCTTCAGCTTCAGCTCTTATATCATTATATGAGATAAAAATATGATGACAATGCTTTCATAATTTTCTATTGCACTTTACAAGCGATGTCGTATTCTATAAATTCGCGCACGCCTCACAGATGACAATTACCGGCTGTTATTTAGCTACGCGCTAAAGCGGCTCACCCCACCGATCACCCGTCACGAAAGTAGACCTCTGCCTACGCTTACTTACTACGCATCGCGGTGTCAAGATATATTTGTGGATGAGCGTTGAGGTGAGCTTAAAACAAGTTACAGAATAGGGGGGCTGGTATCTTAGCAATGGTAGCCCAGTGGTACAGAACGTCATATATTGTAATATAGTGAGCCCGCTATTTGTACGAGGGCGACACTGAAAGTCTTTAGAACTGGCCACTTGTAATAAATATAATAAAAAAATAAGTTCAAAATTTGAAAATGGAACTCTTTCTTAATATTTTTGTGTACGAATTCCACTCGATTGTCATTTGTTTTACGATTTGGCGGCAAATTGAAAATTGTGTGTACTACGTGAGCATGAATTTAACGCGAGAAATTTTTCGAGCAATGATTTTTTACGACTTTCGATGTAATTTAAGTCAACAAGAAAGTTATGATAGACTTCGATTGGCCTTTCACGATGAAGCCCCATCTCGTGCTACTATTTACAACTGGTTTAATGAATTTAAACGTGGCCGCACTAATCTCACTGATGATCTGCGTGAGGGCCGGCCTTCTACGGCGACTACTGAAGATAACATCAGTGTTGTGCGGCGTATGATAGAGACTGACAAAAGAGTAACCTATCAGCAGATTCGTACAAGCTTAGCCATTGGTATGAGTCAAGTCCACAAAATCCTCCATGATCATTTAGCGGTGAGGAAGCTTTGTGCCCGGTGGATACCTCATAATTTGACAGAAGCCCAAAAAGTCCGTCGTGTTGATTGGTGCCGTGAAATGGGTCAAAGATTCAACGGAGGTGACTCAAATGCTGTGTTCGACGTAGTTACGGGTGACGAAAGCTGGATTTACTGTTATGATCCTGAAACTAAAAGACAGTCTGCTGAGTGGGTGTTTCCTTCCGAGGAGTTGCCTACTAAAGTGAAGAGAGGTCGAAGTGTGGGAAAAAAGATGGTGGCCTCGTTCTTCGGAAGGACTGGTCATTACGCAACAATTATTTTAGAGGATCAAAAAACAGTTAGGTACTGCGAAGTGGTACACTAACAATTGTTTACCACTTGTCTTGGAAAAAGTTCGAGAAAAACGGCCTCGCAGTAGGATCCTGCTTCACCACGACAACGCCTCATCGCACACCGCCAAGCAAACGATCGACTATTTGGCGACGGCAAACGTAGAATTACTGGGTCACCCACCTTATGGCCCCGACCTTGCACCTTGTGATTTTTATTTATTCCCAAAAATTAAAGAAAAACTTCGAGGAAAACGTTTTATGGACGCCGACGAAGCAGTGGCTGCGTTTCAAAAGGCCGTCGAAGAGACCCCTAAGGACGAGTGGGCAAAGTGCTTTTCTCAGTGGTTCTATCGAATGCAGCGATGTATTGATGTGAAGGGAGGCTATTTTGAAAAGATATAATAAAAGTAATAAGTTGCTTGATTGCTCAGTTTTTGATTTTCTAAGAACTTTCAGTTTGACCCTCGTACCTTAATTGTGCAGTAAAGTATAAATAAATAAATAATACTTACTGTCATATTATGGGATCGATAACAACGAAGCTTCAAATATGATACAGGCGCGTTCAATTTGTGTGCAGTGACGATTAAAATACAAACGCTGAAGCTGCGTTGGATCCGTCAAAATCGCAATAGTACATTACTACAGAGGCCGGGAAGTAGGGGGTTGCCGGCCGAGTACATATTATAGACGGCCGAGCGTAGCGAGGTCGGATAGTTATGAGGCTGGCAACCCCTTCACGCCGAGGTATGTATAGTGCTTTTCTCAAAAATGCAATGAAATAAATTTAAAAAACTCCAAGAAATCAAACTTTCATTTTCATGGCTGAACGCCGTGATCCTGTGCCACAAATTGTGGAATGGAAATTAAAAAAGACCATCTTGCCGGCCTAGGCCTCCAATTTTGTATGAAATGCCATTAATTTACGGGTCTCTCGTCTCGCTGCGCCCGAAACGTTACACTTCGAAGCCCATTATGAAGAACACAACGTCAATATTTCATTGCATGTTTGAGAAAATTACATTGCATGTCAGTACTTTTCACCCGACTTCGGCTAAGCCAAAATGAACGGTTATGTTACGAATACTTAATGATTTTAGCTGTTTGTGTGTTTGTATTTTGTTTATTTATTTTAGCGAGCCTTAGGGATTCCTCTGGTCATTATCTCCAATAATGAGAAACAAGGGACCGATTGAAGAGATATTGTACCTTTTCATTGTTGCCAAAGGGGTATCACAATTAATTAAGGCTAGTATTTAAAGGAACATGAAACAAATAACCTAGCAACCTAAAAAATACTGATTTGCACAGCTATAATACATACGACTTAATTCGTTCATCAACATTTTTGGTTGGTCTGCAATTGTTAAATTGTGATGTTCAAGTTTGTATTTTATAGTGCGCCTGTATTATTTGGTAAGCTATTAAAATTGTATCATCAATTAATTGCTCGTATTTAATGAAACTAAACAAACATTTCAGAACTTTATTATTAATAGGATCATGTTATGATCCCGTTAACTTATCTCTTCGTTCACTTTGTTATGGAGGTCAATAAATTGTAAACATCGTACACAAGGTAATGATATTGAAATTAGCCATTAATGACCAATATTTTTGCGCAGTATTATCTAGTTGACCTTTGCTGCGTAAACAATGAAATTAAATATGTAGAAGCCAACTTAATAGTGATTTTTTTACAACCCAATACCTCAAGCTATTTTTAAACCTTTTTGGTCATTGAATCTTTTATTGCCAACTGTACTTTTCTGTACACCGTCATCAACTACTCGAGCTCGAACTCAACGGAGTTACGTCTGTTAAGTCCTGAATTCCCATGGCCAATTGGCCACCTTCTGTCTCCATCATCAGATCAGCTCAATGGTACCATAATATTGAATTTTCATCCAAACTATACTTAAACCCAAAATTTCAGCTCAATCGGTTGAAGGTATTGCTTCAAAATTAAGTTACAAGATTCCAGCCGAACAAACATAGTTATTGCAAGTTAAATAAAAGCTTGTAATAAATCAGGTCGCGGGAGTCCGCTGGATGTTGGTGGCGCAGGACCGGTCATTGTGGCACTCTTTGGGGGAGGCCTATGTCCAGCAGTGGACGTCTTTCGGCTGATATGATGATGATGACGATGATGAATAAATCAATTACTTACAATAGGGGTGACATTATCATAACGGATAAAACCCTTACCAAATAATAGATTAAAAAAAAAAATACTTACGCCGACAAAATGGTAGAATAAAATATTACAAAATATTTTTTTAGGGTACCTCCCCTACACGTATAGTGGGGATGCATTTTTTCCTCGTTAAATCGATGGTAACCCAGTATCGTTGGAAAGCTTGTTGAAAATAATGGTTTCACAACCATTTTACAACGAATGTTCGCTTGGAATTGGGCTATAAATCTAACTAAGTTTTGTTAGAGTCCCCCCCCTTTTCTACCGGCTTAATTACTACTGGGTATGTGAAAAACCGCAGTAGTCGATTTAATCAATTTAAAAGGAAAATGATCACGGCTCAGTACCTAGGCATAACTAGTTAACAAGTAATAGTCGACCAACTTAAAACTTAACTTGGAAAGTTCACTTACAAAATCGCGCGTGTCGATGTAACAAAGACTAACAGGCAACTACAGAACCCTTCACTCAGCGTGGCGCGACAGGCACTTGGCCGGTTTTATTTCATGGCACCGGCACATCAATAGCGATGGCTCAGCTGTTAATTCCTCGTTAATGAGTTCAAATGTCAGGACTAATTACATCATATCACTTTGATGAGTGATGCGAGGCCGTTCGTAATTCGTCTGCGGTAGCGGTATTTTTTTATATTTATTTAATAAGTACTTTTTATTTAATACTAAAAACTAAACATTTCCCAACAAAACTTTAGTAACAGTTTAACTGTGGGAACGGCAGTCTCTAAGTAAGACATTCATAAGTATAAATAACAGTGTAATATACTGTCCATAAGTCAATAAACTTACTGCTTTTACTTACTTAATGCTTTTATAATAGTCTCTTGAATTTATTCTTATTTAGTCACGTCTAATGGTTTCAGGCAAACTATTGAGTGGTTATGGAATGCGTCTTGAGAGTTCTAGCTGTCCCCATAGCTTAAAATAGCTGGTTAGACCCTGTTATTTTGAATGCTGCAGTAGCATTTATATATGGAGCAGATGGCAGTCGCTTTCGTAAAACTAGTGCCTATATATCTTGGGATTAGGTGTCAAAGCGAACCCCGGGCTCCTTTAGAGCACAACCGGGAATAACACTTGGAGGATGATAAGTAACATTTACATATGGATTAGCTACTGTCCGCGACTTCGTACGCGTGAAACTAGTTTATATCGTACTTCCATTACTCCATACTTTTCGACCCCCATTTCAACCCCTTAAGGGCTGATTTCCGGGATTAAAACTATCCTATGTCCTTACCAGGGTTTAAAGTATTTCAATACTAAGTTTCAACTGAATCGGTTTAGCAGTTTAAGCGTGACAAAGTAATAGACAGACAGATAGCGTTACTCTCGCATTTATAATAGCTATTAGGTATGGATATTTGTCTTCTACTCGATTAAGACCCATACGAGTATATATGACTGTAAAGATAAAACAAATCATGAATGTCTGCGGTACAGTCAGCACCAAAAGTGACTACCCAATCGAAGACGATGTCAAAAACTCTTATTCCCTTTCAATAAAGACTTTGACGTCTCCGTTTGCGTAGCTACTTTTGATGCTGACTGAAAAATACAAATGCTCTTCAAAATCTCAAATTTATATAACGAAACTGTTTTCCTTATTTACTGAACATGTTTGTCACAATATGACGATTGCTGTAACTTGCCCTTGTCGCACGATAAACATGACGTAAGTAAATACATATAAGGTCAATGAGGCTAATTCTGTCTACGGGGCTATGCCGTCATATACACGCCTGCGTTGAATCCAAGCACTTTACGCCACTGCTGATTCGGTCGATAAAGCAGCAAGGTTTTCTAGTTCGAACTAAAATACACAGATAGCGCTGTGCAGTCGACAAAGAAATATATCTGCTTTCGAAGTTCAGTTGTGTTCCGAAGTCGAAACTCCAGTGCAGTGTCATGCAGTTTTACCAAAGGTAAATATAAAACAGTTAGATTTCAAACTTTGTTTCTGTGGTTATTATAATGTTTAAGATATGTCTAAAAGTATCTGCCTATTAATTATGCTTTTAGCCCGCTAGTTTTAAGTAATTCACCGTGTAAAATTAGGAATCTCAAAATGATGAAGTGGGAAAATCCGTACTTACATTATAAAAGGGGCTAAGCCATCATATGGTATTTTCCGATTCCAGACGTTGTCAACTATATTTTTAGTGTGATCATTTTAAGAATCACTTAAATTTAATATAAGCAATAATTTATAATGGCTGATTATGTTTCTATAAATGATAAATTTTCTTTTCTAAATGGATCTATCCGTTAACGATGGCTTGGGCTAATTATTACTACTAAATTTTTTCTTAGCCATGACGATAGATTCTACTTCGGTAGAATGTAGTACTACACTACATCTGACTGCATGGTACATAAAGCCATAGTTGATAAAAAAATTAAGAAAAAAATATGTAATAAGTATAAGAATTTTAATTATTAAAATGTTGAGCTCATCTGGTTGCCAAAATATGCCGGAATAACCCCAAAAAACTTTTTTTCCCGATAACTCATTTTGTGAATAAGTATTCAAGGCCTTTAAGCACATATTTCATTGAAATCTGCGTGTGTTTATTTTCAACTACATAGCAAACAATTGAAAAAACATGGTTATGCTATGAAAACATGTTGTAAGACGGAATAGCCTCAATTTTTCGGGAAATTCCATCTACCTGACTGCTTTAAAATATATATATATAATCAATTATGCAACTGAGATACTCTGAACTTCACAATTTACCTTGAAACCCAAGCCAATTGCTAGCCCACTACATGCACGCCATGGGTAAATAGTTTACATAAACGTCTCAAATTTTCAACCAAAGTTGAATTAGCTCATAAATATGACGGAATTAGCCACATTGACCTTACATTAAAATCAAAAGCAAATTATAGTTTAACCAAGGTGCAAACAAATGAAACAACATACGCCCTCAAGCATTTAGGGTATGACAAACAATGACAAGGGTTACCTTTATCTCGACGGCACTTAATAATTGGGTCACCTCACTTTACACAGGAATTACTAAAATGTCGCCTAACCAGCCCACTGGGCCACTAGGATATTTAAACTATCTTCTTTGCAAATTACCTTGACGCCATTCAAAACAGAACGCTTTGTGTCTAGTTTTAAAGTTCCATTCAGGTTGTCGATTACATTTTCAAAGGAATTTAAACTTAATAGTGACGGTATAAAGTTAAATTTGCAACAAGGTTGTCCTAAATCTGCACTGGTAAAGTTCTTCGGATGTCCTGGGCGCTCTTTGTTGAATCGTTTGAGTTTTGCTGATAAGTCCGTGTTGAATGGGAATTTTGAATTAAATTAGGTCGTAGCTTGACTGGGGACTGTATGAGCTAGACTTAAGCTTTAGAACTATTTATCGTGCCATTAAATGACAACGTTGGAGATTCCTGCATTTCTTATTTGGGTACTATCAACAACGAGAAATTTATTTCAAAGGATGATGGGAAACACAGCGACTATCTTAATAATATAGAAAAAGCAACACTGGCAGGTAACAATTTTATTGTCAAAGTGCTGAAATAGATACCAGAGGGGTAATCACGTTACTTTTCTAACGCGCGTTACGACAAATCAACTGTCATTTTCCCATGAAAATGATTACAATTATACGAGTATCTGCCTGACACGCGTACAAAACGTTTAATCAATCATATTCCGTTATGCACCAAAAACGTCACCAATTAGAAAACTATTACCTATGAATGACGTGTCGTTCATAAGGCAAATTCGACTCATATTTTACGCATTTCAATTTTATTTTATTTGATACCAACATCTGACAAGATAATGTGTCAGACTGAGCACGCGAAACAAATTGAAATCAAATTAGAATGCATAATGAATACCATAAATTTACTCTCTGATGCCTAAACAATATTCGATGCTAATTAAATCGGAGCTACATGATTAAGGGCAACATTCGGAACGTTTAACAGTTAATCTTGCCTTTGCTTCCAAAGGTCGCCATCAAAGTTCCTGACGTCATCGCCCTCGAAACAACGAGGCAAATTGGTTAAATCGGTTTCAGGATTAGTTCTGTTTACAAGTTTACATTCAGGCTCAGCATTAGTAGCAGCAGAAGTAGATTTACTTCTTCATTGTTTATTTTATTTCGAACCCTTGCTGGGAAAATATTATTTTCTTCGTGTTATTTTTTCAACGGAGCGTTCCGTAGTCCATCATTAAGAGCTTATAATATAATATATGTATAGTTTAGGTATATTTTTTGTCACTTCACATCTCAATCACATTGACCATGAGATAAATCGAAATAAAGTCCAGAATTGGCATTTTTAGTATGAGAAAATGAAAGTTTGAATTGAAATGAAATACATTTATTTGCTATTATGCAGGTACATGATGGTATTTAACAGTAATATATTGAGATCTATATACAGCCACCTAGTGGCATGCAAAGTCATTACATACATACATTAATACAGGAATGTATGCAAGAAATAGGCATATACTAGAGCAGTCACTAAAAAAAAATCAAGATAGGTACAAGATGTGTCAATTAAAGTTGACCTAACGCTCGTTCGAAAAGTTACGCATTTACCCCTCTGAGGCTAATTTCAGGAAGCTACGACAAGGCACAATTTTTAGGTATAGATTATTAACAATGAGGCGCTTGACTAATGACTGACTTGTGTTGCATGTCTAGCCGTGTACAATAGAGATGATGACTAAGATTTTTTTATGATGTCATTTGAACCAGGTTTTGGAGAGGAACAAATGTTTGTATGGGAGCAACTACAATTAAAGGACATAAATACCCAAAAAATTGAGACAAAGATTGATCTCACTGGCGGCAGCGCAAAACGCTTCATACTGATAGGCACACAAGTATGACGTCACAATTGTACAAAGTAGTTGTATCGTTGTATGGAAAATCCGGTATATTGTAGTTTCGGTTGCGAAATACTGCGTTTAAGTACATAGTTGTCATACAATTTTGATTCTATAAAACCATAAGGATTCTATTGGTAGCTTTAAAACTCTTGGACAATAAAAAAAAATGCATATTTTTTCTAAACTTTCAAGGTTCATATCTTTTTATGATTATAATTATATTTTATAATTTATACTTTATTATGGTTTACTATCCATTTAGCATCACTTTATCAGTCAGAACTCACGTTATCAATTTGAACATGAGGCACCATGCCTATTGTACAGAATACTCTTGAACAGATACTCAAGTCTGAATAAAAAAGGCAATACCTACCGTTTTACATGCCTACGAAATTTAACAATGGACAACGGTCCACAGAATTCCCCGTTTTATATTCTCAAAACAATTACTTGCCATTGATGATGATGATGATAAATTCTCAAAATTATTTCCCTTCCAGGACAAGAATACAACTTCAACAAGCTCACAGAAGAAGAGGTGAACTCCCTCGGGCAAACGTACGACTATGATTCCATCATGCACTATGCACGGAACACGTTCAGCAAGGGCACGTATCTGGACACCATCTTGCCGCTGGAGGTCCACGGGAAAAAGAGACCGGAAATCGGGCAGCGAGTGAGACTAAGCATGTCTGATATAGCGCAGACTAATCTGCTGTATAAGTGTGCTAGTAAGTATGATCCCACCAAAAACATTACATGTAAAGTGATGCCAAGACTCCATAGCTCATACAGCTTTCAGCGTGAAAAAGATATCAGATTAGCTCCAAGCTTGCTACTCCACTCAAGCTTACTACTGCTTTACGCTCGAAGTTGTAGACGATTATGTATACCTAGGACAAACTATCCAGTTAGGTAGGTCCAACTTCGAGAAAGAGGTCAATCGTCGAATCCGACTCGGCTGGGCAGCGTTCGGGAAGCTACGGCACATCTTTTCGTCTAATATTCCGCAGTGTCTCAAGACGAGAGTCTCTGACCAGTGTGTGTTGCCAGTGATGACATATGGTACTGAAACGTGGTCGCTTACTATGGGCCTCATAAGAAGGCTCAAAGTCACCCAAAGGGCTATGGAGAGGGCTATGTTGGGAGTTTCTCTGCGGGATCGCATCAGAAATGAGGCTATCCGCAGTAGAACCAAGGTAACAGATATAGCCCTCCGAATCGCTAAACTTAAGTGGCAGTGGGCGGGGCACATAGCACGTAGAACCGATGGCCGTTGGGGCGGAAAGGTTCTCGAGTGGCGACCACGTACCGGAAGGCGCGGCGTGGGTAGGCCCCCCGCAAGGTGGACTGATGACCTGGTAAAGGTTGCTGGAGTCCGCTGGATGCGGGTGGCGCAGGACCGGTCACTTTGGCACTCTTTGGGGGAGGCCTATGTCCAGCAGTGGACGTATTTCGGCTGATATGATGATGATGATGATGATGATTGCTACTCCACACGGCGTAACTCTACCACTTCCAGCCACGCTCTACAAATTCTACATCTTGGCTAAAAAGTACAGCTTGTTGGGCATATGATGGGATGAATTTGTGATGATATTAATAAATGACGGGTCTATTCTGGTATAATCCAAACCCAAGTTACGAGGGTTCAAAAAAACGACGAACCGCTTCGAGAAAAGGTAGGTAGTGCCCTTGCGTTGCGCTTCGCTTGTCTCGTCTTGGCGGGGGCACTGCCGTGTCCCCAGATATAGCTTTATAAGAGTCATTGAACGAGCGAGCGAAGCGAACCAAGTTCTCCATTTCAGCTCTCAGGTTCAGTGGTTTAAGTGTGAAGAGGTGACAGACGGACAGACAGACACACTTTTGCATTTATAATATTAGTACAGAAGTATGGATTTTTCTGTCAATTCAGTTTATCGATATTACAAAAAAATATGTTTTTGGAAAAAGACAGCCTCTGGAGTTCTACAGCTCACAGATCGACTAGTAACTAAGTAACTAACTATTGGCTCAGTGATCCAAAAAGGATCTTGGCCTCCGACACGCCTCTTATGTCGATCCTGCGCCATTTCCCGCCAGTTATCGGCTTGAAGCTGACGCAGATCCGCCCGCACGCGATGCAATGTATGCAGTTCATCATATCATCATATCAGCCGAAAGACGTCCACTGCTGGACATAGGCCTCCCCCAAAGAGTGCCAAAGTGACCGGTCCTGCGCCACCCGCATCCAGCGAACTCCAGCAACCTTTACCAGGTCATCAGTCCACCTTGCGGGGGGCCTACCCACGCTGCGCCTTCCGGTACGTGGTCGCCTCCGAATCGCTAAACTTAAGTGGCAGTGGGCGGGGCACATAGCACGTAGAACCGATGGCCGTTGGGGCGGAAAGGTATGCAGTTCAACAACTTGCAATAGTTAGAACTAGCTTCCAACCGTGACTTCGGATCCAGGATGAAAACTATCCTATATTTTATAATCCAGGTTTAAACTATCTAAGTGCAAAATTTCATCCAAATCGGTTGAGCCGATTAGGCGTGATTGAGTAACAAAGATCCGTTTGGATCCAAACTTTCGCATTTATATTAAGTAGGATAAATTATATGTATTGATGTCTCAATCCAACAATAGCAAGATGTTGTGACAAATTGCTAGGTTTGTAATGGCCTGTTATATAATTAATTACCAGTTCCAAAATTAGAGTTCCTCGTCTGTTACCGGGTGCAAAATTAACTCCTTTAAGTAAGTGTCTGAACCACATTTAAATTAAAGCTAATTTTTGAATTAATTAATGCCGTCAAGTTAAGAGAGGCAATTAAGGAATGTAATAATTACGTTTGCCAATTTAAGCTCTGAAAACTAACTAGACATAATGTTTAACTTAATATGTTACTCGTTTTCCAAAGCACCGTAACAAATAGGTAGGTACATCTTATTATTCTTAACCTGGTGTATTTGTTTTTGCCTGTTTTTGAAAAAAAAGGAATTTTATTTCATTAACTACTAAAATTGTCTGACACTCGTGAGTGTAGGGTAAACTCGCATTATTTGGTGATACGCCTAATTCGGTGAATAGGTACATGTTTTGAAGCACGCTACCCAATAAAGCTGGCAAATTCACCGAATTAGGCGTATCACCAAATAATGCGAGTTTACCCTACACACACACACACACTTAGGTACATTGGAGAGGCGATGAAAATACAGAGGTATAAGCATTCAAGATTTGGAGAAAGTATACTTACTATGAACTAGATTTTAGAGAATGCGTTAGGAACTAAGATTAATAAACTAACAAGTTACTTAAATGCAGATCTAATATCTGATATTCAACGGAAATAACATTAGTCTCTCCTTACTCTTCCCAGAGGGATATTTACCTTAATTTACAAACGAGCTAAAGGACAACTCAGCTTTCATTCCCATTTAAAATGACATTAACATCTACCTATTATACGTACCTATGAAACGTTACACAATTGAAAGGCAGGTGCATTGCAATCGACAAATGTATACTTAACTGAAATGCACTTAGACCACCAAAATCTTAGTAGAACTAAAAAATACGTCCCATGGACACGTGTTAACAGATTGACCCTATCAACAGAATGCGGCCGCACTCTCCTCGGCAACTCCGGGTGGTTCAGCTCGCCCGGCTGGGGCAGTGAGATCGCACCAACGACGCCGGAGCGCTGCGAGTGGCGCATCGTCGCCACGCATGGAGAACGGGTCGTGCTCAACATTACTGGTGAGTGCCTACAGAATGCGGTCTCACTCCAACAACGCTTAGTGTGGCGAGCTGGGGCAGTGAGAACGCACTAACAACGCCGGAGTGCTGTGAGTGGCGCATCGTCGCCACGCATGGAGAACGGGTCGTGCTCAACATTACTGGTGAGTGCCTACAGAATGCGGTCGCACTTCAACAACGCTGATCGTTGGGAGCTGGGGCAGTGAGAGCGCACCAACAACGCCGGAGTGCTGAAAGTGGCGCATCCTCGCCACACATGGAGAACGGGTCGTGCTCAACATTACTGGTGAGTGACTACTAAATGCGTTCGCACTCCAACAACTGTGAGTGTGGCGAGCTGGGGCAGTGAGAACGCACTAACAACGCCGGAGCACAGCGAGTGGCGCATCGTCGCTATGCATGGAGAACGAGTCGTGCTAAACATTAATGGTGAGTGCCTACAGAATGCGGTCGCACTCCAACAACTCTTGATTATGGCGAGCTGGGGCAGTGAGACCGCGCCAACAACGCCGGAGCACGAATCGTGCTCAACATTACTGGTGAGTGACTACAGAAAGCGGTCTGGGTGGTTCAGCTCAATCGGCCAGCCGATGCAGCGAGCCCGGGGCGGTGAGACCGCTCAACAACGCATGAACGGTGCGAGTGCCGCATCGTCACCACGCATGGCGAACGACTCGTGCTCAACACTACTCGTGAGTGACTACAGAATGCGGTCGCACTTCAACCCTTCAATACGTTTAGTTAAATAGACCAGGTATATGATTTACGCCAGTTAAATTGTATAAAAAAAATGCTTTGCAAATCTATGTAACTCTACTATGTGAATCAAAGTAACTCATGATACTTATAGTAATTTGGACGTACCTATTCGTGCAACTAGAAAACATTTTCTAACTCGATCCATTTAGTTGCACGTCTGTTAACCCTCTATTACCGCGTGATGGATCGCTTTCGTGCCGTTGGATTGTTGCCCACTGCGGAACTCATCTTTAAACTGCAGTAGCTTGAAACGTCAGTTCCACGTAGGCATTACAACTTATTTTATGCTTCTTGTTTGAACAATATTTATCAGCTGTTTCTAACGCGCTGTGCTCCATTTCACTAATTCCTACCCGGCTGCTGAAGGAGAGGAGGGTTATTACAAGTCTGATTGACAACACTGAGGCGCTTGACACGCCTAACGACTGGTCAGTTGACCTGTGTTGCCTTTTTACCCGAGGAAGGAGAGGAGGGTTATGTATTTTGAGCGTATGTATGTGTGTATGTCTTTTTCTTTGGCGCGCCCTGCAGCTTAAACCGTTTGACGGATTTCCACATATGAGGTGTCGTTGGATTCCTCTTAATCGTGGGAGTGAAAAATCTTATAATGGGCCACTAGTGTAGGATTGCCATACGTCCCGGTACGGCGGGACATGTCCCGGTTTGAAGCAAGGTGTCTCGGCTAGAAACCATAGTTAGGTAGTATGCATAATTATACATGAATGCCGTGCCGTAGCGTAGCTGGTTGCGGCACGCGCTGAAGACGAGAGCGAAATATTTAGCAAAAAGTATAAATAAAAAACTTTTAAGTTTTTAATTAGTTCTAAAAGTCACGTAAGTATTCTAATAAACGGTAAGGGCATTTATTTGTGTGATGGGCAATATTTGTTCCTTAGTCATGGATGCTTTCTATGTAGCTATTTAAGTGTTTATTTATCTATTTAAGTATGCTTATCGTCGTCTAGTACTCATAGTACAAGCTTTGCTTAGTTTGGGACTAATTTGATCTGTGTAAAGCCGGCTGTACACATTGGGCCAACGTTGGCGCGTGAGCGGAATGCAGCTGTGCGTTAGAGGAATAGGGCTTTATTTCGTTCTCATTAGTTTGCATAGCTGCATCCTGTTCACGCGCCAACGTTGGCCTAATGTGTACAGCCGGCATAAGGTTGTCCGCAAATATTTTTTTTTTAATAAAAGGTCCATTTAGCTAGCTGTCAAATATAGGAACATCCTTAGGCAAACCCGTGCTAATCTGGCTTACTACTTCAAGAAGGGTTCGTACTTGATTGTCATACAGCAAGCAAGCCGATAGTTCTATGGACGCCACGCCACTGCTCATGACAAACACACTCGAGTCATTAAATGTTGTATTTCGGGGGTAAGCTTACGAAAAAATCTTAAGAGGCTGACAAGACCTAATTTGGTGAAATTGATGTTATTTAAGCAGTTTTTTAAGAAAAACTATTTGTTCTAGCACATCAAATAAAATATATGTTAATATTCACTATATTTCAAAGACCGCGGACGGGCTCGATACATAATTGGACGAAATCGGCTCGATAGAAAATAATTGCAAAATAATTGTCTTTATTTGTTTGACGTATGGGTCTGCAATTAAAAACATGAAGTCAACATATTCATACCTAAACCGCTAGCGAGTCATATTTCACAAATAATCCACCCTTTTTTAGGGTTCCGTAGCCAAATGGCAAAAAACGGAACCCTTATAGATTCGTCATGTCTGTCTGTCTGTCTGTCTGTCTGTCTGTCTGTCTGTCCGTCCGTCCGTATGTTACAGGCATTTTACTCGAAAACTATAAGGTGTATTTGAATAAAATTTTCAGGATAGGTGTATTTTGTTAACCGCTACATAGTTTTGTAACTAAATTACTAAATTTTTTTTTTAGGAGTGCACATATAACTGAAAGTCAATTTTTTTTTTCATTGCAAGCCCACTGGTGGCACATCAATCGATAGGCCTTTCAAAATAAATATAAGGTTTCTCAGCATTTTTTTTTGATTAAGTGAATAGAGTCGGAGATAATCTCCTCGAAAGTCACTAAAATTGTGTCCCCCCCCCCCCCCCCCCCCCCCTCTAATTTTTGAACCGTGTATTTTATAAATATGAAAAAATCATGCTCATAGGGCTTATTAAATTCTCTCAGCGAAAATTGTTTTGAACAAGATCGGTTCAAAGGTTTTTGAGATATTTCTAAAAAACTGCCTTCCTTAGAGAAAAGCCATAAGATTTCAGTAACGATACGACCTTTTTAATAGGCACGGAACCCTCGTTGTGCGTGGTCCGACACGCACTTGGCCGCTTTTTTTATTTCAATATACTATATCTTCAAAAACCGGGCCGGCCAGTAACACTCGCTCTCGTTTACTCCGATACAAACAGACAGTGTGCGCGCTATCCAAAATCCTCAAGGGCATTTTGGTGTTGACAGCGTCTTAATTTCATTACTGGATCGCTTTCTGGCCAATTATTAATGTCAGGACTTAGTAACTTAATTTTGAACTTCAGATATATTTGACAAAATAATTTAGCTCAGTATCACTCATCTACAGTGATTGAAAACACCGCCGCTTCTGAAACTCCGTACAAAGAGAATAAATTACATTATTTGAGATACCGTAACCGAGAAGTAGGTAAGTAATAAAATGTCTCCATTCCAGGACGCTGAAGTCCTCTCCAATCTACATCTATCTAATTCAATTTAATCCATCTCTATCCCTTTCAGACCCGGCCAATACAATCGTGCGGGTTGATTACATTTAATTGTCAAATCAAAATCATATGTCAATATACTTCATTTTGCGTTAGCAGGGTGTTGTTTTACGGGTCTGAAAGGGCTAATTGATAAAGACGTAAGACTGGTGTTTCAGTTTCATGAAAGTGGTGAATCATTTTGGAGGCATGTATCAACGAGTGCCTAGTTTTGCCCGACTGCTTTGTTTATTAGTTTTACGTGAACAACGTCTAATTATGCGTGAATTGCAAAAAAAATGTACATTCCAAAATTGGAAATGTCCTCCTACTTCAAAATTCTATAAAAAAATAAGTATTGAAGTAACATCTATTCCAGATGTGAATACACGTAGTCTTGTTCATATTTTAATATGATTTGTACAGTTTTATATTATAACTGATAAAAATATGAAAAAAATACATTAATGAAAAAAATGAATTTTTGCTCCCATACTATCTGTATTTTGTGTAACACACAGTACTTAATCAAAAACTCATAACTTTGATTTAAACAGCTCTGGCTAAGCAATGTGCTTGTAGTCTGCTTAACACCATGTAAAACTGCAAGGATATGATTTTTCAGGCCCCTAGAACAAATATTTTATATCAACATCTTATATCAAAGTTCGGGGATGGGATGTGTGACGTGACGTCTATAGATAGACGCCACACATAAGGCTGAACTACGCTTTAGTAAAATTTAGGTCAGGTAAATATTGTTCCAATGTTTAACACCTTAATGCCTAATAGTTGCACCTATTGTTCACCTGAATTGTTATGAATTAAGGTTGTAATGTTCACGTATTAGGCTTTTTCCTTACCTCACGTGAACGAGTTATAACTAAGGAAATTAGAGTGCAGTTTTTGATAAAATCATTCCGCAGGCTAAAAACAAAAGTGTCAATCTCGTAATTTATACACCGGGATGCTAAATATCGAAGTAGGTAAAAAAGGAGATTGCCGGTAAACTTTTTAGACCGTTCATAATAAAATTGCAGACTAGCCAATGTAATATCAGTTATGTACTCGTTACATCGTGAATAAAAGAGCACACTCAAGAGCTTGCCAAGGGCTTGAGCAACTCAATTTCATGTTGAGTGGCCTCGAGTAGGAGATCTGAGTACTGAGACAATGGTCGTTAGCTGCGATAGATTTGGGTACGTCTGAGCATCTTTGGCCTCGTATTTTTTAGAATATTGCCTTTATAGTCAGTTTACAAAACTACGCCAACAGACTGGCTTTTATATTGATTTAAACTTTCACGATTCTCGCACATTACTATATTCTACGTTCTAGTATTCTACGCACTCGGACTTAATCGCGTATAGTTAACTTATTAACTTAATTACTTACGCGCAGCAAGAAGATGTTGATACCCGCTCAAGCCAGTTGTCCCGTGACCATGGATGTTGCAACACATCCGAAACGTTGGGAGACCTCAGTGAGATAAATAAAATAAGTTAATTAGACTGGCTTTTGTTTTAATTTTCTGGCCATTGTCTTTGTAGGTATAACTAGTTTAAAAGAAAACATAAGAGGCCGTTATACGTCTTCTAAATTGATTTAGGTATAAAAATTTGTCTTAAAGTGACAACAATCCTATGTTTCACCAACAAATGACATAAAAATAAGAGCATCGAGCGAGAGCTGTGATGAGTTCATATGTCAGTTTTCGCGCTTAGTTAGCTCATAGTGAAATGAGATTTCGCTCATATTTTGGAGCAATCGAAACGGGGAAGTACCCACCTAGATAGCACCAGAATCAGAAAGAATCAGAATCAGAAATCATTTATTGTCAAATTGTGCGGGTAAAGAAGATGTTAACAAAAAAGTGTTGCGTGTGTCACAATCAACCGCTGTACGGTATACAATAATTTACAATTGCACTAAGAAATCAATAATAATAAAACATGTCAATCACTAAAAGTATAAATCCAACCAATTAAAATTAAAATACATTTGAAACATAAAATACCATATTCAATTCCGTCAATTCAAATTCCATTATACTTGTCATTTATCAACATTAATTATTCTTATTTCTACTCACATTTATTATCTTTCAATCGATTGCATTTTACGGAAAAATTATTTCAGTGTGTAAAAACATTCATTATTTAATAAAGTTCTAAGCTTAAATATAAATTTGTTCTTGGGGAGTTTAGTCCATGAAATAGGCAGCGAGTTATAAACTTTAATAGCCATGTGATAACAGTTTTTTATGTTAATTTGTAATCGGCTTTTTGGCGCTACTAAAACCTTATGCGTAACTGTACGCTTTCCATCATTACATTTTTCGTCAAACAGTTCCGAGTTGTTCCTTACAAATTTGCAAATTTCTAAAATGTATAAGCTCGGAACTGTCACGATCCCATACTTCTTAAACAACGGCTTACATGACTCTGACCGTTTTTTACCGCCTATGGCTCTGACGCACTTTTTTTGTGCCACGAACACTCGCGGAATATTAGTCAAGTTACCCCACAATACCAATCCATAGCGTAGTTTAGAACAAACGTAGCTATGGTAAACAAGAAGCGCAGTTTTTTCAGAAGTAATGGACCTTAGTTTTTTGATAGCGTAGATAAATGTAGCTTCGCTGAAATCGTGTTTGGACATGTTGTTTCCAATTAAAATATTCGTCAATCACAATGCCCAAAAAATTCGTGTGTGAAACTTGTTCAATTGCTCCATTATCAATGGTTACATCCAATGTCAGTATTTTGCTATTATAAGTAGCACTAGTTTTGTCTTTGACGCATTCATACATAAACCATTATTATTGAACCAAGCCGATATTTCCGTCAAAGTGGTATGTATATTCGCTTTTAATTCAGTAAAGCTTTTCCCTCTAATAATAACGGTTGTATCGTCTGCAAAAAGAAGGCAGCGATGCTTTATGCAGGCAGGAAGATCGTTAACATACAACAAAAATAAAAGCGGGCCTAATATACTACCTTGCGGTACCCCACTTATATTTATTCTAGGAGTAGAGTCAACACTGCGTGGTATTATCTATTGTGGATGTATAGGAAATTCGTAGTACTTGCTTACGGGCCGATAAATAGCTGCTTCGCCATCTATGTGCCGGTCCCCTTATACCATATTTTTCAACTTTATTTAATAGAATTGTGTGATTTAATCAAATGCCTTGCTCAAGTCCAAAAATAGGCCAACCACCACGTCGTTTGCATCTAATGCGTCGAGTACACTACGAACCAAATCGAAAGCAGCATTTGTTGTAGACCTTCCTTTACGGAATCCGTTTTGTTCGGAGCAAAGGACACTATTTTTATTAAGAAACTTTAAAATTCTCGCATACATAGCCTTTTCAAACACCTTGGATATAACAGGCAAAAGCGCCACAGGTCTATTGTTCGTGTCAGTTTTTTTGCCTTTTTTGAACAAGGGTTTAATAATTGTATGTTTTAAGGTATTTGGAAAATTACCCTCTTCCATTGATATATTGATAACATTGAGCTACAGGCTCGGCTATATTTTTGGCAATGACTTTGAGAACTTTTGTGTTTATATTATCGATCACCGCAGCCATATTGGTGAAGGAATACAAAAAAGACCGGGTTGCACTCCGGGAGTGCCGGCAGAAGTGAAAACTCAATAACATTGTAACAGTTTTTCGATCAGGTCACGTGACATCTTACGGTGTCACCCTAAAAATGAATTTGACGCAAATTTATAAACAATTATCAATTACTTAGGCGGACGGGCCCGTCGGCACGCCGACGGGCGGCGGCAAACACAATACCAATATGTTTTTGCCATTGCCAAATATTTTTCAAAGCTCTATCTCTTTAGGAATAACGTCTAAATTCGAACTATTCGAATTTGCAAGAACAGTAGACGGCGGTGGCGACCAAAATATCAATTTGTTTTTGCCGTTGGTAAATATTTTTCTAAGCTTTATCTCTTTAGGAATAACGCCCAAATTCGAACTATTCGAATTTTCTCAATAGCAAAACGGTGAAGTACGCTTTGGTATTATTACAAATTTATTTGCAGAATATGCTATTGCAAAAAGTGTTTAACGGCTTTATACTCTTACGAATAGCGTTCAGTTTTGAATGAAGTCGAATCGGCTAGCAGCAAAAAGTGACCTCCTTCACATCTGACGTCACAAAACTCTGTCGCGTATTTAACAATTTTTCCCCATCCCAAAAAGTGCTCAGCGCCGCTAAAGAAGTTTTCACTTCAAAAAATTGCCACAATTTAGATAAGTATGTACAGTCGAGGAAATTGAATGTTTAGCACTTTTGGACCTTAACGTCATTCTAATAGAGTTGACATGTGCCAAACATTCAATTTCCTCTACCGTACTTAGTAGATAGTTTGAGCGTCGGAGAAGCACATAGGATAATTCTACCTTTAAAATCATAATTATGGGAGGAAATGGGGATGAACAAATGCGACTTGTCCTTGTCGAGTTTTACCTGAACAAACTCACGGGTAAAATGTAGTTTAAAGTTGTTCGCTTTCCATACAAATCGTTATTTGACATTCGCAGGCTAACGGCGGCGTGATTTTTTAAGAAACTTATGTAACATTTTTTTTATAAATTGGCTTTCCATTTGCGCGAAATTCCCCCTTTCCTTGAATAAACTTGTATAAACTAGAATAATTAAAAAAAAAATGGTTTTCCCAAAGTATGACGTCACAAACTAATTTCTCAAATTATTCTAGTTTAGGTATGCAAGTTTATTCAAGGAAAGGGGGAATTTCGCGCAAATGGTAAGCTAATTTATGAAAATTTGTTACATAAGTTTCTTAAAAAATCACGCCGCTAGCCTGTGAATATCAAATAACGTGTTGTATAGAAAGCGAACCACCAGACCAACAAATAATTTAAACCATAAATCCAAAACTGATCGTTCGATTGACAAGGCCCCATCGACCTGCCGTCGCCCTCGCCACTAAATTTTCTATTTTAAGCCGAAGAATTAATAGCTTAAAGTCAGCGCTACCACAAACGTAACCTAAACTCTAGTGACCAGGGAAAATTTACGATCCCTGACCGCCAGCTAATCTTGACCCTCCGCCGTTCCCTACCCCTTTAAACTTCATAAGGCGAAGAAGACTCGTTATGAGGTCACAGGGGTCCTATTACACTGGTTTATTTGCTTGGAACGGTTCTGGTATTGCCTTGGGCCCCGGTGCGGAAAGTTATCGCTGCCTATAACATTTACAGTACAATGTGTAATATTAGTGCTAAGGTTTGCGTCAAATGGCTGGCTTTGGGTGAAGTTAAATCTTATGTGAACCTAAAAATCCTCGACCTTTTTGGTGGCTTAGGTACTTCAAAAAAGCCAATACTTTATTGGGTACTTTTATAGTACCGACACTATAATTTTCCTGCTTGTTTGAACTACGACAAGCTACGTATTGGGCGAAAGAAAAAGGGGTCTCACTTACATTTATCCATAGGCTTTCTGATTCCAGATACATGCACCACTTTCATATTTTCACATTTTCAGTTTCAGTTTTTACAGCGATCCGAGCCGGCCGGCGTTTTCATTCGAACTCATAGTTTATGGCCGCTCGCAGGTAACATAGAGCATTATTTCATGCAGTTCCGTCACAAAAGAGGTTGTGGCAGTTTTCTATGTGCGTCAATTTGAACGCACATTTAAAGAGAGATTCGTTCTCAAGCCCAATATCGTACATAAACCCCTCACCGGGAATCTACCCCAGATTCCCCAGTTTATGAACCAAGGATGGTTGACAGTGAAATATAGAAGAACAATGGACTGTATATACGTGAATACTTGAAAAAAACACATTGAAATTAAAACATAATGTAACGTGTCAAACGTGTGTTACCTTAATATACTTATCTAACTAATATTCACAAACTTGACACCTTCTTGCGTCAAATTCATGTAACAAATCGGTTAATATTATAAACATGACTTTTAAACTAGTCGGCATCCATTGGAAGCGGACTGAGCTTAACAACGGGCCGCGTATACTCTCCATTCTGAGTGCGTACTTTGACTACACGGACTACGCCGTCTGCGCCAGGGTGAAGCTCCGTCACACGTCCAAGGGACCATTGAAGTGGAGGAGCATCGGAATGTATTAGAACTAGTTCACCTACATTAAGGTTTCGACAATTGCTAAACCACTTCTGTCGCTGCTGGAGCGTATGAAGGTAATTATTCTTCCACAATTTCCAAAATTGTTGCGACGCTTGCTGAACTAATTGCCAGCGAGTTAATCCGTGAACTGATTCGTCAGACAAGTCGTACTCAGGGACAGCTAAAAGCTCGCGACAAACAAGGAAATGTCCAGGTGTGAGCGCCGTATATTCCGACGGGTCACTCGATATACTAGTCAGAGGACGGGAATTTAACACAGCCTCTACACGAGCGAAGATAGTGCTAAGTTCCTCGAACGTCAATGGCCTATTGCCGATTACACGTTTCAACAATTGTTTTGAAGACTTGATAGCGCTTTCGTACATCCCACCGAAATGACTACCAGTAGGTGGATTGTACGTCCAGTTAACGCTGCGATTATTGAAACCGTTTGTAATTCCATCCGTATTTTGTTTATAAAATTGAGTGATTTCAGCAAGTTGTTTGCCGGCAGATACAAAGTTTTTGCCATTATCAGACACAATCGTGTGACACAAACCACGCCTAGCCGTGAAACGGTCGAAAGCTGCGAAAAATGAGTTGTGAGCGCACTTAGAACCTCCGCGTGCACTGCACGGGTTGAAAAACAGACGAAAATCAGCAGATACGATTTCGTTGTCTTTGCGTTCCGTCGGTTACTCTCCTTCGTATAGAAAGGACCTCCCGCGTCGACGCCTACAGTGTGAAAACTGTGTATATTTTGCATACGAAATTTCGGTAAATTGCCCATGATGGGCTGTAAAGCAGTCGGCGACACTTTGAAACATTGAAGGCATTTAGAGAATCGCGATCTTATTACTCGCCTTGCTGAAATAATCCAATATTTTTGACTTAATAGACTATGAAGCGTACGCGGGCCTACATGTAGATACATTTTGTGATAATAGTCTATTAGAATTTTAGTGAAATTCCCGTTTTTAGGAAGCAACAATGGGTGCTTAACTTGATATGGCAGATCCGAAAGCGACAGTCTACCCCCCACCCTGAGGAAACCGAGGGGGTCCAGAAAGGGTGTTAGTTTCTTGAACGATAGGCTGCAAGTCTTACCCTTGGCAAGTGCATCGATGTCAGACGAGAAGTTTTGTTCTTGAACTGATTTGATAATAGCATCGTGCGCTTTCTTTAGGTCAGACAGACGCGGCGGACCCGAGTTACGTTTTGATTTAATCGATTTGCAATTATTGATAAACTGAAAGCATCGTGCTACAACGTTTTGTAGCCTCACAAAACTTGAAAACCTTTCAGCCAATTCGGAGAGGAACTTTGATTCAGTATTATCATTGTTAGACACGAGTGCCTGAACAGTCTGAGCTGACAAGCCGCTAACCTTCAATTCTGGTACACTATCCGCTTTAAATTGATCAATTGATCGAATAGGCCAGTTCTCTTGTGGCGTGTAAAGCCAGTTTGGGCCCGCTAACCACTCCGGCATAGCCAGCAGCGCGGAGGGAAGCGCCCCTCGAGAGCACACGTCAGCAGGATTGAAGGCCCCACTCACATGAAACCAATATTCGCTAGACACGGTTTCTAGGATTTTAGAAACACGCGTAGCTACAAATGTTTTTAAAGTGTAGCTGGGTGTATTCAACCAGTTCAGCACGACTGAAGAGTCCGTGAACAGAAAAATGTCATTAATAGATATTCGCTGAAGTAACACAGACTTGGCGTACTTGACAAGTTTGGCTAATAAATGCGCTGACATCAACTCGAGACGAGGTACGGACACAGTTTTTAAGGGTGCTACCTTGGACTTGGCAATAACAAGGCTGACCTTAATTTGACCTTGCTCGTTGAAAGTACGCAAGTAAATTACTGCAGCTATTCCTTTTGTAGAAGCATCACAGAAGCATAAGAGCTGATAGTAGTTGTGATTTCTGACAGTAACCTGTCGATCATGCCTAAAGTTTGACAACAATGGAATTTCAGACACGTAGTCGAGCCAGTCCTTCTCCAGCTCCTGGGGAAGCCTCTCGTCCCAACCGAGCTGATGGAGCCACAGCCTCTGCATGAAGCATTTCGCGTAGAAGATGCAAGGGGCTACGAAACCTAGAGGATCGAACTGACGACCTAACTGAGACAAGACATTGCGCTTAGTGATCGCCTGTGAAGGTGGGAGTACATTGGTCGAAAATGAGAACGAGTCCTCTGCCGGCCGCCACTGAAGACCTAGAACTTTCAATGACAGGTCCTTTTCTTCCTCGAATGCTACCGGCGTCTCGCGATAATCAGCAGGCACACGTTCCAGTAGCTGGGGACAGTTGCTTGCCCATTTGCGCAGAATGAAACCTCCTCCTTCCAGTAACGCCAACAGCCCATCTTGAAGCTGAGCTGCCTCTTCGAAAGTACCCACAGACCACAGAAGATCGTCGACGAAGAATCCTTTTTTTAGAACCTTGCTCGCTAAAGGATACTTCTCAGCGTCGTCGTCTGCTAGCTGGTGCAGGACTCTTATCGCTAGATAAGGGCTAGTGGCGACGCCATAAGTAAGGGTATTTAGCGAATATACTTTTATCGGTTGATCTTGAGAGAACCGCCACAAAATGTGTTGATATTTGCGTTGAGCTTCAGCAATCAAGGTCATTCGAAACATTTTACAAATGTCACTTGACATGCAAATTTCATGAAGACGAAAGTTGGTCAAAATTTCGTTTATGTCCGTTTGCAACTTAGGGCCGGCGTAAACAACCGAATTTAGAGAATTGCCGTTTGACGTTTGGCAAGACGAGTCGAAAACGACGCGTAATTTCGTCGTTGTACTTGAAGGTCGCAGAATGCAAAAATGTGGAATAACATACTTCGAATCCACAGACCCTAAATCACCTAAACAAGTCATATGACCTAAGTCCTCATATTCGGACATAAATTTGCCGTACTCAGCCTTAAGTTCCGGCATACGGTTCAACTTCGTTTCTAAATTATTAAAACGTCGTAACGCTTGTTGACTTGAATCGCCCAACTCAAAGTTAGGTTTGAATGGGTACGTCACCGTATAACGACCCGTGCTATCGCGACTATGTTCTTTTTGAAACAGCTGTTCGACATACAAGTCTTCGGGGTTCTTAGGTACGTCACACGGTACGTTTTCAATCTCCCAAAACGAGCTCATAATTTTATCGATGCTACTGGTAGCCGAGAACAAGCCAAACGAAGGTTTGTTCGATTCGCTATCGCTATCCAGCACTGTCTGGCCAGCTATGACATACCAAAATATCGAATTCATCGCGACGGGCAAACCCGGTTCACGCGGTAGTATGTTTTGTCCGTTGTATATATACGGAAATAAATCACCCGCCAATAACAATTCAACAGGAGCAGCCGAGAAATAATTCGGGTCTGCTAACTCGAGATCTTTGAAATTATTGACTATTTTCTTGGAAAGTGTCAGTGTAGGTAAATTGCCGGTTATATTGCCTACTATTACGGTCTCGGTAGTCAGAACTGGAGCAGGTGAATTTCGTGGTTTAATTGAACATGTAACCAATCCGAAATTTTGCACTGGCGCACCTCCCAGACCCGTGGGCTCAAACGGACACTTCCGTCGCGATAGACCTAGGCGCTGAGCACACTCATTAGTGATGTACCCAGACATCGCCCCACTGTCAACGACTGCACGCACGGCGTGGTAAGTTCCCCAACGATCTGCGACGTGCACCATTGCAGTGCTTAACAATACAGTTGAATTTGATGAACAAGTCAAACCGACATTGGGTGGTTGGCCTTGACCTTTGACCTGAACTTGACTGCTAGGATTTTGATGACTAGCGCTTTGAGCACTTGACACTGAATCTAAGTGCAAGCTATGATGGTGCGGTTGTTTGCACAAAACACAACGAATCTTTGAAATACACTCTGACAGCGGATGCTGACGCAAGCAGTTTTCGCATAATTGAAGCTGTTTCACTTTGTCAAGACGGTGTGAGGGCGTAAGATCCAAAAATTCGTAACACCGGTAGGTCGAATGCGGTTTATCGCAAAATAAGCACTGATTTGACCTCTCAGGAACCGTCTTACTAACAGCTGACAGACACGGCTTCGGTGACTGTTTATTTACGCCGGTGTGATAGTTATTATTATTATTCGGACGCCACACATTCGGTTTTGTTACTACGTTAGAAACAGCTCGCGGTGAAAACTGATTCTTTTGAGCACTAGTTTTTACTTCCGACATTTCCAAAACGCGCGCTTGTTTCTCTACGAAGGCAATCAGCTGTTCGTAAGTAGGTATTTGTGTTTGTTCGACGGATTGTTCGAACTCCCGCCTAGTAACCGCATCTAAATTACGAAGTCCCATATAAAACAATATGAAACTACACAAATTGTCGATATTTAAATGTTTCAACGCTTTGACACATTCTTGATACGTTTGTAAGAAGGTATTTAACCCCGAGGCCGATTCTACCAACAATGGTTTGAATTGAAATAGCCGATCTAAATAACTGGTTGCTAGGGCGCGTTTGTTTTCGAACTTTTTGACTAGCAACGCCCAGACTATCGGGTAATTATCGGATGTTACTGGCATGCCCTTGACGACAGTGAGCGCAGAACCGCTGACGGCAGACAGTAGATAATAGAACTTCTCAACATTACTAATGCCGTCATTCTTATGTATAAAACTAGTGAACGTGTCATGAAAAGTTTGCCAGTTTTCCAGTTTACTGTCGAAGTGGAATAGCTCGAGTTTAGGTAAAGGCGCTCGGACTGAACGCGAATCATTGTTGGTATGTCCGGGCCCACAAAAGCTACCGTCGGTCGGGGGCAAGCTGCCGCTCTCGCACGACTGCCACGATTCATTTGAAATTGCCGCGACACTCAAGATTCGATAATACAAATCATCAAACGATTGAATTTCTTTAAAATTAGGTTCAATCCTAGGGGTTTCTTTCTTTCGTAAACTATGTATTTCGAAAACAGTTTTCTCGAAAAGTTCCCGGATTGAGTGAATGTCCTTGAGACGTAAATTGAATTCGGTTAAACGGTTTGAATCGGTCACAACAACTTTGGATAATTCGAATAGTGTTTGAACACGTAAAAAACACATCTCCTTTTTATTCACAAGTTGATTTAACAATTCCGCGTCGGCCATGTTGACTTGAAACAGAACGGCAACGACGGGTATGCAAAATGAATTGAAATTCGTAAATTACACAATCTTTAGTTATGAAATAAAGCTTTGTGTATGAAAAACTGTTTTAAAACTGTGTTATTGTGTAATTGTAATATGAGTGAATGAGTATCTGGTTCACAAACTGAGAAATCCGGTCCGAAGTGACCAAAATGTTTGAACTACGACAAGCTACGTATTGGGCGAAAGAAAAAGGGGTCTCACTTACATTTATCCATAGGCTTTCTGATTCCAGATACATGCACCACTTTCATATTTTCACATTTTCAGTTTCAGTTTTTACAGCGATCCGAGCCGGCCGGCGTTTTCATTCGAACTCATAGTTTATGGCCGCTCGCAGGTGACATAGAGCATTATTTCATGCAGTTCCGTCACAAAAGAGGTTGTGGCAGTTTTCTATGTGCGTCAATTTGAACGCACATTTAAAGAGAGATTCGTTCTCAAGCCCAATATCGTACACTGCTCTTTGTCCGCTTAAAGTCTCGAATGTATCAATTTTCAGCACTAACTTCATAATTTTAGAGGATGATTTACTGAATGAAAAGTATCTTTATAACGAAACAAATTATTTACTTAATTAAATATTTTTTGTTTCGTGTTATTTTTTCTTCATATTTTTTTTCATATTTTCATATTTTAAACTATTTGACACAGAGAGAAAGAATATAATGGAAAAATAAACCATCTTCGCCTGTAGCCCCCGACAGGATTCGAACCTGCGACCTTTCTATTAACGGCAGACTGCTCTGACCAACTGAGCTACGAGGACAGTGACGGAAGTTGTATAGGTATTTTTCAATTACATTCCCGCTAAGACTAGCGCCCTCTCTGTGTCCCCTTGAAAGAGTTATTCACAGCCTTGGCACGCTTGTAAAACGCCACATATTCACTAAGTTTACCATCGCCTACAGACATCAAATCTACGTTAAAAAAAATCACATAGGAGTAAAGTTGTTTATTTTAAATAAAATGTTAATTTAAATTAGTTAAGATTAAGATCTTTGCAATGCCCTACCGGGGTATCAGTGCCTCTTACTTTGCAACCAACATCTATATAATTTAATGTATCTGATTGTGCATGAAATAAATGAATATGAATAATAATAGGAATATGAAGTTAACAGAGAAAATAGGGGACTAAGGCGCCTCGAATGCAAGTTTTTGTATGGGGCGCCCGCTAGCCCGCATTTTCGAACAAGATAGGTATGTTGTCGTCGGTGCAATTTGAGTACGGCAATAGTTAAATCTGCAAACTAGTCAATCCTTTGCTGTCATCTCAGATAAGGCTGAACCGCATAACCTACAAGATGTATATGTAGAAGCGTTACTCGATTTCTGGAATCTATTCGCGGAAGACTGTTCAAACCTTGCTTGTTTGCCGATTAAACAGACTTACGCATTCGTGATTACTCTATAAATAAACCTGTAACGTCGGATTTCCGGCTCGTTAAGGGTGGGTTGCACGAAACCGTCTATAATCGAAAGCGGTGTTCGTTAAAATCTGAATGTGTGGAAAGTTTGTCAAGTCCCCTCAACTGTGGGAGATAAAATTACAGATAGGTAACCCACGTCTGTGGAAGCCCATGGGGCCTGCTTCACGGACAGGATTTCCAAGTGCATGTGCAGGTGGAAAATTACGTTGCACAGTACAGTTGTAGTCTATATTTTGGAATATATCTGCTCTCTATTAAATTATCTAACTGTAACTATGTATTACCATGACAACACAGGTGTGAAATAACTGTACAGCTGGGTTCATTGTAGGGGTACCAAAAATCGTGCATGAAAGTTCTGGCTATGACTTGGGATGTGGTTTTCTTCACAGTTTTAACACAGTTATTAGTAAAAAAACACACTCAAACCCAATAAAAACAAAAGTTTACTTACATGTTATTAGCTTCTAATAATCACGTTTTAACTGTTTGAAAATAGCGAAAGAACAAATCCTGACCGCACGTCACAGTCACGCTGACAGTTTTTGACTGACGAAAAAACGACTTTTTTCCACCGTTGAGCATTCAAATGTTCGCTTGCTAGCTGTCTGGCTTCGTTCACAACACGTTTTAATAGGTTAAAACGAGATAAATATACGTTTCACTGATATTTTACGAAAAGTATAGACCCGTTTCGAGCGAGCCCGGCGGGTCGTGCCACAGATTCAGCGCCATTACTACTCGGGCCCGTGGGGCCTTTCCACAGCTGAGGGGATATGGAATGACAGCTGTCGGCGCGGCGCCATATTTAACGTTCAACGGTCTGTAATCGTAGGTTGGTGCAACCCGCTCTTAGGTTAGTAGATATGCTAAACTGTTGGTTTTTGAAGCGTTAGGGCTCTTCGATGAGACAGCGAATCAGATTTTAAAAAAATCGAATTCTTCAATATTTTATAGACTACAACTTCTTGCTTGCTATTTTATAGACTTATACTCTGTAATACGTTTAATTCATCATCCTCCTAGCGTTATTCTCGGTAATGCCCCTAAGCCCGGGGTCCGCTTTGACACCTAATCCCAAAATTTGGCATAGGCACTAGTTTTACGAAAGCGACTGCCATCTGACCTTCCAACCCAGAGGGGAAACTAGACCATATTGGGATAAGACCGGTTTCCTCACGATGTTTTCCTTCACCTAATACGTTTTAATTAATTGTAGTTTATTAAATAGATAGTACGTTGCGAAAACGATTCTTTGAAAAGAAACAATTTTCAACTTTGTTCATTGTCTCAAAACTATAGGTGATATTTTCGCTGTTCCTTCTATATAGACACAGTTTTACATTTGTAAACTTCGCTTAATACTAACCATAAATCAACGAATACTAATAAAAATACACTTGAGTGCAAATGATCGCATTTTATTTCAATCTATCGAAGATAAAAAGGTAAACGCTATATTATTATCTCCGTAGCTACAAAATTCTACCAACCAAAATTTCCAATAAAGATGTTCCAAATACATAGGTACTAATAATATAAATGCGAAAGTCTGTCTGTCTGTTACCTCTTCACGCTTAAATCACTGAACCGATTGAGATGAAATTTGGTACGGAGATCGTTTGAATCCCGGGGAAGGACAGAATAGTTTTTATCCCGGAAATAATTCTCAACAGGGTGAAATGAGGGGTGAATGTTTGTATGGAGCTACGATATGGAGTTCACGCGGACGGAGTCGCGGACAGAAGCTAGTATATTATAAATATAGAGCATCCAATTCCCGTCTGACGACCAATCGCTCACCAAGTAATTGCTAGTTTCAGTAAGCTAATACTGTACACTAAAGTAACGTATAGCTTTCGAATGACTGCGCCGAGTCTCATCTACAATTGCGGCATGGCAGCTTTCCAAACTCTGGCTTTAAAAACCGGCCAAGTGCGTGTCGGGCCACGCGCAGGGTAGGGTTCCGTAGTTGCTTGTCTTAGTTACACCGACGTGCGGTGCGATTACGTCAGCCGAATTTGTACAATTGGCCTTTCCAGGTACACATTAAGTTCGTCGACTATTACTCGGTAACTACTTATACCTACTTGTCCGTGATAGTTTTCCTTTTAAATTCATTATATGTACTACCACGATTTTTTTCACATCCCCAGTAGTAGCTATTTAGCCGGCAGGGGGGGGGGGACACATGACTCGAACAAAAATTAGGGCTTTAAAGCCAAATATCTCGCAAACGAATCACTGACTTCAAAAATGGTTATAGGAAAACCATAATAGTTTTGAACGAGCTATAAAACGATACCCCACACCATGGGTTTAACGAGAAAAAAAAAATACATCCCCGTTTTAGGTGTAGGGGAGGTACCCTAAAAAAAAAATATTTTCAAGATTTTATTGTACTGTTTTGTCGGCGTGATTGATTTATATACCCATGCCGAATTACAGTTTTCTAGTTGTAAAGGTAACTGAGCTAAGCCGAAGACGGACAGACAGACAGACAGACGGACGGACATGGCGAAACTATAAGGGTTCCTTGTTGTCTACGGAACCCTAAAAACTATAAGGGTTCCTTGTTGTCTACGGAACCCTAAAAACGGCTTATCCCGGGTTTTTCCTTGTTGCCTGATTATGATGGTATTGAAAAGGAACTGAGTCATAAACAATCAATAAGTTACTCGTGTTTATAAGAATTGTATTTTAATTGGCGAGAAATAATGGAGTTATTTGAATTTGTAAGGAGGAAGTTGTTATTGGCAATTATTATTGTTGAATAACTCGACATTAAACTCGTCAACAATTCAACCGAGCCTAATTGTTTTCCTTGCTAATAATTTGCGGCTTAAATTGGCCACTTTGTCTTTCTAATAGATCTTTCTTATGAAATAGAAGAAGGTATACAGTCGAGTTATGGGTATATACTTTTAACAGTAAGGTCGTATGATGATGAGCTCCCGGCCGAATTCGGCCACAGCGACTGCGTTCAAATATGCTGTCGACGGTCGTGAGCTCGCATGTGACTTATGTAGGCAATCTTGTTCGTGAAGATCCTCGCACACTGCGGGCATGTGAGCACACCGTCGACATAATTATAATTGATTGCCGCAGGTGGTCTATACCTTTAACAGAAAGCTACGGTAGCCTAGTGGTTCAGGCATGCGGCTGTCAAACTGCGGTCGTAGGTTCGAATCCCGGCTCGTACCAATGAGTTTTTTGGAACTTATGTACGGAATGTCATTTGATATTCACCGTTAGGTTTCCGGTGAAGGAAAACATCGTGAGGAAACCTGCATACATCAGCGAATAAATTCAACAGTGTACGTGAAGTCCTCAACCCGCACTGGGCCAGCGTGGGGACTACTGTTCGTTCCCTTTTATCCATGAGAGGAGGCCTGTGCCCAGCAGTGGGACGTATATAGGCAGATTTATTATTATTATAGTAAGGTCTTGTTCGCATATTTTTAATCATTTTGTCCGTGCTTGTGCAAAGTTTATTTGTTTGGTGTGGGATAAAGAGGAAAACACAAAAATATAC
Source organism: Epinotia ramella (assembly GCA_947578815.1). NCBI lineage: Eukaryota > Metazoa > Arthropoda > Insecta > Lepidoptera > Tortricidae > Epinotia > Epinotia ramella. Next base: position 25,220,429 of record OX388205.1, read on the forward strand.
ACAAATCAATAAAAAAAACACCGGGTTGCACTCCGGGAGTGCCGGCAGAAGTGAAAACTCAATAACATTGTTAACAGTTTTTCGATCAGGTAACGTGACATCTTACGGTGTCACCCTAAAAATGCATTTGGCGCAAAATAAACATTATCAATTATTTAGGCGGACGGGCCGCGGGCGTGTTGAGTGCGACAGGCCGGCTCGCCCGCCGCCGGCGGCGAACAAAATACCAATTTGTTTTTGCCATTGCCAAATATTTTTCAAAGCTTTATCTCTTTAGGAATAACGTCCAAATTCGAACTACATATTCGAATATTCTCAATAGCAAAACGGTGAAGGACGCGTGAACATAATTACAAATTGATTTGCAGAATATGCTATTGCAATAAGCAAAAAAAACGGCTTTATACTCTTACGAATAGCGTTCAGTTTTGAATGAAGTCGAATTGGCTAGCAGCAAAATATAAAAGTTTGTGACCTCCTTCACATCTGACGTCACAAAAATCTGTCGCGTATTTAACAATTTTTCCCCATCCCAAAAAGTGCTCAGCGCCGCTAAAGAAGTTTTCACTTCAAAAATGTCACATAATTAAACGAGCCTACATGAACACTCAGGTATTTTCAGGTTTTTGCCCGACTACATGAAGAAAAAAGGAATGGAAGGAAGGGGTGTGATTTTAGCACCAATGATTGATACCTTTAGGAGATAGTGGGCTTCTTTATAAAATAAAATTCATTTAGTCATCTTCAAACAAAAACTAACGATTGAGGATAGCATATTCTTGAGATAAGAATAGGATATATTACTTTTATTAACTTTACACAGACTCGAAGAAAATCTAAAATAATATAAGTACCTACTTTAAAAACAAAGTTTTAACCGACTTCAGTCCACGAGAACATTTCCACATTTCTTTTCCAATTTACCACATGAACTGATTTCTGAGAGTAAATGCGTTGATTATTAGAGAAAAAAATCGAACCACTGTATGTGGGCCGATAATATTTGACGACTCGTCGATTCCACAAGGATCACCTTTGGCACTTCATTAGTTGCTACTTCAACGGAATCTTATCAGAATCTGTGACGTACTTTTGTACTTTTAAGTACATAATTGAGGAAATTCCATAAGTCATCATCAATTCCACTCCACCAAATTTATGATTTCCGGGTGTAAATACACGAGTTATAATAGAAAATACCAAAATCACTACACGCGTGCCTAATATAGTTGAGGAGTTCCCTCAATTCCTCATGGATCCCATCATCCAACTGGATTTTAGAAAAAATGGGATCACCCTGGAAGCCTATACTTCCAAACAAAAAAATAATTTACGAATCAGCTCACAAATGACGGAGTTCTGCGGTAGGTAACGAGCATTGAAAAAAAAATACAACCGAATTGAGAACCTCCTCCTTTTTTTTTAAGTCGATTAAAAAGAAAAAAAGTGTAAAAAAAACTCCAGTAATCAACACCCAGTTATCGACAGTTACCATTTACCGACACCCAGTTATCGACTGTTACCCGTACTGTGCATTTGTCAGACCACTACCATGATACATCATCAGCGTATCAGCCGATAGACGTCCACTGCTGGACATAGGCCTCCCCCAAAGAGTGTCACAATGATCGATCCTGCGCTATCCGCATCCAGCGGACTCCCGGGACCATACAGTTTTTTACTTTTTATTCTGGTTGTAAGTAGGTATATTATATTAAACTGCTCATCTACGTTATTTTTACGAATATTTACACATAAATTCAGAATATTTTATACATATTTTATGTGTTTAGTACAAAGGCGATAAACACAAAGGACACTATTGGAAAAGCAATAAATCTGTGTGACGGTGCTTTTGTTGCCAGTGTGACGTCACAGCGGTGCTCGGCGAACATTACGTGGAGGCTTGGCTTTACGGATGACTTGTTGCAAATGATATGATAGTTGACAACAATAAAATAAATTATTATTTCGTTACCAATGAACGAAGCTCATGAAAATACTCGGAAAACATCACGTTTCAATGTTATTTTGCCTACCTCCATACCTTGTGGTCGTTCAGAATTGTTTAAGAATGTCTGTTTCCACGACGTCAAAGACATGTTTATATTTTGCTGGACGTTCAACGCTGTTTCTATGAAATTCAAAAACTTGTAGACCTACTTATAAGTTTTTGAATTTCATACAATCAACTTACGTGTGTAAAAAGTTTTTGGAAAATTTCGACAAAAGAGTGTGTATGCGCTCCAGAAAAGCCGTGGTGGCCATTTGCCTCATGAAGCTACTACATAATGAAAACATAAAAAGTTCTACAATCTGTAACCCGACTGTCTACTGAAAATATAACTACTTACGGCCTCCTCTTTGGCCTCCACCAAAGAGTGCCACAAACATGGCCTGCTAAAATCATATCCCTTCCTTTCGGCTCTGCCGTCGGGCAAAAAGCGTAATGTCATTAATTTCATCGAATTCACGGAGTTTCTTATTATACAACATATCATTGTTTATTCCGTATTGTATCAAGGCTCTCGATGCGCACAATTATTCACCCTTGCAAATGTATTCCTCTGAATTAATGAATTTACGGTTACTTTTATTCCGAGAGCCGAAGTCGGTCATTGGAAACGATAAATCTCTGTTCCGTCTGCTCAATGGAGGTACCTGCTGGGAAATAGTGTTTTAGGCCCTGACTTTCCTTATTGAATAGATAAGTAGGTACTGATCATAGATATACAGTTATAATATTATTATCAAACGAAGTAACAGTTTTGCCACGTTAAAGTTTATAGGAACTGACAGCTACTGCAATCCCATTATGTAGCTATCGCGGCGAATCTTGATCCATATGACAGCTATGTCATCTCGGTATAATTTTATTCGCGGTTTAATTTAATAGTAAGACTTAAGACATATAATGACATTATGTTTTTCTGGACGTACTTATTAAACACGTTTAGAATCGAGTTCTATTGGCGCCTCGCCGCTACCTTTTTCTATGAATATGGAATTTATATCAATGGAGTTTTGGGCCAGCCTGTATTTTCCGAGATCTGCTTGCCTCATTAAAGTACCTCCAATCCAGAATCCATTTTTTCTCTAAGCCCCTTTAGCCGACCAGACCAACATAATTTACGAATGCAATTTTCAAAAAAAAACTTGACCTTACAGAAATCGACATCCACAAGTCCGAAGAGTGCCGCTCCGAGTGGGTGGAGATCCGGGATGGCTACATGCCAAACGCGCCAGTCCTGGGCCGCATCTGCGGTTCTGGAAAAGGTCCCATGATGAGGTCCACAGGGTCTAGGCTGACTGTGGTCTACCAGCCCGGGCTTAGGCTTAAGCCGTTTAAGGGATTCAAGGCGCACTATGAAGGTAAAGTTTTATAGTTGACATCATCATCATATCAGCCGAAATACGTCCACTGCTGGACATAGGCCTCCCCCTAAGAATGCCAAAGTGACCGGTCCTGCGCCAACCGCATCCAGCGGACTCCCGCCACCTTTTACCAGGTCATCAGCCCACCTTGTCGGGGGCCTACCCACGTCGCGCTTTACAAGTATTGACCAGCTTTAATAACAATTGTCTGCCGGTTAAATAATTATTCATAGTTCACTGTCCCGTGCGCGTCCCGAGCAGCAAATTTTAGTTCAATGGGATACCGGCAAATGGCTGAAAAACGGTTACAAATAATTTATCAGCCATTTGCAATTTTGAAGGACAACTTACGTACAAACAGTTCAAGTTACTATAAATCTTGTATAAGTAATAGGTATATACCTACTGGATTACAAATTCCAAAATGATTCTAGGTTTCTTTTGCTGTAAAAGTTATGGAGCGTTCCTACAATGATTTTTCATGGACGCTTCGGGACCCTAAAGGGATTCCCTAGGGGGAATGATTCAAGGCATTACACAAAAGCGTAAAATACTGTTGTGAAGAATTGCGACCTCACTGTATAAATATGAAAGAATATTTTATTTATTTATACTTAAGAAGAAGGTATGTACTATCGACAACACAGCTAACTGATTAATAAGGTTCTCAGTTAACAGTGTTGTCGTTTGTTCCAAGCTGCAAAAACATGATAAAAGTGTTACATAGTAATTATAAACCCAATGAAAGACACTAACCAGATATATTTTTTTTATTAAACTGACCAAACTTACATATTCGCCCCGAACAATTAACTTGCGATGTAGTCGTTTTGACAAAACTACACGCAGTAGATATCATGTCCGATTTGGCACAAGTTTTAACTGTTTTTTTTTTTAACTCATCTTGCATGCCTCTACCTAATTTCACGACGTTCCTAGTTATCGTCATACAAACATTTAAGGTTAATACAAATGTTTGCATACATACAAACGCCGGATTGTTCCAGTAGACTGAGAATTTCACTCGCTCGTTCAATGAATAAGCATCATGTCACTAAGTTTTATTTTTCTTATGGCAGCTGTTTGCGGAGGAGACATTGAAGTTGACAACAGCGGGCACTTGGAATCCCCGAACTACCCCGATGACTACCAGCCCAACAAACTGTGCATTTGGAAATTATCCGTCCCTGTAGTGAGTCATACAAATAAACTATGGAACTATGCTGCTACAGGTCGTGCTTGTGCGACACTTAAAACACTGATATAAGCTTGTAGTGACGGTGTGCGGTCATATCGACTGGATTAATTAATTCACATGGCACGCATAAACTCACCATCCTCTTTCCGTTGTTCCCGGGTGGACATTATGACTATAATTCCAAAATTTGGCCGATGTGGGTACTAGTTTTACGAACAACTAAGGGGAAACTAGACCTTTGGCATTAGACTGACTGCTTTCCTCACGATGTTTTCCTTTACCAACAAGTTAGATACTGTACGTTTAAAATTACTAATTATACTGGGCGTTTCCGCAAGTCGACATCCAATGTGCCTATTTTGCGTGAATCGGTGGGTAGCGCTACTCTAACCATCCCAGCTCCTCCAGAAAGTTTGTGAGTGCCTTGGTGTTGCTGACTGCGTCCCGTAGTGTGTCCGGAGACCCTATGTGTTTTTTCCTGTATACTTCTACCTGCTTACAGTCCAGTGTCTGGTTGTTTCTGTGTCTCTTTATGGCATTGCAGGCTTCAATTATCCCTACGCATTCAGCCTGGAATACCGTGTTATGTTCACCCAGTGGTTTGGATATTGTGTATGTTTAAATCCTCTGAGAACACACCACATCCCGTTCCAGTGTTCGTTTTTGAAATTACTAATAATATCTTACATTCTCCAGGACTACCAAGTGGCCCTCAGGTTCCACTCCTTCGAGGTGGAGAACCACGACACCTGCTCCTATGACAAGGTGAAAGTGCGGGACGGAGACTCCATGGACAGCCCTCTTATTGGGATGTTCTGCGGGCACAAGATTCCTCCTGATATCAGGTAAGCAACGAATGTTCGATTATATTGAAATTGGTCACTCGTCACTCACGTCATTAAGGTGGAATGTCGATACACAGGATGTATTATTCAAACGGGGCATTGAGGGAAAATCCGAAACTACATAGGCATGGAGCTCTCAGGAGTCACGAGACCGATGACTTATCAAATAGTCAGATGCAAAGGGACTATTATATCTGGAGGCTGTACCCTCAAGCCACAATCGATGAATATATGAACAACAACATCTTTACTCTGTACATCTTTGTTCCCAGATCCACCTCCAACAAGCTCCTAGTAATATTCGAGTCCGACAGCTCCGTCCAGAAAGCAGGGTTCTCAGCGATGTTCATGAAGGAGTTCGACGAATGCTCCATCATCGACCACGGCTGCAGCCACTCTTGTGTCAACACTCTTGGGGGATATGAGTGCGCTTGTGATATTGGATATGAGCTGCATTCAGATGGGAAGAAGTGTGAAAGTGAGTACCTAACTCTTGGAACCTTTGAATAGAAGTATGGCACAGCGAAATGCCTTCTCATATTTGGAGCAGCCCAACTAAGAAAGGACACCTTACAGACGGCCGCAGACTAATAATATCTTTTACTTTTCTTATTTTTGTGAGATTTTACTTACAAAAATATAGACCATAATGGTCCGTTTTTTTTATTAACTCGGTATTTGGTGTTGTTTTCTTGGTGACGAGTAAGGTAGTCAGAGCTCCTGAAGATGGGATGTATTGAGAATAAGAGACCTGCTATTTTCCCTACAAACCGAATCATTGTTAATCTCCCGCAGTGTTTCTAGCTGGTAAAGTTGGAATATCCCCTCTTACATTACGGAACTACAAAGGTAGCCCTGACTTCTGTCTTCTTCCAGACGCTTGCGGTGGTGTGCTATACGCCCCCAACGGGACCATCACTTCTCCTTCGTTCCCGGACCTGTATCCGCCATCCAAGAACTGTCTGTGGGAGATCGTGGCGCCACCACAGCATAGGATCACTCTGAACTTCACCCATTTTGATCTGGAGGGAAATAATATGTATCAACAGGTGAGACACGCCTTTTCCTCCTTCATATTTATGAAGGAGGAGAAGGAGAGCAGAGTATAAAGTATACTCTGAAGCAATATTTGAATTTAGAGGTGTTTAAGACGATTTCGTTTTTGGGGACCACTAGATGGTGCTGTCAGTTCTGTAAACTAGATTGGTCGATTCATAATCCTTAAAAAAGAGCCGAGCCGCATTGTTCTTTGGTAACCAGTGAGTGAAATAGTAACGGATTAAACGAAGCGGTCCTTCGAGCCGTTCAAAAAAAAAGTATTATAGTAGTCCTGCCATTCAAACACGAGCCACTGATTCTACCGAGAAGAAAGTTATCTAAATATTTGCAGCCAGGTTGGACCATCACTACAAGGCTGGAGGTTCTGGGTTCGAATCCCAGTAACGACATTAAATTTATATGTGTGATGAGCACGAATAGGTATTAGTTCTTGAAGTCAATAAATATTTATTTATTAACTTACACCAAGTCCCTTACTGACAGTTATTTGTATCTGCTGTTCCAGGAATGTGAATACGACAGCGTGACGGTGCACTCCCGGCTCAGCGGCGACAAGTTGCGTCGGCATGGAGCCTTCTGTGGCTCTGCGCTGCCTCCCCCGGTCACGTCTGATGGCTCCGTGCTGAGGGTTCAGGTTGGTGAACATCATCAATTGAGATAATATACCTTCCGGTAGTAACATTGTGTGAGATTCATCCGTATTCTAGTGGTATTGTAGGACCCAGATCAGATGAACATTGCAATTTTTAACGCCAAGACAATTACTCTGGTATGAACATGTTTAGTTTTCGTTGAATATGTCAGGTATCTCAAGAGCATACAGGTAGATTTAATTACTTAAAAACTTCCACGAAGTCATTTCAAGTCTACTTCGTCAGTTATTGACGCTTCAAGACCGATTCTACTTATTAACCCCCGACGCAAAGAGAGCTAGGGGTGTTATAAGTTTAACGTGTCTGTGTATCTGTGTATCTGTCTGTGTTATCGTAGCTCCCAAACGGATGGACCGATTTGAATGCGGTTTTTTTTGTGTCATAGATAATTTTATCCCGAGTGTTCTTAGCCATGTTTCATGAAAATCTGTTGAGCCGTTTTTAGGGTTCCGTAGCCAAATGGCAAAAAACGGAACCCTTATAGATTCGTCATGTCTGTCTGTCTGTCTGTCTGTCCGTCCGTATGTCACAGGCATTTTACTCGAAAACTATAAGGTGTATTTGAAAAAAAAATTTAGGATAGGTGTATTTTGTTAACCGCTACATAGCTTTGTAAGTAATTACTAAAAACATTTTTTTTTAGGGGTGCACTCCATAATATAAAACTATAACCATACATAAAACTGAAAGTCTATTTTTTTTTCTCATTGCACGCCCACGTGTGGCACATCAATCGATAGGCCTTTTAAAATAAATATAAGGTTTCTCAGCAATTTTTTTGATTAAGTGAATAGAGTCGGAGATAATCTCCTCGAAAGTCACTAAAATTGTGTCCCCCCCCCCCTCTAATTTTTGAACCGTGTATTTAAAAATATGAAAAAAAACATGCTCATAGGGCTTATCAAATTCTCTCAGCGAAAATAGTTTTGAACAAGATCGGTTCAAAGGTTTTAAAAATATTTCTAAAAAACTGCCTTCTTTAAAGAAAAGGACGTAAGTGCCATAAGATTTCAGTAACGATACGATCTTTTTAATAGGCACGGAACCCTCGTTGTGCGTGGTCCGACACGCACTTGGCCGCTTTTTTTTGATAACAGGTTTAGACCATACAGCTGTTCTGTTTCGTATTTGGAAGAACCAATGTCAATAATCCAACAAACAATTCCAGTTCACCTCAGACACATCAGTCCACCGCTTCGGCTTCGCTGCAGCCTACTACATCGACGTGGACGAGTGCGCGGAGAACAACGGGGGCTGCCAGCATGAGTGCCACAACACCCTCGGGGGCTACGAGTGTGCGTGCCGCAGTGGGTTCACTCTGCACCCGAACAAGCAGGATTGTAAGGAAGGAGGATGCAAGCATGACGTGACGCAACCGCATGGCACTATAGTCAGGTAAGGATTGTAGAACAGCTAGCAAACTAAAATCACCCCAGCCCACACTAAAGCATAGTCCGTGCTCTTTCGTATCGTTAGGTTTGTCGCGTTTTGTGTAACACTGACAATGGTAACGCTGAACTTGTACCTCTGAGGTGTGCAGCCAAAGGCCGCGATGTGTCGAGAGGGAAAGGCCTGGCAACTAACAATCTACTGAAGCAATTGACTTTTCAAACTTAAATACTGCAAGCATAATGAGAATAGTGACGACTAAGCGGAACATTATTTAGATAGCAAGCCCATTGATATAATGCACTACTTAAGCACTTACGTATCTGTATGACCATGTCTTTTGGGTGTTCGTCTGAGAGACATTAGTTTGATGCTCATGGAAGAGACGATAATAAGTATATCTCTATATATAATTGGGTTTGATTTCCACTAAGTTATGTCTCTTTTAATTTAAAGTACCTACTCTGTGTTGTATTAATCAATGATTTCAATGTTAATGTTTTCAGTCCAAACTATCCTGACCTGTACCCATCAAGAAAAGACTGCGTGTGGCAGTTCTCAACCACGCCAGGACACAGGGTCAAGCTGATCTTCAACGTCTTCGAACTGGAGCCACATCAGGTATTTATCAAGAAAACATATTATTTTAATTTATTTCCCAGCTGCGGCTGATACTCACGTCTAATCAGTGTCACCTGTAAGTATATTCGAAAAGTGATTCTTAGAATAGATGGTCATACAGCGTGGAACGGAACAATGGACTTTCCCGCAAGAGGAGGATAGTTTAGCGTTAGTGCTAACAATTTTCCAAATAAACTATGTTAATATTTCTGACCGTTTCCAAGTTAGAGTTCATCATACTTTTGTGAAAAAATCTGCATATTGCAACTCTAACGGAGAATAAGGTCCATGCCATCACTGGTAAACAATATTTTAAGGAATGACGGGAATTGCTGTCACCGGAAAGTCGAATTTTGCTTGAACCCTGAATAAGTAACAGTGAAGTTGACAAATTATCGAGAAGCAAGTCTGTCATGGTAAACATTAACATTTACAAAGATGAATTAGGGTATGCGCTATCATTTAAAGGTATTTTTTTAAATTAGAACTTTTTGTTTGCAGTATTTGTGTAGTCATTACTATTCGATTCTACTGCCCTCATATGACAATATATTTTCTTTAAGGTTCATGGAAACAATCCACCCTGTATATCTTCACGACTCTATGATACTTTGTCGTAGACACGGCGTTTTCCCGGTTATGACCTAAAGGAGCCCGTCTGCTTTTTGCGCCTTATTTCAAGATTCGGCGTTTGCTAGTATTACGAAATCGACTGCACCCTGTCCAAACTGAAAACTAAACTTTGTTGGGATGTTTTCCTTCATCGAAAAACTATTGATTTTAGTTTTTTTTTGTTCATACCTAATTTTTTTTTAAACCCAGTGGTCGACTGATCTACGAATCCACAACCTGCAAACTGAAACGCGTGGCTTACCGCTCGGATAAACTGGCTTCTGGTATAAAACGTTACAGCACAGTAAACTGTTCACTCATCACCAGCTCTTTGTAACTTCAGGAATGCGCCTACGACCACGTCACCATCTTCGACGGAGCTTCAGCCGACGAGAAGACCCTCGGTCGTTTCTGCGGGGGCAAGCTGCCACACCCCGTTGTGGCTTCGCAGAACCAGATGTACGTCGTGTTCAAATCAGACGTGTCTGTGCAGAGGAAGGGGTTCTTGGCCACGCATTCTACTGGTGAGGATTTTTTCTTGGTCTATTTTTCTTCCAGCTGTAGACGTCTTTCGGCTGATATGATGATGATAATGAATACATCTAGGGGAGACTAAGGTCAATTGGACCGTTTTTTACAAAAAGGAGTAATGTCCTAATTTTTTATGATATCTGCTCGGTAAATGTTTTAAGACTTAGCTAGGATATTTGGTTATATAAGAACTTTTTGACCTTCTAGTGTGGTACATAAGTTTTACAAAACTTCTGGAACCGTTTCAAATGACAGAGTCAGAGTCCAATGAAACAGTTGAAACATCTTAGAATAAAATATTTAATAAATTATTATAATCACTGATTAATTGAATTTCAACCCGTTCCAAATGTATAAACTGGCCCTATTTGTATCAACCCGTCTTAAGTGTATTAACCCGTCTTACTTGTATCAACTCTACCCATTTGTATAAATCTGCTCCTAAATGTCTTAACACATCCTAAATGTACCAAACCGTCCCGAATGTATTCACCGTCCTAAATGTATTAACCTTTCGTATGCCTTGTTCCGGATCTGTCCAGCACGGTTCGAACTTACAACTTGAACTTCAAGGTCATGATTTGATTGTTTTTTTTTTTGACATTTGCATATTTACGAGAGTTTATCCGCCCAAAATGGCAAATGTCTATCAACGTATTCCAAGCGCACAGAAATACGTAACGCGAAAAGAAATGACCAGATGGTTTCCGCTAACAACATTTATCTAATCATCCTCCTAGCGTTATTCCCGGTAGTGCCTCTAAAGGAGCCCGGGGCCGCTTTGACACCTAATCCCAAGATTTGGCATAGACACAAGTTTCACGAAAGCGACTGCCATCTGACCTTCCAACCCAGAAAAACTAGACCTTATTGGGATTAGACCGGTTTCCTCACGATGTTTTCCTTCACCGAAGAGCTAAACACATTTTATCTATTCTCGTTTAATTCCAGCATGCGGCGGCTACCTCTCGGCTACGGACAGCGTCAAGCACCTGTACTCGCACGCTCGCTACGGGGACGACTCGTACGAGTCCCGCGCCGACTGCGACTGGAATATCGTGGCCCCGCTCGACCACTTCGTCAAGCTGACCTTCTTGACCTTCGAGCTGGAGCCGGAGTCGCACTGCGGATATGACTACGTCCAGATCTTCGGGGGGTATGAGGGCAGCGCTGGGGATTATGGGAAGTTTTGCGGGACTATTGTGAGTATATTCTACTAAGGATCTGGTTTCCAAAGCTTCATCATTTCATGTATAAGTAGGTCTCCTTATGTTACATATGCCTCCCCCAAAGAGGCCACCACAGCTTCATCGCGTCATAAGCTCTGGGTCACAGTCGCTATAGCTATAAACTCGTCTAGATCTTATGGGGGCACACACCTAGCAATTTGTCACAACAACTTGCTATAGTTGGAATGAGAGAACAATAGAATAGAATACAATATAAGTACTCTTTATTGCATACCTCAAAACATGAATCAAATACAGGACAATCAATACCTATCAAATCTAACTATAAGTCGAGTTCAGTTCAGACTAACGAAATATATGCGAACTGCAGTCCACCGCGTGATTTCGTCTGGCGTAGGCAAGTTGGTGTGACAAATTGCATCGTTTATAGCCTGGCTGTTGTGAATAGGGGAGAGTGGGGTAATTGGAACCGCGGGTAATTGGGAACAGTGAGATGATGATAATAGAATATCTACGGTCCGTTCCACGAAGCTTCAAGTTACAATTGTACAAGTGAAATTGCCAGTCGTTAGTGGTCTGGCGCCTCAGTGATGCAAGACTTATAAAATTGCAACTTCGTGAAATGAGCCCCTAGTTTTTTTCCAATCTTAGTGATTAAGATCAATAAGCTGACCACTGAACAGTACAGCGTGAATGTGTAAGACAGCAAAATTTGAGATAGGTGACTAGCATTTAAGGCTACGTCAATTTTTATTTTTTGCTTAACTTATAATCACCCTGTATAATAAAGGGAAACTTCTTCTTCTTCCTCAGCATAATTGCGTCCACTGCTAGACATATGCCTCTTCCATGGACTAAACTGATCTGAATGCAGCGGCCCTGATCCAGGTCGGCCCTGCTGCCTTTTTAATAGCGTAAGGGGAATATTGTAACACTATCACTATCCCTTACAGATGCCACCAGAGCTTGTCTCCACAACAGAAGCGCTACTCGTCCGTTTCCGCACGGACGACTCGATCGTGTTCAAGGGCTTCTCCGCGTCGTACCAAGCGGTGAAGCCGGACGTGTGGAGCGGAGAAGACAGCTCGGAGGGCGGGGAGGGCGGGGAGGAGGAGGAGGACGAGCGCATGCCGCCGCTCGTGGTCGGCCGGAGGGGGCTGCGCGCGCCGGTGCCCAGGTAAAATAATCTACACCCTTTATATTATGTTTGCCGCGTAATTGGAGTGCGCTCTTTGAAGGATATCCCCGGAAGATCAGCTTTAAGGTAATTACTAGGTATTTTGACATGAAGCTAAGTGGAGACCATTTTTAATGACGATTTTAAATACTTATACTACCAGTTACTTTCCTTTTGTACCATCATGAGCCTGAGTTGTTTTTTTTCAGATACTTAAATGTGTCTTAAAAAACACTTACTTACACTTAGCTTAGCTGCTTCTTAAACTTAGCTGCTGCGACTGCTGTCTGCAGTCCTTTCATTTCTCAAGTTTTGTAGCGTCATGAATAAAATTTTCTTTATCGATTCGTAAAAACGAATGAAAAATACTTTGACCGTGAAATCATAGGAAGATCAGTGGTGGCCATTACGACGGAACCATGCTGAGATGGACCGTGTCACTACTACACGAAATGCATACCTTTCAAGTTAGAAACTATAGGTACCGCCTCCGTCGGTTGCTCTGATAAATTACAACGTTTGTCCCTCCTTTGTTGCCTTTCGTCCCCTTAGGCCTTAGGTATGACCACAGTATAATAACGAGTACTACCATGAGATATTTGCGATAAATTGCACTAGTGCGATAACCAATCTGTCAATTTTCCAGATTTGTGCGAAGACCCACGTGACGGTGGCCACTACCCCGGCACCCGCGCCACCGCCGCCCGCACCGGACCTTCGCAAGAACCAAGACCGAGAAGCTCTAAACCCGGAACATGTCCAAACTTGACACGGCGGACGGACACGATTATGGAATCCATGGGGATAGTACTGCGTTTTCATAGACAAATTCTAAAAATGCGTTGAGCATAAAAAAGTCCTATGTCCTTAGGAAAGGACAAAATGCGTATGATCTTAATTTATTATCATCGCGCTTTATTTATCTGTTGAACAATGTTTCAATAACGTGTAAGTCTATATAAGTATAAAACATTATATGAATAAATGCACCACTAACCGTTGGGCAAGCATCGGACAGATCAAGGTAAAATATCCTGCCTTGTTGATTTTCCTGATGCATGCTCGGCCGTCAGTAGAGTGCTCAAATGTTTTCATGGATATATTGGACACGTTCAAAGGTACACGAGTCTACTAGACTGATAACCTCGTCTGTATTACCATTGAGACTATATTTGTCTTATCCAACGGACACTTTTTTATGCATAACAAACGTAAAATTGAGCATAGTTTGGCGAGCAAAACTAATTTTTCTTTTGTCTATTAGGTACCGCGATCAAAAGTACTAAAACTAACTCAGTTTCGTAGTTTTTGGGTTCCTGAAGGTCCTTTACCATTATTCCGAACTACTGCCTACATGTTTATTGCAATATAATTACTAAAAGAATATATAAAATAATATATTATGTCACAGTCATCAATAATGAATGTTGTATTTCCAGTTCAGACAATTAATTCATATATCTAATAATCGGCTGCATGCAATTACAAATTCCCTATAAAACATCGTAAATACTGCCCCTGCCATTATGTTTATCTATTCTAAAAAGGTTAAAATCCAATTTGATTTGCACCTGAAAGAAAATATGTATATAATATCTTCATTCATAGTTTTTTTGAACTATAAATACTCACTTAATTTTATAATAAGTGTATCTAGTTACCAAAATACTCAAATGTAATTTTAGATCTGACCGATTATGTTACCATAATTTATTATGACCAGTTTGCGTTATTACAGTTTAATTTTAGAATGTTTTTTGCATGTAAATTGGGATAGTCAGAACTACAAAAACTCTTTTAATATTCCTTATATAAGTACATTCCATACCAAAGACATGATATAATTGTTCATAATAGGCCATAGTTGTTAGTAATTAAAGTACTATATGTAGGACATTTTAATATCGTTTGAGAACAAGCACAATTTAGTAATAAAATAAATGACAGACAATATTTAAAGATAAGTAATGTAATGTAAAAAATCGTTAAATGTTAGGTGTTTGGAACCATATCAATGAATGTTCTCGATTGATTTAGTCATCATGACAAAAGTTCTTCTGAAAGTACATTCAAAATTAAGTAATACTGTGTAACTAAACTGTCTAGTAATAGTAATTTTGCTTAAAAAAACATGAATTATTTTTGTATTCAACCAAAAATGTAAGGATACAGTAGTTTAGAATATAATCGTGGTGACTTTGCAGAAATAAGTATAACATTTTAATCAAAGTAGCCAAGGATGAAGTATATTTCAAAAAAAAAACTGTTAAAAATGTTACCAATATTACGAGGTAGCTAACAAAACTGAGATCTCCGTTTAGTATATAATGAGTTAATTTTCGGTTCATAATATAAAAATAATATCATAAATTACTGTACCTATTTTCCCAAACTTCCCCTTCTATTTGAATACTTTCACTATTTGACCATACAAGTATCTAGACCACAAAAACGATTAAAAAATATAGTTACTAACATTTTATCCCGTGCTAATAATACAAACTAGATAATATTATCTTCATCACTTCCAATTGTTTTATAATCCACCGAATCAAAAACCAATATTTATAAACCTACGCCATACTACCTAGGTACCACCTACCCATGTATTGTAATATCATTGTGCCAAAAGGATACTTAGTTATTTAATAAGTAGAAACCTAAGTTGTGTAAAATAATTATGCTAGTGTTTTGTAACTTAGTGGAGAAAAATATGAATGCGTAGAAGTTACATTATTTTTATTAAAATGAAATGAAAATGCTATTCGTGTTTAATTTTATGTCAAAATTCCAATACAGCGTGTCCTACTCAACTTACAAAGTGACTCTCTGTGTTTTCCTGTTTGTCTATGATTCACTAAAAGTCGGTTTAGTTATTTTAGTGACTTGCAATCTAGAGATTCGAGTGATAGAAATAGAGAAATACAAACTGTAATTTTTGCGATGCCGGTTAATGTACGGCCCGATAATCCGCGTCCTCTCTCTTCTCCATCTATCTGTCTCTCTTTTTGCATGAGTTAAAAAGATACAGAGATGTAGTGGACGTCGATTGGGCCCATTCCACTTCCGCTTGTAATTTGTAACTTGTTGCGTCATGTAGAGCCCGTTTCAGGAAGCTACAAGTTACAAATTACAAGCGGAAGTCTCTTTCTATCAAAAGGTAAACCCGTCCTCTCCCGGAGACCCCGAAAGTGGAAGGGTGTTTAACTCCCGGACGTTTCCATGTTGTTGTTTAAATTAAAATTTTGATAAATAATAATAAGGTAAATGCACCAGTTATGGACGGTAAGTATAAGCACCTTTTTTTCGTTTTTCCTTTATAATTTGTATATTTCACAATGTACGTTCTCAGGGATTTGGAGGTTAATAAAGAGTCATTTTCTTAATAAGTATTCGATGTTTAAAATTAGTTTTAAACTAGCTTCAATGAAATATAATTTTAAAAAAATGCCCTTTGCCAAACTCCATTTATGGACAAGGAAAATCCAGTTGTGAACCCCCAACTATGGACATTATCCAAATATGGACAGCTATTTATGGACAATTGAATGGTTACATTTTTAAGGAGTGTTTAAGGGTTGAGTAAGTTGGTACAATGAAATAAAAACAATTCAAATTCAATTATAAAGTAATATAATATCTCCGATATTGAATCAACAAACAGTTATCAAAAATAATATAAATATATACAATTAATTAATTATATATTAATCTATTTGGCCACAGGATTAAATAAACTCAATAAGTATATAAAATCGATAAATTTTAAGGCACCATTTTTGGACACCTAATTATGGACAGAATGTTCATAATTGGACAGAGTCATAATTTGAAACTGATTTAAAAAAAGAAAGATAAAGGTAAACGAATGTACAACTATAAGATGTAAAAACAATAAATATTTGTAAAATACCCTTCATGGACATTTTGTCCATATTTGATGGGTACAGGATTACAAAAATATCCAATCATGAACATCGATAAATTTCAAGGCTAAAATTCCTATGAGGTTAGAATATAATAATTAACCTTTTATTATCAGCCATTCAATAAATAATGTGATTTTTAACAACAATCTTACACGTGTCATTAAAAAAGCTAATAAATGTGCTGTCAAATATGGTTTACTTCACATCTGGAATGTTGGTACAACCGATTAGTGTTGCCGTTCGAAAATAAATACTTACCGGTATCTTAGTTTTGGAGGTATTTTCGAAAACTGTCCATAATGGGTCCGCGTCCATAATAGGTGCAGTTACCTTAATTGAGTACAAATTATTTTGAAAAAAGTGACCCATATGTGGGTCAGCGGGAGCCCACGGAGACAAAATCTGTGACCCATATATGGGTCAGCGGGACACATAAGCCACCCAACGAAGACCAAAAGCTGCCTATCATGGGAAAAAACTCGTGTAAAAGCGAATTTTTGCATAGTTGTAGGGAATAGTATTTTAAAAGACATACTAAAAGTACTGATGTGTGGGGTTGAAGCTAACGGGTGGAGGGGGGTGTAAAGTTCCCTTTTTTTAGTTTTCCGTAAATAACATGTAAACTGTGGCCTATAGCTAAAAATGTTCTGAAACACAAGTAATCGACATAAAATTCTCTACAAAATAGATGTATACATTTTTTCACTGGGATAAATATTTCATGAGATATGTAGAGAAGAAGATGGACAATAATAAAGAAATAAACAGAGAACAGAAACATTACGGTCCAAACTGTATAGTGGTTTCTTGATGGTTACGATGATGTCAACAGCACAAAACGAGCAGAGCAGAAGCGACGAGGTCTGACAAAAACTTCGGTCGTCATTAATTGTAAAGAAAATACGATCATCACCGTTCAACAGGAGCATTTCCTCGCCAATGAAAGTAATAAGACAAGGCTGATTCAGTTCCTTACCGAGAAGATGACAGCAGCAGGGATTGAAAAAACTTTGCAACAGGTGATGCTGCTGGCACTGTTGTCAGGTGCGGGTTGGATAAAGCTGCCTTACATCCAACTGGTAAAGGTTGCTGGAGTTCGCTGGATGCGGGTGGTGCAGGACCGGTCACTTTGGCACTCTTTGGGGGAGGCCTATGTCCAGCAGTGGACGTCTTTCGGCTGATATGATGATGATGATGATGATGACATCCAACTGTTGTTATTGGGGAGGATGTCGACTTGATAGTCCTCCTCATAGGATTGGCCCCACCACACATCAACGTGTTCTTTTTGAAACCAGAGCGTGGGAAGGTAGAGCACAAATTGTTTTCAATGCGACAACTTCAACAGCTTCCATTTGCAAAGACAATTCTCCTTCTCCACAGCTTCTCCAGATGCGACACCACATCCGCGATCCATGGAAAAAGCAGTGGGAATCGCTAAATTGTTCACTGCTAAATCAGACCTAATCCAAAAGATATCAGACATTTTCAGTGAGCCCTCTTCACCAGAGTATTGAACAGGCCGGCGAGAAGCTGTTTTTGTCGATTTACCAAGCACTACCCAGGAACAAAACAATAAATACAGCTACTCAGCTTTTTTAAGAGCATCGACGAAGCCGAAATTAGATCTGGCCACTCTTACTCCTACTAGAGGAGCTTCGAAGCAGCACTCGTTCTCGAATACTGTTTGGTTTTTATCTATTTGATCTAAATACTTACTTTGATATTATTACATATTTACAGATACAACAATGGCTCGGTAACCCCCTACCACCAACCCAACGGGGATGGGCCAGAGGAAACGATGGCATCCTAAAGCCAGTGACAACCAACGACCCAGTGGCACCTGACTCGATTCTCAAAACCATATTTTGCCGGTGCAAGACTGGGTATGGGGTGCGATGCGGCTGCCGAAAGCAGGAATTACCTGCTCCAGTGTCTGCGGTGTATGCTCCGGCTCATGCACTAACGGAGCTCCCATCGAAGTCACCGTCGACGACGATGATTATGACAATATTCTAGATTTAGAAGATAGTTAGGAATTTTATTTTTAATAATATATGTGCCATACTTACAGAAATGAGTTTATTTCTTTATTGTCCATCATCTTCTCTCCATATCTCGAGAAATATTTATCCCAGTAGAAAAATGTACACATTTATTTTGTAGAGAATTTTATGTAGATTACTTGTGTTTCAAAACATATTTTGCTATAGGCCACAGTTTACGAGTTATTTACGAAAAACTAAAAAAGGGACCTTTACACCCCCCTCCGCCCGTTAGCTTCACCCCCACCCACCAGTACTTTTAGTACGTGGTTTAAAATACCATTCCCTACAACTGCACCAAAATTCGCTTTTACACGAGTTTTTTCCCCTGACTTTCCTTCCTTGGGTGGGCTATAACTTCTATATCGTCGGTGAGATTGTCAAATCCGTTATGTGCATAATTTACGTCAAAGAAAATAATACTCTTGTAATAAAAGCCAAAACCTAGACTATAGGTTTTAATAAGCAAATGTTGACTTAACGTATAATGACATTTGGAACTTGACGTATACGTATAGAAAATTTAAATAGTAAAGAGGTTTATCACATTCACCCCGGCCAGGTGTAGTCAAGTAAACGCTTTGGCGGATTTCTAATTCGCCCTGACCTGCGCGGTGGCTCTGCGGCCACAGGTTCGCTAGTGTCTGATCTTTCTCGCTGCGGCACTTCTTGCAGTTCCTCCGATGGAGTCGGCATGGGAGTAGCCGGTGGCGAGACTGGTGGCGAATGTGTTGTGGGTGACGAAAGCGGTGTTGCCATAGGTGATGGTGATTGTCGCGGCGTCGGAGATAGCTCGTGCTCTGCGTCTTCAAAATCGTCAATTGCAGGGATTTCTTCTCCGTTGCATCCCAAAGGCGCTAGATGACGGTTCGACACAGTTGTTTCCCGACCATCCATCGTTCGAACATATGAATAGGAGGGGTTTGTCTCCAGTACCTCCACCTCTTCGACTAGTGGTTGATATTTGGTATTTCTATTAAATCTTCGCATTAGAACCTTGTTAGAGCCAGTTAGCCAAGTAGGAATTGAATCCCCGTTCGCAGATCTTCGAGAATGGCGGAACATTCTTTCATGTGGTGCACAGTTAGTACTAGTGCACAAGAGCGAACGTATTGAGTGTAATGCATGTGGTAGGACATTCTCCCAACTGTCTATCGGCAGGTTTTTGCCTTTTAATGCTAGCTGAATAGCTTTCCAGAGCGTAGAATTCAGCCTTTCAACTTGCCCATTGCCTTGAGGGTTATATGGAGTAGTACGACTCGTAGCTATTTGTCTGGAATTGAGAAAATCTTTTATTTCTGGCGATAAAAATGATGTCCCCCGGTCTGAGTGTACGTAGGCTGGCATGCCAAACATGTTGAAAATGCTGTCCAAATGCTTGATGACAGTCTTTGCGCTTATGTCAGAGCATGGAAAAGCGAAAGGGAAGCGGGAGAACTCATCAATTACAGTTAATATGTATTTGTTGTTGGATTTAGATGGAACAGGCCCTTTAAAGTCCATACTCAGCCTTTCAAAAGGCGCTATGGCTTTAATTAATTTATTTTGCGGATCAGCTCTTATGAATTTAGGCTTAACTTCAGAGCAGGTACGACATTCACTTGTCATCTTCTTTATCTCCTCAATTGAGTAGGCCAGATTCTTAGATCGAACCCAGTGTGCCATTCTAGTCACCCCCGGGTGACAAAGGGCCTCGTGAAGTGATCGCAACTTCGAAAGACGATGGCACAGACACGGGAGAGGGTATCCGCCACATAATTCTGTGTGCCAGGCCTGTATACGATGTCATATTTATATGGAGACAGATCCAATCGCCAGCGTTGAATTTTCTCGTTTTTAATTTTACTTGTATGTTTAACATCGAACATGAAGGAGACAGATCGCTGATCAGTGACGAGCAGGAATATTTTTCCGATGAGAAAATGTCGCCATTTTCTCAATGATTCGACAATTGCGTAAGCTTCCTTTTCGATGGCCGAATGATTTTGCTCACTTCGGTTGAGCGATCTTGAATAAAATGCTACAGGCCTGCCTGCCTGTGAAAGAGTAGCTGCAATAGTATGCTCTGATGCATCAGTCTCTACGGTGAAAGGCACATTATTGTCAATGGCGTGGACGCAAGACTTGACTATATCGTTCTTGAGTTCTTGAAAATCCTTGATAATTGCGTTACTTAGCGGGAACGTCTTGGTTTTCGCTAACTCGTGTATCTTTGCGGAGAAGTTCGGTATCCACTTGGAATAATGGGCGAACATACCCAGAGCCCTTCGCATACTGGGCAAATCATGTGGTGGAGTAAGTTTAGAAGAGGCTCTAATCTATCACTATCTGGTTTAATTATGTTATTCGAGATCGTATATCCAAGTATATTGATAGAGGTCTGTTTGAAGATGGATTTAGTTTGATTCAAGGTCAGAGCGTACTTCTTAGCAGCCGAGAGAAAGTTTTGCAAATTTTTGTCGTGCTCTTCTGGTGTTTTGCCACAAACCGTAATGTCGTCGAGGTAGGCGAACGTGCCCTCGAGCTTTTCCGTCCGAATTACCCAATCGATGGTTCTCTGGAAGCTGGAAACGCCGTTGGTTACTCCGAAAGGAATCCGGCGGAACTGGTACCTATAGATTTCCAGCAGCTTCGAATGCAGTAAACGGTCTCTCATCATGCAAAATCGGCACTTGGTGATAGGCGCTCTTCAGGTCTATGGCGCTAAATGTGGAATATTTGGCCACTTTTGATACTAGTTCCTCTATACTTGGAAGTGGATAGGCGTCCAGTTCAGTATATTGATTTATGGTTCTCGAATAGTCGATTACCAGACGTTTCTTGTGATTAGCGTTTTTAGTGATCAGTACTTGCGCTCGCCAAGGTGATCTGCTTTCTTCAATGACACCTTCATTCAAGAGATTCTTCACCTCTTCAATAAAACGTCGATCTTCATCACTATATCTTCTTGACTTAATAGCGATCGGTTTCCATCCAGGTGTTAAGTTAGTAAATAAAGGCACAGCGGGGCACGCTTCGGCCACATTACATACGACAAGAGGATCTTTAGGGCCGCCGAATGCAAATTCGAGAGAGGAATGCTTTTCCAGTACATCGTGCCCTATGATCATGTCGGAGCATAGATTTTCTACGACAAGAAGCCGGACGTCTTTGTAAGAGTGTTTGCCCAAGGTAAGTTTGAGACAAGTTTCTCCTTTAACTGAAGAAGTGTGATTGAGAGATGCCATAGATATTGTTTGCCGGCTGGGTTTCATGTTCAAAGAGCACAGTTTAGCAAATTCGAAATTAATAAAACTTTGAACTCCCCGTATCGAGTAGGGCTTCGGCTCTAATGCCTTTAATGTACGCAGGGACTGTAGCTTTGCGTAGGGACGATGGCGATGCAGCAATGATGCAGGCGTTAACGTTATCTGAGTTCGATGTAGCAGCGCTGGTTATGCTCTTACTTTGACAGACGTTGGCAAAATGTCCCTTTCTGTTACATAGCTGGCATAAGGCGTCAAAGGCGGGGCAAGTCTTACGTGGGTGCACGCGTCCTCCACAGAAGAAGCATTTACGATTCAAGCGATTTGGAAGGGTAGGCGTAACTGCGGAAGCGTTCTCACTCGGTACGAAAGTATTTTGTACGCTGGTGTTGTTTGAGATATTTTCGGTCGTCGCATTCACAGGTATATTGGTATAATGTAACGTGTTGACTTCAGCCATCTCCAAGGAGCGTGCCTGGTTATGGGCTTCGTCCAGTGTTAGGCAAAGGTTTTCGAGGAGTCTCTCCCTTATCTTTGTAGAGGAAATACCAGCTATGAACGCGTCGCGAATGTTATCGTCCCGATTTGTCTTGCTATCAACAGCGGCAAAATTACAATCTTTCGATAATTGTTTCAAGGCTTGAATGTATATGTCAATAGTTTCATGGCTATTTTGTCGCCGTGTGGCGAGAGCGTGGCGTGCATATAAGATGTTGTTCGGTTTTACAAACAGACGATCCAAGAGGCTTATAGCCTGTTCATAATTTTCGCACTCGCTTATATAGTTATACACATTAGGCGACACATGATTAATGAGTAATGTAAGCTTGACCTGATCGTTGCTGAGGGCCTGCACGGCAAGAAAGTTGAGGAACGTTTTCTTCCAGTGGGCCCATTCTGCGGCCGCCGAGGTTTGCGACGGGTCCCCATCGAATCGCTCAGGTCGCAGATATTTGTCCATACGAACTTTAGCCGTATTTTGCTTATTAAATTGTAATAAAAGCCAAAACCTAGACTATAGGTTTTAATAAGCAAATGTTGACTTAACGTATAATGACATTTGGAACTTGACGTATACGTATAGAAAATTTAAATAGTAAAGAGGTTTATCACAACTCTAGTAATGACACATAATAATTATGGTATTGTCTCTTCAAACCGTGCACATAACGGATTTGGCAATCTAGAGAAATTTGTTAAGTGGCAACCCTCAAGCCCAAAACTGTCAAACATAAGTCAGAATCAGAAGTGACTTGCCAACTTCAATATCTCGAGCGGGCTAAGCCGCGTTTATTTATTTATTTCACACTCATTTTGGTGCGTCTTTGACCTAATTAAAAATATCAATCGGCACCACGTAACGCTGTCGTGTCCGTTATTTTAATGTAATACAATTTCGTTAAAATGGCAGCAGTCGCGCTAAAAGTTAAAAGTAAAAACGGCCAGCAGATCCTAAAGGATTTGACCTCTGATAGTACTGTTGGTGAACTGAAGATGGTTTTGTCTAGTATTGCTGATATAAGCGCTGAAAGAATATGTGTTTTGTGTGGTTATCCCCCTAAGCCTTTGGATACTAGTGACGATTCTAAAAAACTAACTGAAATAGGTTTGAAATCTGGTGAAACTTTAATAGTGGAAGAGAAGGCTGTGCAGACACCCAGTAAGCCTCCTGCGAAGCCCGTGGAGAACGGGGTGTCCCACGAGGCGTTAGGGCCGAGCCGACCTGGCATTTTAATGAAGAAGGTGGTCCCTTCAGACAACTCTTGCCTCTTCACTAGTATAGGTGAGCCATAGAGGTCATATTATTTTATGTAATAGCAGTTCCTTTGTTTAATTTTATTGCGTATTTGCGATTGTTCTGTTATCGATTCTTGAATTGTACATAAGGTTTATTGATCATATTTTATTCTTATTTATGTTGTCTGTTATTGTAAAATGAGTTTTTTACTTGAACATAGATGCTTGAGTGTATTTTAGAAGCTTATTTAATTACAATGTTAGATTAAATCTAATCATCATAGCAATAAACTATAATTAAATTATAGTGGAATTGAATTCCCCATATTTATCTAGCTCTAAGAGGAACTACTGACCCGAGTTAATAACTTCCTTCACCGATGTATAGGATCAACTTTTGGAAAGGACATAGGATATATTTTACCCCGCAGCTCCATCTGTGTTCTTTGTGATATATGGCCTGAGCCTTCCAGTTTCCAAAAAACAAAGTCTTGACTTTTTCAGGTTTTGTATTAAATGGCCAGATAGACACATCGGTACACTCATTGATGCGACAGATTATTGCGATGGAGGTGGCGAGTGACCATGACACTTACAGCGAGGCTATGCTAGGAAAACCAAATGCGGAGTACTGCACCTGGATACAGCAGCCTAGCTCTTGGGGTGGTGCTATTGAGGTATGCATATCTTTTTGCAAGCTTTTTGGTAATGGCTTCCGGATGTGGGAGCCCTTATATCACTGCAAACATTGCTGATCTTGTTATCATTATTCTAGTAGGTGACCTGCCTACTGATCCATATTGCAAGGTTTTAGTTAACTTGCTATGTATGTCATAGAGGAGGCCTTTGCCCAGCAGTGGGACTCGGGCTAGAGAAAACGAAGAAAGTATGAGTATACATTTTTTGGGATCAAATATTGCAACTGAATTTTAAAGCAGTTATTCGCAACTGATTAAGCTAAAGTTGTGCATACATGTTTAGCTGGGACGACCATAGCAAGATACTGGTCCGAAGATGGAGACAAAAATTGGCATTAAAAAAAAACATGAGATAAACCTTAATGTATAAATACCTGTTTGGGCTTTTCTGAATTAGTAGTAGATGACTGCAAACCCCAATCACTACATAGAATGGACCTTAACAATGGACATCCTACTAATATTATAAATGCGAAAGTTTGGATGTTTGTATGTTTGGATGTTTAGATGTTTGGATGTTTGTTACTCGTCAACCGTTGACCGTCGTGTCAACCGTTTGGATGAAATTTTGCTCGAAGTTAGTTTAAAGCTTGGATAGTTTTTATCTCGAGTCCTCGCAGACGAAGTCGCGGGCGAAGCTAGTATGCTATATTTTGTCCTCCAGCTCTGCCTGGGTTGACTGTAATTACGCGGGCAGGTAGTCTTAGAATAAATTTATACATATAAATTAAATGAATATTTGCGGATAATCTCACACAAATCTACCTAGTCCCAAACTATGCTTGTGCTATGGGTAATAGACGATGATAAACATACTTATATAGATAAATAAATATGAGATAACTAGAGAAAACATCCATGACTCGGGAACAAATATTCGTGCACATCACATCACACAAATAAATGCCTTTACCGGGATTCGAACTCAGGACCTCTAGCTTCGTAAGCAGGGTCACTACTGACTAGGCTAAACTGGTTGTCAATGCAATTAAACCTAAATAATGATAACACTTTATATTTAGACCTCTTACAACATAGTGTTGTGATATCATAAACTTTAGCCATGTGTGTTGTGTACGGCATACTACTGTTGATATTCTGCATAATACATAGTAGTACTGGCATACAGAAGGTTCACTGCTCAACAAATTTGATGATTGACATGAAAATAACTAAAGTAGTAGTGTTAAATACCTTACAGACGAACATACATATCAATGTACAGAACTTAAAAGCAGCACAATAACCAGAGTTTAAGTATTTTATTTGAATAAAGTATTTTGAAAATACCTATTTTGTATTTAGTATTTAAATACAAAAAGCAAAAGTATATTGCATTTTGCATTTGAAATACTAAATTAGAAAAGTACCTGTTTGTATTTTGTGTTTAAATACTTTTTTTAAAGTATTTTGTACATCTCTGACAATAACACGCTCAGTCGGCGACGCGCGGCGCATATGCTGGTTGTCAAATAGCCGGCCTCAAAATCGCCGGAAAAGTACACCCTTCGGCCAGCACTCCTCCATGAAGGTCGACAGCTTGTCAGTTGGCAAACTCACCACAGTAATTGTACATTACTACAGAGGCCGGAAAGTATGGGGTTGCCGGCCGAGTACATATAGACGGCCGAGCGTAGCGAGGTCGGATAGTTATGAGGCTGGCAACCCCTTTTCACTCCGAGGTATGTATAGTGCTTTTCTTAAACATGCAATGAAAGAAATTAAAAAAACTCCAAGAGATCAAACTTTAATATTCATGGCTGAACGATCCTGTGCCACAAATTGTGGAACGGAAATTAAAAAAGACCATTACGGATATCTCGTCTTTGCATGTTTGAGAAAAGCACTATACATACCTCGGCGTGGAAAGGGGTTGCCGGCCTCATAACTATCCGACCTCGCTACGCTCTCTCTATATGTACTCGGCCGGCAACCCCTTACTTCCCGGCCTCTGTAGTAGTACTATTGTGGCGGGTCTCCAGCTGCTCGACCCTCAAGGCGAAGTTGGTCTTCAAAAGCAAGTGCTGGACGATCTCTTTGATCTGTGTTCAATCAGAGATTTAACAAATTCATTTCAAAATTCATCACATGTAAACATCGCAAACAAAATTAAGGTAGCTGAAAATGTTAATATAGATTTTAACTGAATCTGTATTGATTTCACTCTGGGATTATTAGAAATACTCTCATTTACTGTAACCTATATGGATTTCCATGCTTGGTAGGCTTTCGTCTGAAAAACTAAAAAAAAAGAAAACCATTATATTTAATTTAATTCTCTTTTTCTCTTTCACTTATATTATGGTAGGTAGTACGTTCAACTGTCAACTACATAACAAGTTATCTAGGTAAACCTGTAATTGGCCATACTACTGTGTATTATATCAAAAGTTACATACTTTGTATCGCTGTTGGTTTTCATGAATAAATAAAATAAATAAATAATAACAGTGGCATTATCAATTTCCAGGTGGCGATACTCTCCCGCTTCTACGGCATCGAGATGGCTGTGGTGGACACCCTCAACGCCATCATCAACCGGTTCGGGGAGGACCAGAACTACGGCCAGCGGGTGTTCCTGCTGTTCGATGGGGTGCACTACGACCCGCTGTATTTGGAGCAGTCTGATGTAAGTTTAAGGGCCTTATCTTATCACACTTGCGATTTGTGAGCGAGTTGAAAGCGAAGCGAGCGCGCAGCGAATTCGTTGCGCACTCGCGGCGAAATCGCTGCGCGCTCACTGCGGCTGCTGGCGGAGCCGAGCGGCAGAACCAACTTGCTTCGTAAAGCGCCTCTCAGTCGAGCCGTACACACACTAAACCTAGTTGCTGACCAAACTGATATTTTTCATTGTTCAATGTCCGAATTTGTTAAAGTGTGTCTGTGTGTCTTGTGCAAGTATAATAATTAGGTTAAATCAATTAAGTATTTAAGGCGCTATTGCATTAGGTTAACCTGTAGAAATAGTTGCTATATTGAAATAAATAAATAAATAAATCGCAGTGTGATAACGCCCTGAAGAGTACTTTTTTCGTGTAAAAAATGTGTCGTTTTTATCGTCCAAGAGGAAGCTAGTGGCTCTGTGGGCTGTAGAAGTCGGGAGCCCTTTTTTTTCAAAGATCTTTTGTTTTTTTTATTATGTAAATCTGAATCAACGATAAAATTCTATATAATTATTGAACCTGCTTCACAAAATTTCACGAAAATCGGTCGAGAAATGCGACCTGACCCTGAACACGATAATAAGTGACAAGATGGAGCGTCCGTCACTGGCTGACACCGTTCGATAGAACGAGACGACGCTCCTATCTTGTCACTTATCGCGTGATAAGGCTGAACATGATATGGGGTCAGCAGAAGAGAACGACATACGAAAGAAGCCTAAGCTAAAGCAGAGTTCGTTCGCTTCGCTCCCTCGTTCTTGAAACAGTTGTCGGTAGGATTCTTATATTACCAATAAAAAATAAATTCTTTAACAACTATGGACCTAAACGCAGTATCTCATGACTAAATCATGCAATTTACTTATGTTCCATACAATGGAGGTGTGCTTGGGGATCTCTGAATTTGAATCTCATTTATTTTTTAGTGGTGCTCTAATTGCAGTAGGTCCCATATAGGCATTCAATCCTCTAAAATTTGGTCCAAATGGCATCATAAACAAAATATATCAATACGCCCTTATTGTCAAGTTGGTGAAATTGTGCGATCGATTTCCTACTATTTTTAACCCCCAACGCAAAGAGAGGGGTGTTATAAGTTTAACGTGTATGTTCTGTCTGTGGTATCGTAACGCCCAAACGGATGGACAGATTTGAATGCGGTTTTTTTTGTGTCATAGATAATTTTATCCCGAGTGTTCTTAGCCATGTTTCATGAAAATCTGTGCAGCCGTTTTTGAGATATTGGACTTTGAAATGAAAACGTCGGGGGTTTTTCGACTTTTCTAAGTTGTAGTGTTAGTAGAAAAAAAAACAGTATGCTTACATTGCTTACCTTACTTATATGTGGAGAAACTACATACTGTTATACCGCCACTAATATCTGCCTTGTACTTCCAGGGCGGCATCCAAACCGTGTTCCCAGCCGAAGACCTGGAGATCTACCGCGAGGCTGAACAAGTGGCCCACGAGGCCAAGTCCTCCCGGCAGTTCACCGACCTCAACAAGTTCACCCTGAAGTGCATGATCTGCGACAAACTGCTCAAGGGGCAGGTCGAAGCGCAGAAACACGCGAAGGAAACCAAGCATGCCAATTTCGGAGAGGTGTAGCGGTGGGTTTGATTAGATCAATTACATTGGAATGCACCGATTTGGGGACCTTATTAGACTGGTGACACATGACCCGGAATTGAGTACCGGGAAAAACGCTCATACCTTCACTGGCAGGAACCCGCGTAGCGGGCGGCTACGCCGTAGGGGAAACCACGGGATCGGCTACGTGCGTAGCAGTTCTTGCCAGTGGATGCGGTAATCTGACAAACCGAAAATGCATTTGCTGGCCATACACCATGCTTCCTATCGTCCAATCGGCATGACGCTACCGATTGGATCAGTTAGGATTGGATGGATGAGTCATGCCAACAGTTATACTTGACGGCATCATGCCGATTGGTAGGGCCCCTTTTTAACCTATTGGAGGCCCTGGGCATATTAGGATAATGGGGCCCCTATGACTTTGTATTTGATCTAAGGGGGCCCCTATCGATCGCGGGGCCCTGGGCACTTGCCCAAAGTGCCCACTGGGAAAGAGGGGTCTGCCGATTGCACCATGTATGGCGGTCGGCGATCGTCAAGAGGCAAGTTTTACCGAAACAAAACGTTACGACCGCGTTTGCGTTTAACTGTCAAATCCCATACAATTTGAGGGTAAAACGCAAACGCGATCGTAGTTTTGTTTCGGTAAAACTGAATAGAGCCTCAGTTTCTTCATTCATTCGTAAATCATTACAATAATCTTTCGGCGTAATCGTCAATTCCTTTACTAAATTTGTATGAATAAACTGTTTTCTTTTCATTAACAACTGTTTTTACCAGTCTTCTCGATCTATTCTTTTTTTTTGTTTCATTTTCACGAATCCAAAACGGCTAAAACATTGTCGTCTGTCACCGGTGACGCCATGGCTTCAACTGAACGTCGCTGCCGATTGGACAATTTAAACTGATCGTGTGTGGTAAATGATAAATGAACTGCACATTGGATCAAGCCTGCAGCGTCATGCCGATTGGACGATAGGAAGTATGGCAACCATAAAAGTTTCGATGAACGAAAACATACCAATGAAATGCTAAGTAGATGGGAAGTCCCCAACACACTGCGCCCAGTAGTGGGACATAAGAGGCTGATGACATCGAAGATTGAAATCGGTGCAATATTTTCCTGTATTCCGGACGGTTACACACAATTTTTTATCTTTCTCGAATGTAAAACGCTGTTTGGTTGGTGACAATTTGCATAAACGATATTCAATGCATTGAAGCTATTTTGAAGACTAAGCTTATTATAAATCGTTACTTTTATAGTTAACTGTCTACTATCACTGTCATCACATAACATATAATAACAAAATATATATACTAATAAGACAACGCTCAAATAAGGTATAGTACTTCTGTATTTTTGTTTGTAAATAAATTGTGCTAACATTCATTTCAATTGTCTATTATTTCAAAGTTTGTATTGGTTAGCCATGGAAGCATAGAAATTCTTGCAACATCAGTTATTTTGTAATAACTGATGTTGCAAGAATGCTAGTGCATTCTCTAACTAATTCGTTAATTTTTTGGAACATGTGTACACACTGCTATTTTCCATAGGGCCATATTGTTACTATTCTTATGTATGTGTGCTATGGCAAATAATTCCCCATAAGTATTTTTGCTTATGTGTACATACTTAATATTTTACATAAATAATGATTTCAATCATAGTGCAAAATTGAAAAATTATTCGCCACGAGCAATGGTTTTGGAATTTCGTTAGCAGACGTTTCTGCTTAATAAACATTTACTGATAAAGCATGATTCATTTTGATTGTCGTAACGTAATTAAATCACAATATTTATGGTTTTTTATACAGTTAATTTATTCGTTTTAATGTTTTTTTTTTGTATAAAATCAAAATCTTTATATAAATGTAATTTTTGATTGATTTGCCACAGTTTTTACTCATGATCACTAGTGTTTTAATTTACACGGTTATTTTATTTTATCTTCAGTCTTACATGTGCTGACGAATTGGTTCAATTGTGGCAATCGTGACACAAGTAACTAATAAAACTATTTCCTAAGAGAAATTGTTTTGATTTACTTACCCCCTTAGTGAACAAAACGGAATTCAAGTTTTGTCCTTTTTTGAAGTGCTTTTGTCTTCTTCTGATGACTTGCGTCAGTGTCAATTTTGGTTGTGAGTGTTGTGACGCATGACGTGGAAAAGGTTAACCCCCTTATTCGTATAACTTAACCCTGAGCGAAAACATGGCATTGTTTTCCCTCTGGGTTGGGAGGTTAGATGGCAGTCACTTTCGTAGAACGAATGCCTACGTCAAATGTTGGGATGGCAAAACAGAGGCACGGCTGTGCAATCCTTTTCTCGAAGCCATTCAGGGTATTTTCAACATAAAACTTAACCCCGAGGGAAAGCAATGCCATGTTTTTCATTCAGGCTATTTTCAACATAAATCTTAACCCCGAGGGAAAGCAATGCCATGTTTTTCATTCATGCTATTTTCAACATAAATCTTAACCCCGAGGGAAAGCAATGCCATGTTTTTAATTCATGCTATTTTCAACATAAATCTTATTCCCGAGGGAAAGCAATGCCATGTTTTTCATTCAGGCTATTTTCAACATAAATCTTAACCCAGAGGGAAAGCAATGCCATGTTTTTCCTTTCAGGTTAGATGGCAGTCTCTTTCGTAGAACGAATGCCTACGTCGAATCTTGGGATTAGGAGGCAAAGCGGACACCGGGCTCCTCTAGGATCATCATCATATCAGCCGAAATACGTCCACTGCTGGCCGTAGGCCTCCCCCAAAGAGTGCCACATTGGCCGGTCCTGCGCCACAGGGTGCGGATCTAGGATACCACCGGGAAAAACGGTGGGAGAATGGTGATAACCGTAGTAACGTCGGGGTTATTTATCCAGTTTGTGTTGAGTCGGTATGTCAACCATGTCGTCGTAGTATTGTTAAAGTGTTTAACTAGAAATTGCGCAATTTATAGGAATACTAGCGACCCGCCCCGGCTTCGCACGGGTACTATATTATACATATAAACCTCCCTCGTCAATCACTCTTATCTATTAAAAAAAAACCGCATCAAAAGCATACATAGGGACAGACAGCGGGAAACGACTTTGTTTTATACTATGTAGTGATTCTTTGAAATATTCAGAAAATAAAATACAACTAAACTTTCTCGATTGTTTTATTTTTAACACAAAAATATACAATATCAATAAATATAGTCACATCAGCTGTATCACTTGTTACCTATTACGATTTATACACTGTTGTCATACAACACTTAGGTACGTTTATAGATTCTGTTCGGACTTACGGAATATGTTAAGAAGTACAGACAGACTATTAAGCTGCAAACGCACAGAGCGGTGGCGGGGCGGCGCGGTGCGGCGCGGAGGCGGTACCGGTTGTAATGTTCGAGCTAATATGAAAGGATCCGCACAGAAAACCGTGCCGCGCCGCGCCGCTCTGTACGGATCCTTTCATATTAGCTCGAACATTACAACCGGTACCGCCTCCGCGCCGCTCCGCCACCGCTGTCAGTGCGTTTCGGCCTTTAAACTATATTTTGGTTAAGTATATATTCTCAGCTTTATCAATATAAGACAAAAAATGAAGATAAATTAGGCAACCTCACTAGTGTTCAATATGAAACTTGTGTCTCGTATTTCAAATCAGGTCGGAGAAAGTTTCGTATTTTGTACCTTGCCTCAAATTACTAAAAAGAGGTGGTTGTGTTATTCTACAACAATTACACCCACATTTTGATTTTTTTGGTAGTTTATTAAAAAACAAAAATAGTTTTATGGGTTTTCTTCACATGTGGCAACAAAGGCAAGGTCGGATCTTCCGGTAAGCATAGTAATGCTTGTGTCGGAAGATCCTCTTCCACTACTCGGAATTGTTATTCATAAACCAACAACAAACTGGTAATAAGACTATTATAGTTTATAAAATGTTGCATAGCAAAAGATTCACCTTTAGGCCCCCCCCACACATCGACACAACGCACAATTTTGTATGAAAACGTTCACAAGACGCCGGTAATGTGGGGGGGAGGCTTACATTCTGGATATTTTATTCAGTGTCAATGAAATGAAAATAAATGGACTGATTTCTGGTGGTATGAAAATACGATGACTCTAACAACCCTGTTTCACGTTTTACGTCCGCGTCTTACTTTTGTCGACCCCATTATTTGTCTTTTATTGTTGCAGCTACATATAAAATAGTATTGAAAATTGTGCATAGATGTATAAAATAGGTCATCTGTAGGTAAAATTGCCCATCTTAGTGCGAAGTAGCTTAACTTAACTGTAGTTTTGTTTTTGGTGCAGGACTTAGTCTGTGACATGGTTAAAATAATAGCAGATTAGCACTTAACTTACATAATATAAAGGTTTGTAGGTTGAAAATGTCTTAGTTTACTTGAAAACATGTAAAAGATAATCTTCACTGGGCCGGGTAAACTCTTTCTTATATTATCATTACTATGTACACGTATTTTGTACTTCGCAGATAACTATTTGCTTCACAATAATAAATATCTCACTAATATGTATAGAAAGTTCAATTTCAACACATATAATCAATACGTTAGATACGTTAGGTACAAAAATCTCAGAGTGCAAGCATTTAAATTGTAGCACAAGCCGAAGGTGAGGGTCATAAAATAGGATCTAAGGCCTTTTTATCACCGCCTGCGGTGCGTTGTCCGTTTAAGCCTCTCACAGACTGGCGCGGTGAATGGTAAACTTGTCATTAGCTGTCTATTGACCGCCACCGCCACCGCAGGCCGCGCCAGTGTGCCAGGCCTTACGGGCGCCAAATGCTACTTGCCGTCCGGAATGACATAAAATAGATAACCTCATTCGTCGTCACAAAGTTAAAGTTATATGTGTTTTTATTGCTTTTAACTCTAATGACTTATTGCTGACCAATTGCTAAATTACTTATTAACACTTAATTAAATAGCTTTGTGTAATTAATCTTGTTTTGATATGAAATACCATGATTACGTTGTGTTCTGTAATATTTTCCAAAAATATATACAAACAGTAGAAGATTGAAAAATATCAGAAGCTTGTGAAAACCAACATGAAACTTGAAGCGTATTGCAAGCATTTAAAAACGAAATTAAGCGAAGTTTGTTATAATAAGTATAAGCAATTAAAAAAAACATAATTTCTATCTAATCTCGTTTGAATGGACGACCGATACGTTCGCTGCAAAACTAACTTGACAGAATACTTGAAAAAGTCTAGCATAGCGCGAACAAAATAAGTTAGACTTTATTTGAAATTGTTAAACAAAATTATAAGCAGGTATGTCTTTTCAGAATCTCTACAATCAAAAGTTCACATTGAATTATATTCATATATAACGCATGATTGATTTAATAATAATCATAAAAACACAATATCAGTATTCTCGACTTAGATTCGATATTTACTTATAACTATAAAAATACAACCGAATTGAGAACCTCCTCCCTTTTTTGAAGTCGGTTAAAAATATAATCTAAAATAGGACTTTGTTTGATCAAAAATGCTAAGTGCGAACGATTGCGAGTTCGTTTCGCTATTTGCGGTATATTATTGTTGGTTCTGGTGCTAAATAAAATGGAATATTTTTTGGGACAATCAACTTTTTTGTTGTGACATCGTCTCCTGGATCACTTATTAACCCTTTCGCCGCTGACTTGAACTCAAGTTCGTCACCCACCTGCCACCGATGTCATACGACGTCCAAAAACAATAGACATACGATTTGCGTGGTGTGGGTGGCTAGCATTTTTTTCTGTGGCGGCGAATAGGTTAAGGTTCACTAAATGTAAGTACCTAGCTTTTGTTAACACATTCACTGCCAAGAACCGCTACGCTCCTAGCCGGTACTGTTTTCTTCGTATGTAGCGGAAAGCGACTACGGCGTAGGCGCCCGCTAGGCGGGTTCCTGGCAGTGAAAGTGTTAATGTTAACCCCATATTTCCTAAGCATGTTAAAGTCCCAATTTTCATATTAAGTAATAACTGAAAACAAAACAAAAAAAAGTCGACTGACCCATAAGAAGCGAATGTTTAAAAATGCCAAATAAATGTAACTTCGGCAGTAGGTATCAAGATTTAGTAGATTGTGTTTACAGTCCATATTGTCAACCTCAGACAAATAAAACAAATATGTATTTCTCTCGATAACAACCTTTCACAGACAATTCACTTCGTGCAAAACATGGCTTTGCGTCCCTTTCTTTTTCTATACCAAAGAAAGAGACCGAACACAAATATTTCGGACAATACGATTGTGTTATCTTTAACCTTGGCCTAGTATACTTAGCAGCCGTTTCACAATCGCCGGATAAAGTTATCTGCCAGTTAAAATTCTTGCTATCCTTTTCTCCCGTCATATAAAAGAAAAGTGACAGCCAACATTTATCTGTCGGATATGTTTTATCTGGAGATTGTGAAACAGGCTCTTAATATAAATACTCACTGGTATGTCACATTCGCTGTTAAATAGTCACCAGAACGAACATTATGACCGCTTTTAGCGGATTTGAACCTTAAATAGTAAAGAGTATATGTACAGATATACAGCAGAAACTGATTTTGATTGAGTTTCCCGGTGTATATCTGAACATAATCAGCTGTGAATTCTTACCTTTCACCGCGCGTCGACACTCTTATATTCTTAAGCATAAAGCCTAATTTCGAATGTCAACCCGAGCTCATGAAACGCAATAATTTGATTTAAAAGACAAATGCAGTGCAGAAAGATTAGTATAAGAAGGCTATCGTGTTTTCCGATTGATTTTCTACCTTAACATTTTTCTACATTTTGCTCCCGAATAAACAAAGTTTCTCAACATTATATATCTCTGATAAACGTTATTCATAAACACCGTTTCAGAAACAAAACGTTTCTTACCCCTCATAAAACTTAAAATGCCTCTGCTAAATAAAATGTGGTTTGTCCCTTTCTTACGAACACAAATGTCAAAGTGACAGATAAGGACAAACTAATTTTGACGCCATTTTATTTAAAACAGGCTTATAGAACCTTTATGAATACGGTCGTAGGTGTATATGTGGTTTATGTTGATGGGTCTTCTGTATTCAAATCAAACTGTCACTAGCATTTGCCTATCGCTATACAAGAGCAATAAAAACGCACATATTGTACAGAACTTTTATACAAAATGTACAATGGCATTACGTATAGGTAAAAAACTTAGCCATGGCTGACGTGCTCGAATAGGCACTTGTTATGTTTGTATTAAGCCTCTCACAGACTGGCGCGGCGCGGTGGCGGTCAATAGTAAATTTGACAGCTAATGACAAGTTTACTATTGACCGCCGCGGCCAGGCCGCGCCAGTGTGTACCGGGCATTAGATATGTAATGTTTATTCGAATGCGTCACCCCTACATACACGAAAGGCTTTATTTAAGTAAGTTTTTTTTACCTATATTAGGATGGGGTTGGGATATATGTCAGTTCATTCAGGGCCCTCGTGCTGATGACGTCAAACGACGATTTCTAATAGTCTTTTCGCAAACAGTTACGACTTACAGTAGTACCACAAATATAAGTTACATCGGCAATCTTCGTCCGCGACGACGAGTGCTGACAAGTACCGAATGAAATCGAACGTATGACCATTTCAATAAAGACCTTGTTGCGCTATATGTACGGTGCAATATGCAGTGACACGCGGGAAAGCTCATGGCGCCAGAATGCGCTGCCTTATGATTGGTTAAAATGTTTTCAAAAAATGCTTTGTGCGCAGGTACATCGTTGTAACTTATATTTGACGACCGGTTAGTCTAGTGGGTAGTGACGCTGCCTACGAAGCTGAAGGTCCTGGGTTCGAATCCCGGTAAGGGCAAATATTTGTGTGATGAGCATGAATATTTGTTTCTGAGTCATGGATGTTTTCTATGTATTTAAGTATTTCTATCTATTAAATATATCGTCGTCTAGTACCCATAACACAAGCCTTATTGAGCTTACTATGGGACTAGGTCGATTTGTGTAAGATTGTCCCCTTATATTTATTTATTATTATTTATTTATTTTATTTATTTGCGGTACTACTGTACCAACCTCTTTAATTAAAATGCTACTTGCTGTCCGGTATGACATAAAATAGTTAACCTCATTTGTCATGTCACAGAGTTAAATTTATTAGTATTTTATTGCTTTTAACTCTAACGACTTATTGCTGACCGATTGCTATATTAATTATTAACACTTAATTAAATAGCTTTGTTTGGAGTTAATCTTGTTTTGATATGAAATACCATGATTACGTTGTGTTTTGTGATATTGTCCAAAAATATATACAAACTGTGTGCATTAAAATCAGCGCTTAAAATGTCTTTGACTGACATTGTCATTCAATGAACATAAGTCGACGTTGTAATTGCGAATTTATTGTATTTTCAGAAATAAATATAGTACCTATTTATTTTTACTACTGTATAAAAAGTTGCTATACAATGTCATCTTTACATGAATATTGTTACGATTTTCCGTTTTTGGAGATTCGATAAACAGCTTCATTAAACTTATTTTATCTATCACAACATCCTGTGTGCAAAACTATAGGTCATTTTTACGTCATCGGCACGAAAAGTGCCCCGGTTCAAATACATTTTGACGTGTTTATATGGCAAAACTGTCATCTCCAACCCCAGCTGTTGTCCACTAGAATCCCCTAGCCTGATCCCCAGGGGAAAAAAACGGTTAGGTTTTCAGGTGAACTGCGACCCTACAGCGCGCGAGCCGAGCGAGCGAAGCGAGCGTGACGCGGCAGCGTCCGGTGAAGCGCCATAACCGAACATTATCATTTTTTCCTAGTTGAATATAAAATAATTGCCGCTAGGTTCCCCTGGATGATCGGGGTCAGGTGATTAAAGTGGATAACGTGATTTTAATCAAGGTTTGATAATATTTGTCATCGATGTCCGCTTCCATTGCACTCGTTATTGTAATAAATCTACGGTCGATGCTGCACGCGTACAGCGTCAAGTTGTATGGAAGTTCAGCTACATTTCTATAGAACAGTGTTTTTCATACTGTGGGTCGCGACTCGACCCCTAGGGGGTCGCGGCTACCCATATTTTTAAAGTTAAAGTGCTGTAAAGTGCCAAAAACAATATGCAAACTTATACATATTCAACATACCTTCTGTTAATAAAGGTTATAATAAGTATTTGATATTAGTACAGTAAGCAAATAACTCAAGACCAGTGGTCGCGAAATATTTTTTTCTGTACCAATGGGTAAACTACTGTACTGAAAAAGATTGAAAAACACTGCTGCAGAACATGACGCTGTAAGTGGCTTGCGACGTTAACCGGAGACTAGACTTAGACTAGCTTACTGTGCGCTGTTCTTAGGGAAGGAGAACCTGGGCAGGGAGATACCGAATTTGGTCTCGAGACCGGTGAGGACTGGTATCGCGACCTGGTACCCGCCGATGTGGTGCGGCTTCTTCATGATTTCCTCGATGGGGGTGGCTACGTTCAGCTCGGAGCCGGCTGGTCGGCTGGAAAATGAAGTTTAATTAAATATCAGTCAAGAGGGTTCGTCGGCTGGACAGTGAAGTTTAATTAAATAACAGTCAAGAGGGTTGGTCGGCTGGACAGTGAAGTTCAATTAAATAACAGTCAAGAGGGCTGGTCGGCTGGAAAGTGAAGTTTAATTAAATATCAGTCAAGAGGGTTGGTTGGCTGGAAAGTGAAGTTTAATTAAATATCAGTCAAGAGGGTTGGTCGGCTGGAGAGTGAAGTTTAATTAAATATCAGTCAAGACGATTGGTCAGCTAGAAAGTGAAGTTTAACTAAATACCAGTCAAGACGATTGGTCAGCTGGAAAGTGAAGTTTAACTAAATATCAGTCAAGACGATTGGTCAGCTGGAAAGTGAAGTTTAACTAAATATCAGTCAAGACGATTGGTCAGCTGGAAAGTGAAGTTTAACTAAATATCAGTCAAGACGATTGGTCAGCTGGAAAGTGAAGTTTAACTAAATATCAGTCAAGAGGTTTGGGCGGCTGGAAAGTGAAGTTTAATTAAATATCAGTCAAGAGTAACAGACCCCTGTCGCATTTTCGCACAACTCTGGGGTGCCGATACACCCGATCGCGTTAGGAACGAAAGAGTACATACTAAGCGACGAGCGCGTGCAAGCGGGATGTCATGAGTAGAATTTTATATATTTTGTAACTGAAGAAAAGTTACGATTTTCTATCTATCTACCTTGACAATATATTTCAACAATCCTACTTAATATTCTAAACTAGCTTCCGCCCGCGACTTCGTCTGCGTGCATCCAAACTTTCGCATTTATAATATTAGTAGGATGCGAACATTTGGATATTCGTTACTCAATCACGCTTAAGGGGTTAACCAATTAGGATGTCGTTTTTCAAGATAGTTTATAGCTTAGATACATAGGATAGCAGGACTACGCAGACGAAGTCGTGGGCGGAATTTAGTTTACCAAAGTAGCCAAATATATCGGAACACGACTTTATTACTATAAGAATAAGGAAGTGTTACGATATATTTGGCTACTTTGGCTGCTACTAACTATGTGATGCTGACTGTACCTACAGGAGTGGTGATATAAATCTTATCTGGATCTTGTTTTTTATTTGCACTTAAACTAAACAAACTTCATACATATTATATACCTTTATAACGAAACAAATTATTTATTTAAATATTATTGTTTCGTTTTATTTTTAACGAGGAAGTTACCCCGATCATTTTTAACCGATATGATACAGAGAGAAAGAATATTGGAAAAATAAACCATCTTCCTCTGTAGCCCCCAACAGCCAGTCCGACAGTGGTGCCAAGGCGGTGAATAAGTCTTACAAGAGGATACAGAGAGGGCGCTAGTCTTAGCGGGAACGTAATTGAAAAGTATACAACTTCCGTCACTGTCCTCGTAGCTCAGTTGGTCAGAGCAGTCTAGCGTTAATAGAAAGGTCGCAGGTTCGAATCCTGTCGGGGGCTACAGACGAAGATGGTTTATTTTTCCATTATATTCTTTATCTCTGTATCATATTGGTTAAACTTTATATTATTTCGCACTCATAATTTAACCAGACTTGGAGATTAAGTGAAAGTTATTAATGATACTTACGATCCTCCGAAATCGACAAAGAAGAGACGCTGTAGGATTTCATACGTCACCAGCGTCACACCGAACTGTGGCGATGAGCGGAACACACGGGCTGAAAACAAGTATAACGTTTATTTAGTGATCACCAGAGCCCGTAATTTTCATGCCGATGACATCAATTTGACGTCACGCTGCATATAGGATGATCCCAAATAGTTTTATTGTAATTATTAATCATTAGTCGTCAATCATTTTAATCATGTACAAATTACTTCAAAAGTAATCTATTCACTCGTGGAACAATTAAACAATAAATATAAAAAACAATTAATAGGTAATTAACCCATGGTTCTATTCGTGTGATTTAGGGCTTGGCCGAGCCTTGAGGAGTTCAGCCATTAAAGTCAAAACTAGCGATAGCATACCCATTAGCACTGACGGCGAGTCTTCAAGGCTCAGCTGAGCTCTTACTCACACTAATATACTTTGTATTCAACTTATTGACAGACATTTAATTGCCTTTCTTTATTTGTCAGGATACAGTAGTTAAAAATGGTCTTAGGTATAATATACACGTTCTTGCATTCAGCATGCATGCACACAAATATGTATCTCTTATAGAACGCCTTACACAAACACGGTACATATCTTTCTGGTAACGATGATGAGGTTTATTTACCAACCGAGCTTTCTGGCTTCATGAAAGGTCTAGAAAATTCTAAATCTTTCCTCCATACAGACATAGGCATCTTGGTCAGCCTTTGCCATTTCCCACAACTGGTGTCGATTACGCTGGACCACTTTTCCCTACACTTACCAACGGATCCCTTCCAGAAAGCCCTGAAGCCTTCCTCCACGTATATCTCCCTGGTGGCATCGATGACCCCGGTGTCTTCACTTACCAAAGGATCCCTTCCAGAACACCCTAAAGCCTTCCTCCGCGTATATCTTCCTGGTGGCATCGATGACCCCGGTGTCTTCACTTACCAACGGATCCCTTCCAGAACGCCCTAAAGCCTTCCTCCGCGTATATCTTCCTGGTGGCATCTATGATCCCGGTGTCTTCACTTACCAACGGATCCCTTCCAGAACGCCCTAAAGCCTTCCTCCGCGTATATCTTCCTGGGGGCTTCGATGACCCCGGTGTCTTCACTTACCAACGGATCCCTTCCAGAACGCCCTAAAGCCTTCCTCCGCGTATATCTTCCTGGTGGCATCTACGACCCCGGTGTCTTCACTTACCAACGGATCCCTTCCAGAACGCCCTAAAGCCTTCCTCCGCGTATATCTTCCTGGTGGCATCTATGACCCCGGTGTCTTCACTTACCAACGGATCCCTTCCAGAACGCCCTAAAGCTTTCCTCCGCGTATATCTTCCTGGTGGCATCGATGACCCCGGTGTCTTCACTTACCAACGGATCCCTTCCAGAACGCCCTAAAGCTTTCCTCCGCGTATATCTTCCTGGTGGCATCTATGACCCCGGTGTCTTCACTTACCAACGGATCCCTTCCAGAACGCCCTAAAGCTTTCCTCCGCGTATATCTTCCTGGTGGCATCGATGACCCCGGTGTCTTCACTTACCAACGGATCCCTTCCAGAACGCCCTAAAGCCTTCCTCCGCGTATATCTTCCTGGTGGCATCGATGACCCCGGTGTCTCCACTTACCAACGGATCCCTTCCAGAACGCCCTAAAGCCTTCCTCCGCGTATATCTTCCTGGTGGCATCGATGACCCCGGTGTAGGTGGTCTGGCCGGTCCTGGCCACGACCTGCAGCCGGGTCTTGATGACGTCAGCCGGCGTGACGAGCGAGGCGGCGGGCACGCCCGCGATGGCGCCGGCCGCCAGGAGTGTCAGGGGGTGGTTGTAGCCGTTCTCGTCAGCGAATTTCGCCTGGAATTACAAACAGGGGTGTAGACACTAAATAAAATAATCAATAATGTCATATTTTTCGAAAAAGGAATAGAAATGTAGTCGAATAGAGAAAAAATCAACGCAAAATAATCGCGAAGTTAAAAGTGTCCAAAGTTTTAAGAAGGGGTATGTTCTGTCCCTTTTTCGCAAAACGCAACTTCATATGAAACGATGACGCTTGAAGATTGTGACGTCACTAATAGACGGCAACGTGCCGCGCCCCGTCGTGTTCGGCGCGGCCGTCGACGTGGTCCCCCGGCAGCATCCCGTAACGTGACGTCACTCACTGTTTGCGTTCTCTCTCTAACAAGCAATATTAAAACGGTTGTAGCTTCGTAATTCTTTGAAATATCTAAATGGGATTTTCGTCACTAGGCATATTTTTTTGCCTTCTTATTTTAGAGTAATAATTTAATAATTATCGAGTCTATACCCCTATTACTCAGATTTTATTATTTAGTAGCTACCTACGCGACTTCGCGATAGTGAAAATGCCCTTACATCCAATATTTGATAGCTG
The DNA here is from genome assembly GCA_947578815.1 of Epinotia ramella. NCBI lineage: Eukaryota > Metazoa > Arthropoda > Insecta > Lepidoptera > Tortricidae > Epinotia > Epinotia ramella. The sequence continues at coordinate 25,262,546 of OX388205.1, forward strand.
TCATCCCAGTACAATTTACGTCTTCATATGTCATCATTTACGTTTATCGTACCGAAATGACGGCTGTCAAATATCGGCTGTTAAAAAAATCCAAGTATAGCTTATAACAAAAAACGTAGGGAAACCCGCGGAATAAAATATAGCCTGTGCCCATCCAGAAAAACCATTCTACACACTAGTAACAGATGTTTAAAATTGGATGTACGGTTCTGGAGATTACCCACTACACACAAACTTACAAAGCTACAATCTCACAGACTTCCTCTTCATTATACAGGCTGTAACAAAAATACCCCTAAAGCCGAAAGGGGGTTAAAAGGCCCCGTGTAAAGAGTCTATTGCCAATATTTGAAAACCGTAGTCCTCGAAAAAAATTATCATATCATAATCATCATTGAAACGCAACCTTGATAACGTAAAACTAACGAGCGAGAATTACCCAGAAAGTAATTGACATTTTTACCTAATTTCCTCCGAGAGGTAAATGACAACAACCGCAACAATTCGAAATCGCGGGAACCAACAAACAATCTGTGCAATTTTTTTGGGCGCCATTTTGGCCGAGAATTCGCGGCGGCAGGGACCCACATCACTACGCATTGCGTCGGTTCTAAGTGTTCTAACGAGCCCAAACTCAACGGGGTTACGTCGGTTAAAACTGAATTGCCATGGCCACCTTCTGTCTCCATCATCAGATCAGCTCGATGGTACAATAAAATTGAATTGTCATCCAAACTATAACTTTACCCAAGATTTCAGCCCAATCGGTTGAAGATATCTGCTTCAAAATTCAGTTGCAAGATTCCCGGACAAACATATGTTGCATTGCAGTCCGTTTTACTTCATTCATGAATGCAGTATAGCTGCGCAGTAGAGGATGTGTCGGTTTGGAATTATCTGTGGCAAGTCTATGACAAGTGACAGTTGACAGGTCAAAGGTTTTGCCGTTATGGAAAAGTGCAAGTAATCTAAGGAGTTTATAAATTGTTAATAGTTACTTAAGATAGTATAAGAATTGTTTGTTGTTTCTCTTTTCAGGTAAGATATTTTTGTAATTTTATTCCACAAGAAAAGTCAATTGTGCTAAACCTAAGTATTAGTGAATAATAAAAAACCGTTCTCTTTTCAGAGTAACTCAGTACAGTTTTATTTCACCACTTCGACATCCTACCATTTGTGTATAAAACACATTATTATAAATAAAAAACATACCTTAACATGAGCATAAGAGGGGAAGTATATCGCGCTGAAAGGCATGTCCCTCAGCAAGCACGCCCTCGCGCCCTTATAAAGGCCGAACAGGCCGAGCTCCTTCACCACGGCCCACGCGCGGACCTTCTGCGCGCCCGCGATCTCGCCCGCCACCTGCAGGCGGATCTTCACTATCTCCAGGGGGTTCGTGAACACTACTTGGGACCCGCCCGCCTGAAAATAATCATTATTATGTATTATTAAACTAGCAATATTTGTAATTCATTCATTCATAGATTCACGCCTTTATGCCCAAAAGGGACAGTAGTACAGGCAGCGTCATATAGTTAGCAGCAGCCAAGGTAGCCAAATATTTCGGCACACGTCTTTATTACTGTAAGAATAAGGGTGTGCTACGAAATATTTGGCTACTCCGGCTGCTACTAACCATATGACGCTGACTGTACCACAAATATAAGTTACAACGATGTACCTGAGCAGAAAGCATTTTTTGAAAACATTTTAACCAATCATAGGCAGGGCGTTTGCGCGGGTAAAATCTTCAACGCCCATTGGCCTAAATTTTGCGCGCGACGCCGGCAGCTCCGGCGGCCGCCATTTTGTCTTGACGCTATGAGCGGGAAAGCAGGAGTTCTCCTGTCATTGCATATTGTACCTTACGTATAGTGCAACAAGTTCTTTATTGAAATGGTCATACGTTCGATTTCATTCGGTACTTATCAGCACTCGTCGGCGTGGACGAAAATTGCCGATATAACTTATATATGTGGTACTACTGTAGAGCACATAAAACTATTATTTCAGTGCCACTTGTAGCATAAATTGGGTATAAAAGATCGACAAAATGTGATATCACAGTGATAGGTTGCTCATCGCTCACAACACACTTCAAGCCTGCTCCCTTAGTCGACCACGGGAAGGGGGTGGTGAAATTCTAACCCGACACCACACAGAGGATATTTGTAATCACGATCTCGAAAAGGGCGCTAACTAGGGAATGCAATAACCGATCATATTTCATTAACCGAATATGATTTCGGTTATGGTGAATATAACCGAAAACAGGTTATGATCGGATACGGTTATTTAATAAAACATGAAAATTATCGGTTAAACACCAGAAAATAACTACTAGACCATTTTGATATCATGTGGCAATTAAGTTAGACTGTATATGCACCTCTAGAGTCAAACCACCACTAACAAGCATGAACGCACTATTTTTATGTATTTTCGACTAAAACTGTACTGATTTGTCAAAATCACAGAAACAATGTAAGGAACTTAATTTATTTTAACACGTTCGCAACCAAGAACCCGCCTGGTAGGCACTCGTAATGTTTGCTCAGATGTTTGCGCTAGAAATCATCCCCTAAAGGGATAAAATGGGGGATGTAAGTTTGTATGGAGCTAACGATATAAACGAGTTACACGCGGGAGTCGCGGGCAGAAGCTAGTAAATAAATAAAGTTAATACTCACACAAGCACCAGCGAATATTTCAGCGTAAAGGCTAAGATTTCCATTCTTATCCATTAACTTGTCTCGAACTAAATCGTTGATCTGGAAACAGATAAAAAAAACACTAATTAGTTCATTCTTGATAAGGCTTCGAATGATGCGAAATCGCGTAAAGTTTGCTTAGTCTGAATCAGACTAAGCAAACTTTACATATCACTTTAGCTGCAGCACATCTTTGGTAGATATTCACCCCTAGAAGTCGAATATCTACCAAAGATGTGCAAGTAGGCTTAATGATGCGAAATCGGGTAAACTTTACATATCACTTTAGCTGCAGCACATCTTTGGTAGATATTCACCCCTAGAAGTCGAATATCTACCAAAGATGTGCAAGTAGGCTTAATGATGCGAAATCGGGTAAACTTTACATATCACTTTAGCTGCAGCACATCTTTGGTAGATATTCACCCCTAGAAGTCGAATATCTACCAAAGATGTGCAAGTAGGCTTCGAATGATGCGAAATCGGGTAAAGTTTGCTTAGTCTGAATCAGACTAAGCAAACTTTACATATCACTTTAGCTGCAGCACATCTTTGGTAGATATTCCACTTCTAGGGGTGAATATCTACCAAAGATGTGCTGCAGCTAAAGTGATATGTAAAGTTTACCCGATTTCGCATCATTAAGCCTACTTGCACATCTTTGGTAGATATTCCACTTCTAGGGGTGAATATCTACCAAAGATGTGCTGCAGCTAAAGTGATATGTAAACTTGCACAGTAGGCTTCCAATGATGCGAAATCGGGTAAAGTTTGCTTAGTCTGAATCAGACTAAACAAACTTTAGATAGCACTTTAGCTGCAGCACATCTTCATCATCATCAGACTGTCTGATCGACTTCTAGGGGTGAATATCTACCAAAGATGTGCTGCAGCAGTGTTTCATCTTTTAATTGTGACATGATGCATGATTGAGTGATTACTTGTATTGCAACACAACTTAGCATATCTCTGGTAGATGTTCACCTAACGCCGTATTCGCAACACAGGAATAAGCACTTAAATCAGATCACCCCTCACCGTGTGCTTGATGGCCTTCTCCTAAGTTCTAAAGATACATTTAAATAATACAACAATAGAACCTGTACATGTTGCATCTTTCCTTGGCCTTACAATTGACAAAAATCTGAATTGGAAAGCACAAATTGATAGCGTATGCAGTAGACTGGACAGATTCGTTTATGCGTTACGGCGACTTAAGGCAGTCGCATCTCAGGAAGCAGCCCTGTGTGCATATCATGGATACGTATCATCTGTGTTACGCTACGGACTAATCATCTGGGGTAACTCAGTAGACATACAGAGAGCATTTGTAGCACAGAAAAAGTGTATTCGAGCTGTCTGTGGAAGTCATTACCTTGCCCATTGCCGACCAATATTCAAGGAGCTGAAAATTCTCCCCTTACCTTGCCTGTATATATATGAAGTAGCTAAGTTTGTGAAAAAACATCCGCACTTATTTCCCCTGCATAATGTTGTTCTGGACAAAACTAACGGAGATACCCGTATAAGCTGTATGTACCCAGGCAATCAGTTACAGTTTTTAGTAAATATATATATATTATGGCTATTAAATTATACAATAAAATACCGAATGACATAAAACTATTACCGAATATTAAATTTGAAAAAATACTGTTTAATTGGCTCCTTGACAAGTGTTTTTACACAATGAACGAATTTTTTGACCACTAGATTTATATAAGTGCATTGACATAGTATATTGATTAGTTTATAGTTATAATTTAATGTTAATGTGTGCAGCATGCTTGAATAAATCTATTATTGTAATTTAATTCTAATGTAGTAATTTTTATCAGATAATGTAACATAACTAATATTTCCACGCCGATTCGCGGCAGGATATGCTGAGCATAATATAATTATACCATCAACTGTACTGTACCATATTCAAGGAAATAAACATATTCTATTCTATTCTATTCTAAGGTATTTTCTAGAGAACAGGCGTCACTCTCGCGTGTCCTACTAGAACGCCAACCTCTAATATCCCTCACCGTGTGCTTGATGGCCTTCTCCTAAGGTATTTTCTAAAGAACAGGCGTCACTCTCGCGTGTCCTACTAGAACGCCAACCTCTAATATCCCTCACCGTGTGCTTGATGGCCTTCTCCTAAGGTATTTTCTAAAGAACAGGCGTCACTCTCGCGTGTCCTACTAGAACGCCAACCTCTAATATCCCTCACCGTGTGCTTGATGGCCTTCTCCTAAGGTATTTTCTAAAGAACAGGCGTCACTCTCGCGTGTCCTACTAGAACGCCAACCTCTAATATCCCTCACCGTGTGCTTGATGGCCTAATCCTAAGGTATTTTCTAAAGAACAGGCGTCACTCTCGCGTGTCCTACTAGAACGCCAACCTCTAATATCCCTCACCGTGTGCTTGATGGCCTTCTCCTAAGGTATTTTCTAAAGAACAGGCGTCACTCTCGCGTGTCCTACTAGAACGCCAACCTCTAATATCCCTCACCGTGTGCTTGATGGCCTTCTCCTAAGGTATTTTCTAAAGAACAGGCGTCACTCTCGCGTGTCCTACTAGAACGCCAACCTCTAATATCCCTCACCGTGTGCTTGATGGCCTTCTCCTAAGGTATTTTCTAAAGAACAGGCGTCACTCTCGCGTGTCCTACTAGAACGCCAACCTCTAATATCCCTCACCGTGAGCTTGATGGCCTTCTCCTAAAGTCTTTCAGGGTGAACACTATTTACTACAACCAAAATTCCCTGACTTTTCCCGGTTTTCCAGGCGTTTTTTCAAGTTTTTCCCTGACCATAATCTTAAATGTAATCAATATAAAATATATAATTGGAATGCATTTTCGAGTTTTTGCAGAATTAGCTGCTAGCAAATCACAATTTATAAATACAATGGAATAATATAAAAACGGAAAAAATAGCTCAGTTGGTAAGAGCGAAAGCATAGTTAGACGGAAATCGTGGGTTCACATCCTACGTCAGGTGACGTTTTTGTACCGTTTCATTGTATTGTTCTTTGGCAGCTCCTTCGAGAATTTTTGCCTTTTTGCTTCTAACTCTCTGACGATTTCCGCAGTTTTTCTTTTTTCTGCTCTGAACTTAAATTTTGCTTCTTTTTGTGTAGCTCCTCCGTGTACAAGGAGTGAGCATTACGAGCCGCGTGGATAATTTTTTTTTTTCAATATTTAGTTTGTCTATACACCGTGGTAGGATATAGCGTCATAAACGCGTCTTTGCGCGATTACAGACTCTTGTGAAAGATTTTTCACTAATATCTCCTTATTGATGGAAAAGGCACTTTTGGCGTTATCTGCTTCATATCCTCAGCCGGTTATTTTTGACAAATATGTTCAACACTTTATCGAGCCTCTCTCGTCGTCGGAATTCTGAATTGACTGCGATTGCGGGATCGAAACAAGATATTCCCTTAGTCAAAGCATACGAAAGTGGCGATGTTTGGCACAATGACACGTAAAATTCTCTCTCCTAGACTAACTTCTAGACTCTTTTGTCAGTCTTGATGAATACGCAATCTTTGATATCGCGGCTATTTCGAAGAGCATTCTTTACAGCGAAGCCTAAGTCGATTTCTTTCGCGTTTATCAGATTACACTCCTTTTTCAAGTCAATGGACGTGATATTAGTGGCAGAATCCAATACATCCGCTTTAACAACTCTTTGCATGATTTTTTTCAGTGTAGCCAAAAATAATTCGCATAAAAGTGGAGCAAGTGGTGCGTCGGATTGAATTAGTACATTACGTACCTAGGGCGGTGAATTCGTGAATGGCCCCAGCAGGCGTTTGTGGCCCGAACCGAAGGTGAGGGCCATAAATATGCGATCTGGGGCTTTACGAATTACCGCCCGTGGTGAGTACACAATTTTACGTCTTCATCTGAGCACAATGCGAGTTTTACCGTACGCGCAGCCCGTATCCCTCACCGTGAGGCGTCACTATCGCGTGTCCTACTAGAACGACAACCTCTCATATCCCTCACCGTGAGCTTGATGGCCTTCTCTTAAAGTATTTTCTAAGGAACAGGCGTCACTCTCGCGTGTCCTACTAGAACGCCAACCTCTCATATCCCACACCGTGAGCTTGATGGCCTTCTCCTAGTCTTTTCTAAAGAAGAGGCGTCACTGTCGCGGGTCCTACTAAAACGCCAACCTCTCATATCCCACACCGTGAGCTTGATGGCCTTCTACTAAAGTATTTTCTAAAGAACAGGCGTCACTCTCGCGTGTCCTACTAGAACGCCAACCTCTCATATCCCTCACCGTGAGCTTGATGGCCTTCTCCTAAAGTATTTTCTAAAGAACAGGCGTCACTCTCGCGTGTCCTACTAGAACGCCAACCTCTCATATCCCTCACCGTGAGCTTGATGGCCTTCTCCTAAAGTCTTTTCTAAAGAACAGGCGTCACTCTCGCGTGTCCTACTAGAAAGCCAACCTCTCATATCCCTCACCGTGAGCTTGATGGCCTTCTCCTAAAGTATTTTCTAAAGAACAGGCGTCACTCTCGCGTGTCCTACTAGAACGCCAACCTCTCATATCCCTCACCGTGAGCTTGATGGCCTTCTCCTAAAGTATTTTCTAAAGAACAGGCGTCACTCTCGCGTGTCCTACTAGAACGCCAACCTCTCATATCCCTCACCGTGAGCTTGATGGCCTTCTCGGGCGCCACCCCGATGAGTTGCGGCACGAGTCCCCGGTAGAGGCCGAACACGCCCTCGTGCCGGATGACCTTCTTGAAGCAGTCGAACGAGTTCCGGTACGCCACCTCCCCGATGAAGGATCCCGTGCGCTGGTTCTGCATCCTGGTCTTCACCAGGTCGATGGGGTACACCGCTGACGCACCCACGGCTGGAATATGTTATTAAATTTTAGAGCGGCTGCAATGATATACAGAGTGTACCAAAAATGGGGTGTGAACTGATCTAGGGCACAGCAGGTATCGTGTTCTGATAAGAAAAGTAATGTTGTGTTCCTGGAGATGAGCATGGTCGCCAGAGCTCCCGAGGATGCGTTGTGTTGAGAGCGAGGGAATTTGTTCCTTCAGCTGTCAACACGGCGAATCCTCAAACATATCAGGGGTCGTCGGCAACGCCCATGTTCCTTTGGAGTTGCATGCGTCTATAGGCTGCGGTGTCCGCTTACCATCAGGCGGGCCGTACGCTTGTTTGCCACCGTCGTATGTATAAAAAAAAGTTTGGTAAAATAAGGTAAACTATAGTTCATACTCACCACCAGCTATAGAACCGAGTGTGAATCGGTATGTCTGCTCCAACACTTGGATGAAGAAGCTCCTATCCGCAGGGCTCTGCAACAAATCAACACAACATATACATCCAACTCGTACGAACTCACTCTTGAAGTTCAGCTGATATTTGAAGGTGGTATACTGTACGAAAAATGTCATTTGCATTATTAGATGACTCCATAGATTGCATTGCAAAGAGTGGAGAGGATGACATTGGTGCGGTCATGATAAAAAATCGAAGTTTCAGATTTCAGGGCTTGCGAGTCAGCCACCATCTTCATTGAAAGGGGGCATTTTTAGCGTTCCGTACCCAAAGGGTAAAACGGGAATCTATTACTAAGACTCCGCTGTCCGTCCGTCTGTCTGTATGGCCGTCTGTCCGTGATAGTTAGACAGTTCTGTTGCTGCTATAACAACACATACTAAAAAACAGAATAATATAAATATTTAAGGGGGCTCACATACAACAAACGTGATTTTTTTGCCGTTTTTATGGATAATAGTACGGAACCCTTCGTGCGCAAGTCCGACTCGCACTTGGCAAAATTTTTATTTCAAATCGTAAAAGTGTCTTCAAGGTATGTGACCGTTTCAACATATAACCAATCAGGGACATGAATATTACTAAATATTGTACAGTCAGACTTTCAAATATATCTATACAGAGACTTCATTGTTACTGACATATAAGACACATGTGTAGATATTTTTGAAAGGTTGTCTGTATAGATATTGGAAAACTCGACTGTACAAATGACTTATTTGTTCTTATGTATGACTTGACTGATCTGTACATCAAGCTAAATAAATTGAAATGTTTTAATAGTATGGAGTCAAAATGTGCTAGTGTTAATGTGATTTATAAGATTATAATGGTTATTGTAATGTTAAACGTATATGATTGACATACCATTAAATAGCTTATAAACACGTAATGTTATTGAAATATAAATCGAATGTAAGAAAGTGAGGTTCTGGTTGCTGAATCTAGAGCATGCATCAGAGATTTCAAAATAACTTGATGTGCTGAAAAGAGGAAATTGTATTGTCGAAACAAATCGTTGTGTACAATTTCAAAACCAACGAAGTTTCTTAAGAATTCAATGGAAGTTAGAGTAATAGGAGTCCGCAGTAAGCTCGCCGAATTTCACCTTCCCATACAAACGGAGTTTCCATCACATTTTAAAACTACGTGTTGGATTGTGACGAAACTTTGCATATACAATGACATGAGGATATCTCTGTCTGTAATTCTTTTATATGGTTCCAGTTTATAAAACATACAAAATACAGCAAAAACAAGTTTTGTATGAAAAATTTATATTCACTGTATTTTTTTTACTATGGTATTTGAAGCTACATAAACGAATTACAGACCTGGATATACCTCATATGTCATTGTACACGCAGTTTCGTTACAATCCAACACGTAGTTTTAAAATGAGAGCGTAACTACGTTTGTATGGAGGATCGAGCTTACTGCGGACTCTTAAGTTGCAGTCGTACTCACCCACTTATTCATAAAACTTATCAAGCCTCTGTTACTTAAAGTAGTTTTGGTTTCTTTTTTTTTGTCACGAAACTAGAAGTTACAATTTTAAGAGTCTAAAAGTGCACGGTTAGCACAAGACGGCTCTCCCTCCAGCTCTTTTGCACTACCCGTCTCTTTCTAAGTTTTCTAATTAGAGAAAGACGGATAGTGCGAGAGAGCTCGTGCGCCGTCTTGTGCTAACCGTGGCGCTTGAATGACGACCGGGCATTTGACCTGGGTCGCCTGTTACAGATTTGATATTGAAGTTTATGAATAAGAGTATAAAGGTCGGAACTCTACTAACTACGGAGTTGATGTAGTGAGCGCATGGCCGTAAAAATCCATATAAATAATAATAAGAATCGAGGCGAGGCGGTGCGGGTCGGGTGCCGGGTGGCTCTAATGAGCTATGACCTTTATATTCCTCTCTTTCTATCCTAGCAGCTAGTATATGCGCATAGCGAAAATGTAGACTGACAGAAAAGTTAGCTTAAAATACTAAAAACATTAAAATACTTTATTCTCATCATTTTATAGCGTTTTATTTCGACAAGCCAAACTCCAGTCAGCAGGCGTAGCATGTTTGCCATTATCACTTATCGCTGTGGACAGGACAGCCGTCACTCTCGCACTCGCGTACTTGTCAGAACGTGACGGACGAATTCACAGCGATAAGTGCCAAAATGCCAACCACGCTAGGCTCGCAGATGGTTTCAAACCCAACACAAAGACCTCACTAGACAAAGAAACATCATAACTTTAATGACCTTCACTTACCAAGATCCTCCCCACTAAGTCTATATATCTAGCCCTCAGCATAGTTACCTCCTCCTTCCGTTCGCAAAGAAACACAGCTAAAGTTAGTGATGTTTCCAACCTTATTACTAAACAGACAAAGTCTATATTCCACTAAACATACATTTTATGTCCTGCCGGGTCCTGCATTCACGAAAGAGAGGGTAGATAGGTTTGTGTGCGTGGAAGGGGGACGGATACTTACGGACACGGCTTTGATTTCTGCTATGCGACGGGTGACTTGTTTGAAGTATTGCTCGGGGGTTATCGTGTTAAGGTCGTTGTATACGATTCGTCTGGAATAAGAGGAAGTTGCGTTAGTTGTGGATCCAATTTCAACAATGAGAGATAAATAACATAAACAAATGCGTATTTGGAATCGCAATGCGCTACCGAATATGCCCTAGCTCGGTCCACACCCCCTTTTTGTTACACCCTGTATGATGTCTCAAGGTACATATGATCTCAGTAAGCTCACCCATTAGTGTTGTTGATGGTGTCGCACAGGAAGAACAGTATGTCCACCTCGAGCGGTGTGATCTGGCTCATCATCTGCGCGGAGTGAAGGAACTCCTCCTTAGTGACCTCCTGCGAGCGGTGGCCGTTGGTCGCGTTGAGGTACACGCGCTTGATGAGCTCCATGTTGTTTAGCAGCGAGTTGAAGGCCATGTAGTAGGGGAAGCTGATTTTTCTGGTGCCTTGCGGGAAGCCTGTGGCCTGGAATGAAGAGATGGCATTGAATACGGGTGTAGACTTAAAATTTATTATAACTCCAAAAGAAAAGGCTCTTCAGCGACAGCATAAGTCCCCCGCACTGATAAACCTGCTGCCATCCTTGTCACACTGCTTGAAAGCCTCCACCCCATACTCTTCATTAAAGTTGTGGAGGAACTGACTGAATTATGCGTATGTTATGGCCAGTAAAAATAAAAAAAAGACCGGGTTGCACTCCGGAAGTGCCGGCTGAAGTGAAAACTCAATAACATTGTAACAGTTTTTCGATCACACGACATCTTATGGTGTCACCCTAAAAATGAATTTGGCGCAAATTTATAAACAATTATCAATTATTTAGGCGGACGGGCCGCGGGCGCGTTGGGTGCGACGGGCCGCTCGCCCGTCGACGGCGGCAAACAAAATACTATTTTGTTTTTGCCATTGCCAAATATTTTTCAAAGCTCTCTTTAGGAATAACGACCAAATTCGAACTATTCGAATTTGCTCAATAGCAAAACGGTGAAGGACGCTTGGACAAAATTACAAATTTATTTGCAGAATATGCTATTGCAAAAAGTGTTTAACGGCTTTATACTCTTACGAATAGCGTTCAGTTTTGAATGAAGTCGAATCGGCTAGCAGCAAAATATAAAAGTTTGTGACCTCCTTCACATCTGACGTCACAAAAATCTGTCGCGTATTTAACAATTTTTCCCCATCCCAAAAAGTGTTCAGCGCCGTTAAAGAAGTTTTCACTTCAATAAAAACTTAATACTCACACTGATAACCTTATTCTTAATATCCTTCGTCAACAGATGGCTTTTCACCGACAGCATGATATCCTTAAAGTCCCCCGTACTGATAAACCCACTGCAATCTTTGTCACATTTCTTAAAAGCCTCCACCCCATACTCTTCATGGAAGTCGTGGAGGAACTGGCTGAATTCAGGGTAGGTTACTAGGCGTTTCTTGTCCTTGCCGAAGTACAGACGGACGAATGTGTTATCCATGTTGAAGGGGAGCTTCTTGTTCAAGACCGTCTTTTGCATGACTTCCGCGAACTCGTCTGGAAAAAGAACAATGAAATTAAAAAAAAAACAACATTATTTATTTCATAAATGGCAACACAGTGTCAGGAAGACCCGCTCTTCTAATAAACATTTGTAGCTAGAACGAAAAAACAATAAAATTGAGTGAAGATCAGAATTGCATTTTACTCGTAAGTTTCTAGAACGTTATTTTGACATGCCGCTAAATAAAACGGTAGAGCAAAAGTATTGTGTAATCAAATATTATTATTATTTGTATTTTTTTTTCATATTTATTCTCCGGACCTTTGGCAGGCTGCGTGGGGCTGAAGCCAACAGCGCAGAGGGCCTTTAAAACAATTATAATCCAAAGCGATAATTAGCGATTACTACAACGAAAACCACATGGAAAGGAGCGTGCTAAATATAAAACTTAAAGACCGAGATTAATTATCTATAATTAAAGCCAAAGAGCAAAAGCATTGGCGAGATCGTGAGACAACAAAAGTGGCGCTGGACAGCTAAGCTACATGGTTAGACAAAACTTAGATTAAATAAAATAAAAATAGTTGAGTGGTATCCAAGAGGAAATACAATAAAAAGAGGAAGACCAATAGGGGTGTAGACACTAAATAAAATAATCAATAATGTCATATTTTCTCGAAAAAAGGATTAAAAATGTAGTCAAATGGAGAAAAAATCAACGCAAGAGGTTAAATAATCACGAAGTTATAAGTGTCCAAAGTTTTAAGAACAACCGAACAAACAACAAAACGCGACTTCATATGAAACGATGACGCTTGAAGATTGTGACGTCACTAATAGACGGCAACGTGCCGCGCCCGCAGCATCCCGTAACGTGACGTCAAACACAGTCTGTGTTTTCACTCTCTAACAAGCAATATAACAAATTCATTGCCCAGAATCGCTACGCGCTACGGTTGAAGCTTCGTAATTCTTTGAGATATCTGAATGGGATTTTCGTCACTAGGCATATTTATTGGCCTTCTTTCTTTTGGAGTAATAATAATTTTCGAGTCTACACGCCCCTATTCTAAGATGGTCAGATGACCTTAAAAGGAATGGTGGAGGAGTGTGGCTGCCGGACGCAAGGGATCGCAAGGCGTGGAAAGTTTTGGAAGAGGCCTTTGTCGGAGGACAATTTGAGGTTGTCGATAAGTAAATTGTAAACCTCAGCAATAAAGGCAATTTTTATTTTATAACGAAATCGAATTGACGAAGTCGTTACTGTTAAAAAAACTTTGACGTCGATTGTTCAGTTAAGTTGACAGTACCTAGCTTAACTGAACAATTATGTTGCTATGTCACGATTATGTTGCTTTTATAATCTCAATCAATTTGAAAAAGTCGCATGAACATATATATCTTTGCAAAGTATGCCCTTGCAGAAGTGTGTAATAAACATATTAAGTTAATACGTGATTCCGTGAAATTGGCTTGCTTGGCATAACAACAGCAATCAATGTTGGCCTAGACAAGGCTGCGAGACGAGGCTATCTTGATAAGGAAATAATATATTAATTCGATGGCCCTTACTTCTCTATTATGTTCATATTCATATTCATATTCATATTCATTTATTGCGATATAAATGTTGCTTTTGATGTGATAACATCGGAATCACGAGCATAGCACCTTTTCCCCGCGAGCAAGTTTCACTTGCATGACATGAGGTCGTGCGTGCCGCTCCCATAATCATACTCATTCGTTGGTAAAACCAATTTACATGGTGCGAGAAATTATTAATAATTACATTGTTAAGGGGCTCCTTCGTTTTTTTTCGTGTTTTTTATGGCGTATCGTATTAACAACAAGGTTTACCGAAATAGTATCCCATATTTACTTCAAACCCCACAGTTTTCGGGATATACGGCACCAAATAATTTCAAGGCAAAAGTTTTTTGGACGTAACTTTTGTGAAAATAAGTTAAAAATAAAAAACTCTCGTGGTTTGTAAAAGAGGTCAATAAGGAACAGTTATATGTAGATTGCATATATAAAATTTAATTAACTGTGATTATATGAATTATTTCTTCTTATTGACATGTAATATAAATGTAAATAATAATATATGTATAATGTAAATAATTAAGTAAATTTAATTTTAGAGTGACTTGAATATTTGCACGCCTACACCGGCTTAATACATGACACAATTCGTAATATTATGACATCCACTTGTACAGTATTTTATGCAAATAAATATTTGATTGATGGATTGATTGATTGAAAAGAGCATAAAAAACATACTAATATCGAAAACAGAGCTTTATTGGACCATGTTTCAATAAATCATAAAAAAAAACAAAAAAACTCTCGTGCAAATGTAGATAAAGGATTAAAGAACCGATAGGTGCTTGTGCCATAAATATATCTATAGTTTTGACAGAGGAATATCAACTCAGAACTCGTCAAAACTAGCCAAAAAGCGCGTGGAGCCCCTTAAAATGCATTATTAACAAAACATCAAAAATAAAAATGTCATAGCCATTAATTAGTCAAATTTAAATAAAATCAATAAATACATATCACTACAAGGCGTATTGGCTTATATAGCCATACGAGTAAGAGACGTTGTCTCTCCACGTATTCCACGTAACACTGTTTTTTATAGTCTGTTATAGACTGAAAGGCCTCTGAACATCCGAATGCAAATTAGACAGGCTATTAGAATCCCCGCTACTATTACCCTATTGAGGTCAATGGGACCGCTAGGAACGCTAAAAGGGAACCAAGTATTGTTCTAGAATAGTTCTAGTAGTAGTGTCGTTATCTGAGCCTCTTTGCTAGATAATAAAAGCCCAAGTCCCAAGCTCTTTTTAGCAGAAAGCAACTGTCTGACCTCTAAAGCAGTCGGTAAATTAGATCTATTTACGCTTTGGGGCTTTGGGCAAGTTGACTGCCCTTAAAATGTTCATAGACTAAAACCGGGATTAACGCACGGAAGCACCCAGTTAAACCCACCACCCCACCCGAAGACCCCACGAACCTACTCGAAGTCATCCAGCGGCCAGCCTCAGCCGAAGTTGCTTCTGCTGCGTACTCGCCGCACAGGCGCCACGAGATTCTGCCAGCTATCTCAAAACCGCCATGTTGTATTTTCAGAAGTATTGTATTGTCAACAACCGTTACAAGCCTCTGAGTCGGTTGCAACGGCTGTTATATTATAAGCAATCGGGCCGCCGCTACCTACTGTTATCATAGACAACGACCGTGATTAATGCACGGAACCTCCTCAGTCAACGTTTCACCTACGCAATCGAAGCGAATGTGCGATCGCCTATGAATTTCTATGAGCAACTAAATCCTCATGGTCGGTTTCAGAAGTTCGACTAAACTCACCAAAAGCCACAAGTCCGGTCCCGTTGGTGTCGAACAGCTGGATGGCGGTTTTGTAGAGAGCGAGTCGGGCACGCACAACAGCCTAACGCCTGGAACTAAACTCACGAAAGCCACAAGTCGGTGTCGAAGAGCTGGAAGGCGGTCTTGTAGAGCGCGTCGGGCACGCACAACAGCCCCTCTAACGCCTGGAGCTAGTGCCAGTCTCACTAAACTCACCAAAAGCCACGAATCCGTTCCCGTTGGTGCCGAACAGCTGGATGGCGGTTTTGTAGAGCGAGTCGGGCACGCACAACAACCCCTCTAACGCCTGGAACTAGTGCTAGTCTCACTAAACTCACCAAAAGCCACAAGTCCATTGCCGTTGGTGTGGAACAGCTGGAAGGCTGTCTTGTAGAGCGCACCGGACACGCACAACAGCCACTCAAACGCCTGGAACTAATACTAGGTCTCACTAAACTCACCAAAAGCCACAAGTCCATTGCCTTTGGTGTCGAACAGCTGGAAGGCGGTCTTGTAGAGCGCATCGGGCACGCACAACAGCCCCTCGAACGCCTGGAACTAGTACAAGGTCTCACTAAACTCACCAAACCGTCGCCGGGACAGTAACCTGAGGCTCCAAACTTAGGGAATGTGGCTGAATGAACGCGACCAGCGATCGACTGCCCGCCTGGTACCGGCCGGGCGTCCCTTCACAACATCACATCACATCATAAACTCACCAAAAGCCACAAGTCCATTGCCGTTGGTGTCGAACAGCTGGGAGGCGGTCTTGTAGAGCGCGTCGGGCACGCACAACAGCCCCTCAAATGCCTGGAACTAGCTAGTCTCACTATGAACTCACCAAAAGCCACAAGTCCATTGCCGTTGGTGTCGAACAGCTGGAAGGCGGTCTTGTAGAGCGCATCGGGCACGCACAACAGCCCCTCGAACGCCTGGAACTCGGGAAACGATATGAGCCCGTTCTTGTCCATGTCCACGATACCGGCGATGAGCTCCACTGAGTCCTTATTGAAGTCATCTGGGAAATTATGTCGGAATTTGTAATAAACGTTATGAACTAATCATAGAATAATGCATTCTAGTCGTACAAAGGCCTAGTAAAAAGCGTTTTTTTGGCACCTAACCCTCTTGGTTGGCGTGGGCAATAGTTTTACGAAAGCGACTGCCATCTGACCTTCCAACCTAGAGGGAAAACTAGACCTTATAAGGATTTGAGCGGTTTTCCTGCACCTAAAAGACTGCGTTACATATATCAAATGATATTTCGTACATAGGATTTTTTAAACCCTCCAGATTAAAAGTCGCGCTACCGCTTGCACTGCACGTACTTTTCTTCAATAGAATTTGTAAAAATTTTAAGAACGTTCGGTTTTAAAACAAAACAAACTCTACGCTATACCAATTTCAACTGCCAATTTTTCTTGCATGGTGGCAGCTTTCTATCTGCTATCTTTATCCTCTGATAGAGATACCAAAATAGACACAAAACATTTGGTAATATCTTACTTAAATATTGAATGATTAAAAATGATACACTTTTGAAGGTGCAGTGTGGGTAGACCACCACAAGGTGGACTTGTAACCTGGTGAAGGCCGTGGAAGTCCGCTGGTTGCGGGTGGCATTATGGCTCTCTTTGGGGGAGGCCTGTGTCCAGCAGTGGACGTCTTTCGGCTGATATGATGATGATGACTTTTAACCAACTTCAATCGAAGGATGTTTAAATTACAGGGATTAATTTAAAAATGCCCACATTAAAGTACTTACTTTCGTCAAACAATCCGAGGAACTTCCTGACAAAATCCTCACTGGTGATGAAGCGTTCTCCATTCTTCTCTACTGTGGCGAACTTCAGAAATATTTCATGTAGACGGTCTGTGTCGGCCCTCTTTAGGTAACCAGCCCCCTGAAAAGAACATAAAATCGAATTAATTCATGTCGAAAACTACAAAATACATCAGCTGGCGGGAACTGGCACAAGATCGGGTCAAGCGGTGACAACTTGCGTCAGAAGCCAAGACTCGCTTGGGCTCGCTCAGCCATTGATGTAGGTAAAGTTCTTTAAAAAATAAGTGGTAGACTATGTGAAGTCCTCAATCTGCACTGGGCCAGCAGTGGGACTAGGGCCCATTCTCTCTCATGAGCAGGGCTGGCCCAGCAGTGGGATGTACAATAGGCTGATGATGATCTATATTATTCTACTTTGAATCAAAATCCTTCACTAGTAAGGGTAACACTTCTGTGTGCAATAAACATTGAATAGATTAGACTACAAAAAATGCTTCAAACTGGTACAGTCAGCATCATATACTATGTGTGGTAGATAGATCTTTACTTATCTGTCGACAAAATTCATTAAATGGCAATTCATTACTGATTACATTAATCACGGTCATCGTTTGACAGGAAATGATCTAGTACAGTCAGCATCATATAGTCAGTAGCAGCCAAAGTAGCCAAATATATCGTAACACGTCCTTACTCCTATAGTAATAATGAATTGCCATTTAATGAATTTTGTCGACAGATAAGTAAAGATATATCTACCACACATGTCCACATCTGGTATTTATTATGTCATCTTATGTAACTATGTTCTCGCAATCAATAAATGATTGATTGATTGATAAAAATCGAAAACCAACAAGTGAATTCAAAGGATGTTTCTAAAAGACCATGTTCTGCTTTTTTACAATTATTATAGCCTATGTCACTCCTAGGATGAAGAGAAATCCAACAACATCTCATAAGTGTGCCAAAGAATAAGACATACATTCATTCATATATACATACGCTCGAAAAACATAACCCTCCTCTCCTTCGGACCAGCTCTCAGACGGGTAAAAATAGGATGACATCACAGTGTGACAGAAACTGTATTTCCCTACATAATTCATACGCAGCTACTGTACAGCCACTGGTACAGCGCTTTTCATGTTCCATAAATAGTTACTGATTTGACTATCATGCCAATACCATATACCGCCTGTTGTCTACCTCTACCTACATGTTATTGTATTGTTTCTCTTTTTAACTGCTTTGTTTGTGTGAGGTGTGCAATAAAGAGTATTTGTATTGTATTGTATTGCATATATACCTACACGTACAGCCACTGGTACAGCGCTTTTCATGTTTCATAAATAGTTACTGATTTGACTATCATGCCAATACCATATGTACATCACTGGTACATCGCTTTTCATGTTTCATAAATAGTTACTGATTTGACTATCATGCCAATACCATATGTACATCACTGGTACATCGCTTTTCATGTTTCATAAATAGTTACTGATTTGACTATAATGCCAATACCATATGTACATCACTGGTACATCGCTTTTCATGTTTCATAAATAGTTACTGATTTGACTATCATGCCAATATCATATGTATATCACTGGTACATCGCTTTTCATGTTTCATAAATAGTTACTGATTTGAACATCATGCCAATACCATATGTACATCACTGGTACATCGCTTTTCATGTTTCATAAATAGTTACTGATTTGACTAACATGCCAATACCATATGTACATCACTGGTACATCGCTTTTCATGTTTCATAAATAGTTACTGATTTGACTATCATGCCAATACCATATGTACATCACTGGTACATCGCGTTTCATGTTTCATAAATAGTTACTGATTTGACTATCATGCCAATACCATATGTACAGCCACTGGTACAGTGCTTTTCATGTTTTATAAATAGTTACTGATTTGACTATCATGCCAATACCATATGTAAAGCCACTGGTACATCGCTTTTCATGTTTCATAAATAGTTACTGATTTGACTATCATGCCAATACCATATGTACATCACTGGTACATCGCTTTTCATGTTTCATAAATAGTTACTGATTTGAATATCATGCCAATACCATATGTACATCACTGGTACATCGCTTTTCATGTTTCATAAATAGTTACTGATTTGACTATCATGCCAATACCATATGTACATCACTGGTACATCGCTTTTCATGTTTCATAAATAGTTACTGATTTGACTATCATGCCAATACCATATGTACATCACTGGTACATCGGTTTTCATGTTTCATAAATAGTTACTGATTTGACTATCATGCCAATACCATATGTACATCACTGGTACATCGCTTTTCATGTTTCATAAATAGTTACTGATTTGACTATCATGCCAATACCACATGTACAGCCACTGGTACAGTGCTTTTTATGTTTCATAAATAGTTACTGGTTTGACTATCATGCCAATACCATATGTACATCACTGGTACATCGCTTTTCATGTTTCATAAATAGTTACTGATTTGACTATCATGCCAATATCATATGTACATCACTGGTACATCGCTTTTCATGTTTCATAAATAGTTACTGATTTGATTATCATGTCAATACCATATGTACAGCCACTGGTACAGTGCTTTTCATGTTTTATAAATAGTTACTGATTTGACTATCATGCCAATACCATATGTACAGCCACTGGTACATCACTTTTCATGTTTCATAAATAGTTACTGATTTGACTATCATGCCAATACCATATGTATATCACTGGTACATCGCTTTTCATGTTTCATAAATAGTTACTGATTTGACTATCATGCCAATACCATATGTACATCACTGGTACATCGCTTTTCATGTTTCATAAATAGTTACTGATTTGACTATCATGCCAATACCATATGTACAGCCACTGGTACAGTGCTTTTCATGTTTCATAAATAGTTACTGATTTGACTATCATGCCAATACCATATGTACATCACTGGTAAATCGCTTTTCATGTTTCATAAATAGTTACTGATTTGACTATCATGCCAATACCATATGTACAGCCACTGGTACAGTGCTTTTCATGTTTCATAAATAGTTACTGGTTTGACTATCATGCCAATACCATATGTACATCACTGGTACATCGCTTTTCATGTTTCATAAATAGTTACTAATTTGACTATCATGCCAATACCATATGTACATCACTGGTACATCGCTTTTCATGTTTCATAAATAGTTACTGATTTGACTATCATGCCAATACCATATGTACATCACTGGTACATCGCTTTTCATGTTTCATAAATAGTTACTGATTTGACTATCATGCCAATACCATATGTACAGCCACTGGTACAGTGCTTTTCATGTTTCATAATTAGTTACTGATTTGACTATCATGCCAATACCATATGTACATCACTGGTAAATCGCTTTTCATGTTTCATAAATAGTTACTGATTTGACTATCATGCCAATACCATATGTACAGCCACTGGTACAGTGCTTTTCATGTTTCATAAATAGTTACTGGTTTGACTATCATGCCAAACCATATGTACATCACTGGTACATCGCTTTTCATGTTTCATAAATAGTTACTGATTTGACTATCATGCCAATATCATATGTACATCACTGGTACATCGCTTTTCATGTTTCATAAATAGTTACTGATTTGAATATCATGCCAATACCATATGTACATCACTGGTACATCGCTTTTCATGTTTCATAAATAGTTACTGATTTGACTATCATGCCAATACCATATGTACATCACTGGTACATCGCTTTTCATGTTTCATAAATAGTTACTGATTTGACTATCATGTCAATACCATATGTACAGCCACTGGTACAGTGCTTTTCATGTTTTATAAATAGTTACTGATTTGACTATCATGCCAATACCATATGTACATCACTGGTACATCGCTTTTCATGTTTCATAAATAGTTACTGATTTGACTATCATGCCAATACCATATGTACATCACTGGTACATCGCTTTTCATGTTTCATAAATAGTTACTGATTTGAATATCATGCCAATACCATATGTACATCACTGGTACATCGCTTTTCATGTTTCATAAATAGTTACTGATTTGACTATCATGCCAATACCATATGTACATCACTGGTACATCGCTTTTCATGTTTCATAAATAGTTACTGATTTGACTATCATGCCAATACCATATGTACATCACTGGTACATCGCTTTTCATGTTTCATAAATAGTTACTGATTTGACTATCATGCCAATACCATATGTACATCACTGGTACATCGCTTTTCATGTTTCATAAATAGTTACTGATTTGACTATCATGTCAATACCATATGTACAGCCACTGGTACAGTGCTTTTCATGTTTTATAAATAGTTACTGATTTGACTATCATGCCAATACCATATGTACATCACTGGTACATCGCTTTTCATGTTTCATAAATAGTTACTGATTTGACTATCATGCCAATACCATATGTACATCACTGGTACATCGCTTTTCATGTTTCATAAATAGTTACTGATTTGAATATCATGCCAATACCATATGTACATCACTGGTACATCGCTTTTCATGTTTCATAAATAGTTACTGATTTGACTATCATGCCAATACCATATGTACATCACTGGTACATCGCTTTTCATGTTTCATAAATAGTTACTGATTTGACTATCATGCCAATACCATATGTACATCACTGGTACATCGCTTTTCATGTTTCATAAATAGTTACGGATTTGACTATCATGCCAATACCATATGTACAGCCACTGGTACAGTGCTTTTCATGTTTCATAAATAGTTACTAATTTGACTATCATGCCAATACCATATGTAAATCACTGGTACATCGCTTTTCATGTTTCATAAATAGTTACTGATTTGACTATCATGCCAATACCATATGTACATCACTGGTACATCGCTTTTCATGTTTCATAAATTGTTACTGATTTGACTATCATGCCAATACTATATGTACATCACTGGTACATCGCTTTTCATGTTTCATAAATAGTTACTGATTTGACTATCATGCCAATACCATATGTACAGCCACTGGTACAGTGCTTTTCATGTTTTATAAATAGTTACTGATTTGACTATCATGCCAATACCATATATACACGTACAGCCACTGGTACAGCGCTTTTCATGTTTCATAAATAGATACTGATTTGAATATCATGCCAATACCATATGTACATCACTGGTACATCGCTTTTCATGTTTCATAAATAGTTACTGATTTGACTATCATGCCAATACCATATGTACATCACTGGTACATCGCTTTTCATGTTTCATAAATAGTTACTGATTTGACTATCATGCCAATACCATATGTACATCACTGGTACATCGCTTTTCATGTTTCATAAATAGTTACTGATTTGACTATCATGTCAATACCATATGTACAGCCACTGGTACAGTGCTTTTCATGTTTTATAAATAGTTACTGATTTGACTATCATGCCAATACCATATGTACAGCCACTGGTACATCGCTTTTCATGTTTCATAAATAGTTACTGATTTGACTATCATGCCAATACCATATGTACATCACTGGTACATCGCTTTTCATGTTTCATAAGTTACTGATTTGACTATCATGCCAATACCATATGTACATCACTGGTACATCGCTTTTCATGTTTCATAAATAGTTACTGATTTGACTATCATGCTAATACCATATGTACATCACTGGTACATCGCTTTTCATGTTTCGTAAATAGTTACTGATTTGACTATCATGCCAATACCATATGTACATCACTGGTACATCGCTTTTCATGTTTCATAAATAGTTACTGATTTGACTATCATGCCAATACCATATGTACATCACTGGTACATCGCTTTTCATGTTTCATAAATAGTTACTGATTTGACTATCATGCCAATACCATATGTACATCACTGGTACATCGCTTTTCATGTTTCATAAATAGTTACTGATTTGACTATCATGCCAATACCATATGTACAGCCACTGGTACAGTGCTTTTCATGTTTTATAAATAGTTACTGATTTGACTATCATGCCAATATCATATATACACGTACAGCCACTGGTACAGCGCTTTTCATGTTTCATAAATAGTTACTATTTTGACTATCATGCCAATACCATGACTGTGTACATCACTGGTACATCGCTTTTCATGTTTCATAAATAGTTACTATTTTGACTATCATGCCAATACCATGACTGTGTACATCACTGGTACATCGCTTTTCATGTTTCATAAATAGTTACTGATTTGACTATCATGCCAATATCATATGTACATCACTGGTACAGTGCTTTTCATGTTTTATAAATAGTTCAGCGAATCCTCAAACATATCAAGGGTCGGCAACGCCCATGTTTCTCCTTTGGAGTTGCATGCGTCTATAGGCTGCGGTATCCGCTTACCATCAGGCAGGCCGTACGCTTGTTTGCCACCGTCGTTGTTTTAAAAAAAAAAAAAAAAAAGTTACTGATTTGACTATCAGGCTGATACCATATTGAATTTAAACTATTTAGGGTCCCTCACTGAAGGGCTCGAAACATGTCACCAGTAGTTCCAATTTTGGTATGTAACAGTAACAGTTATGTTATGAGTCTCAAAACATATCTTCTAATATCTTATTTGTATAAATAAATAAATGAATAAAAATTATGCTTGGTCTTACAAAATTTTAGGGCTAACCTAATTCCTCTTATCAGTCCAGTATAGTTAAAATGTTGATACAGTTTAAACCACAGATATAGATATACATAGATCACGCAAATGCATGTACTTCGTGTGTCAGAATCCGGACTCCCAGTTGGCACTCCGACTTACATTCCGCGCGCGTCTGTTGTGGTAGCCGGTTGTCCGTGAATATTAAGAAAATACCTTATTGCAGAATCGATTTTCCGGGGACAACGGGGAACTAATTCGCCCGTGTGACGTCAAAGTAGGTAGAAAAAAGTGACACGGTCGGTTTTCATACAGATTGAGGTGTTAAAGTTATCTAGTGACATATCTATATCTGTGGTTTAAAATGTTATCAGAATTGTTTATGTATACATTCTTAACAACCAGAAACTGAATTCCAGTATTCTTAAGATTCAGCAACATGAAAGAAAACTCTGTAGGAGATTAAGGCACTTGTCCCACCGGCGGCGAGTAGCGAGTACTCTCACAGTATTTTTTACTTGCTTGCCGCAAGTAAAATTTACTATGAGAGTACTCGCTACACGCCGGTGGTGGTACAAGTGCCTAAAACAATAGACTTCCTTTTATTTCAAAGAGAACCAATGAAGCCATTATAAATTTTTCAAATGTATTGTTATCACATGACTTGTCCTCCTTGTCAATTTTCAATAACTTAATGTCAAATGTTATGGTTAGAATTGTAATAATTACGGCATTACATCATATCTTATCACTTATCAGACACACACTCTTTGCGTGAAGTATTTTAATACCAAGTTTAAGGTTATATAACAAGTTTTAATAACAAGAATTAATACAGCAATCAAATCTAGTGCAAAAACACTGTTTATTAAAAGTAGGTGACCGATAAATCAATTACTTAGTTGTTTAATTTTGCTCAATAACAAATACATTAAAAAGTCATTTACCTAGATTGCAGTAAATATAAAGATTGGCAATTATCTATGAGGATGAGAGACTGCTAATTAATAACCAATAGCACAACACATTTTATACCGACTTGGAAAGAAATAAAACCTGTTTTTCAATACACTTCAGTTTCACAAAACACTATCACTAAAACAAAATTGGAAAGAATTTGAAAAAAGAACTTTATGGTCAAAACTTTTTAAAAACGATTTGACTTAGGCTTGTAAAATAAAATAAATGATGATCTGTTACCCGTCGTGAAGTCATTTTGTTGTGAAGGCTCAAATTGAACTAAGCTGATAATTATTGGATGAGTTGACGTAACTGATAAGTAGTGTTATCTTGTGTAAAGTACCAATAACAGACAAGTCTCACGTAGCTATATGTTGGTGTGATCCTCGAGATGCAAACAACTTAAGGATTTATTTTTCCACAAGAAAATACAATTTAAAAAAAAACAGCTTTCATTTATCTCCAGCCAGTACCGGTGAGTGACAACTTTATTTAAAACATATGAAAATTTATGTTCTAAATTTAAATATTTAAGGTCGTGAATGTGGTAAAGGTTAGGTTGCTTATTATTATCTAATAGTGTTCTACATTTCATAGATATCAGTACATAGCATAAGTTTATTATGATTCGTTTGTTGGCTCTAATGCAGTTAGTCGTGAGGTGTAGCATAGAAACATAATGCCGCACAACACAGGCGATGCGAGATACTAGTTCAAGGGCGGACGTTCCAAGGGCAAGGATGCCGTATTAGCGCAAAAAATCTCAACAAACACATCACACCTACAAAACATAACCACATTATTTACTAACATAATGAGCTACGCTTATAAAATCACCAATTTGTATTCAAAAACTTACCCACCTCTTGACAGCTGGCCTGAGTTATCAAAGAGTCAACCAACGTTTTAAACATTACAGTGTTTTTTGTCACTATAAGAAATTTGGGCAAAGAAAAAAACTGTAATGTCTAAACCCGAAACTATCAAGTTCGTTTGCCCTGATAAGACGTCACGTCACGTTAAAAATACGGCAATCTATTTTAAGTTAACCACGCACAGTGCTCATGATCGTCTACCGCCCGGCTTTGTTGTAAAACGACTAATTTAACATCATCTCGAGTTGCCGAGGGTCGCGCAGCCTATAGTGAACTTTTTAATTTTGCCGGTTTTCATAGAATTTTGCGGAATTTTGACAAAAATAGTGACGTATTGATAAGTTGAACTGTTTCGTATCATATCGATAACTTTATGTCGACAGTATCTTAGATGTAGGTAAAACATAAAACCCATTCTACAAAAATAGGTAAATAGTGACTGAGTAAATAGGTATTTAATAAAAATTCTTACTCAAAAACGTTTTTAATTAAAATCTGAAATCAAGTGAGCGGTTAGGTAATTGGTATTTTTTTTTTACAAAACTAAGTTTATTTTTTTAGATTAGAATTATATCCTGCATTAGCAGCACATATAATACCTACGATTAAATTGACTTAAACCATTAATTTGGCTTCGTCGCACGGTAGTCGAAACATGAGGCAAACCGCACCTATAGTTAGTTTTTAAATGCCTATAATATATAGTAGGTATATAGCTCCATGAAAATGAGTACATTTGACGAAATTATATTTGTAACGATATAACAATAGGAATACGCCCACTCGCCTCCGTGAAATGCAACATCTGGGCTGTCCCAAATCAAAACCTAGTAAGTGCATTTAGCGAAATTTTACAGGAGAGGCAAATAAACACTGTTAAAATTTTCAGACGCAGAGACCTTTTTCACACAAGACTTGTTTACAATATAGATAAGTATAACTTGCTTTACAAGACGATTAGTCAAACTAAATTTATGTGTATTTTTACAAGTTGTATGTGCCTTAATAACGAATGACTAAAAATAACACAACGGTGTTATGTCCATTACGATATAAAAAGCTAGCAAGTGGTCTTACTAACTTTTTGAATTGTTCCTTTGTGAGGGTTAGTTTTAGATCCCTAGCATAAAACGTAGCAAAAGCCTAATTAGGAAATTGGATTAGGATTTTTATTTGTTTTAATAGAAAAATTGTAGGATTGCAATCTATATAGTAGGTATAGGTTACATTATTCAGGAATTACTGAATACCAGCTTTTGCCCGCGACTTCCGCGTAAACTTTCATCGATGTACTGCCGTTTGGGAAAAGATTTTTCGCCAAATTCTACTTCCCAATAAACTTGTGGCAGTAGTTTCATTCCCCAAGTGAACCTTTAGCACATTTACATATTTACATATTTTATTCATTTGGTCAAATTATCATTTGGCATAATTTTACTTTGTCAAGTTTTATAAAGATAATTGTTCATTAGGCAAACGCTTTCCTTTGGCTAATATTATATTCCAAATAGATGTTAGTTCAAATAGTCATTTCGCACTTTCAATATATAAGGTGCTAACAAATTAAGTACCAATATTTTAAGAGGTGTTACATTACATCAAAACAATTGACTTTAAATAGAAATTAAGAAAACTTTTCATATGATATTTTTGTTTTAATTTCCGGTACAAAATAAATAAATTAAAATTTCGACCAAACATAATCAGCCTGTGCATTCAACTGACGAGATGTTAAAACACTATCTGTCAAGTGAACATCGTCGTTTGTGACAAACGTCAATGATTGATTGTTGACTATCTCATTAACAGGGTGTTTTTACGCAGTAACGTTGTATCCCTAATTATCTCCAAAAAGTGATACACACTTTTAAATGTTTCATACTTAACTCTACTCCTAGAGACTAGTACTATCAGCTCTAAAAGTATTGGTACCTAATTTGTTAGCACCTTATATAGCCGAATATCTACCTTAAGGAAAGTCTCAGTTAGGTACGACGACGAGCGAAGCGAGGTAGAACCGCGCGAGCCGAGCGAGCGAAGGGAGTGTTCCGCGGCAGCAGCCAGCGAAGCGCCGGAACCGATTTTTTTTTTTTTTGTTATACTTACATTACATATTATGTAAGTACCTACAAAAGTCTAGAGGATTTTTCTAGTATGATTACTAAGCAAAAAAAATACACTACTTATACTTATAAAGTCAGTAAGTTAGACTCAATGACGTTTATAGGTATTGATTGTTATAGAATGAGATCGTTATACAAATTGATGTTCTCTTCACAGTGCATTATATACGATGCCATGCAATATTTTGGGAAGAGTATGATATGCCAAACAATACATTTGACTGAATGAAAAAATGAAACGTGACCAAATATTTTTTTGTTAAACAATAATAAAATTAGCCAAATGAAAAATTGGTAACTGTAAAATTGCGATAAGTTGTTTTGACTAATGATTCTTTGCCATATGATAAATTTGAAAAAAATAGTTTGGGATTTGATACTTTGGGAAAAGTTTATTGCCCATACATTAGTAATCCACTTTCATCTTTTCTTTTACCCACTTTAAGGATGATTTCCGGGATAAAAACAATAATTTATGTTAATCTAGATTATAAACTACCTGTGTGCTAAATTTCACGCAAATCTATGTAGGTGTTTTAGCGTTATTCTTCTAAAAATGGTATTGTATGAATGAACATCGACTTGGTTTTAATCGACTTGAAATTTATAAGGACACTTTCATACATAACTTATGATACTTTATAGTGGGCGTGTGTCTTGTTATGGCTTTTCGTTACTGACTGTACTTATAACTACTATGCCTATTAACCTACACTATACGTCAACGGGCTCTAGCAAGCACAGGCTGCCAGGTATTAAATAGGGTAGAAATGCATCAATGATAGAAC
Source organism: Epinotia ramella (assembly GCA_947578815.1). Lineage (NCBI taxonomy): Eukaryota > Metazoa > Arthropoda > Insecta > Lepidoptera > Tortricidae > Epinotia > Epinotia ramella. Next base: position 25,291,197 of record OX388205.1, read on the forward strand.
ATTCCATTTCAAGTTGCTACTTGAAAAACGGATCGCAAAAAATAATGTTAAAAAGCATTTTGAAAGTGTTCGCACCTCCATCCAAGCCCAATTAAAACTTTAAAAATAAAAGACAGAAACACTCAGCACTGCAAACCACTTTTATTCATCACGTATGCGTCCACGCAGCAACGCAAAGTACAAACTTCTTCTTCTCCTTTTTTATGGCGTTCTGGCCAACTATGTCGGCTCAAATTTAACAGTAACAAGTCGAACGAAACTACAAACTTCAAGTTGAAACTCGTTACCGATCCCAAATCGTAACTTCGTAACTCATTACTGACTTGCTAGGTTTTATTTATTGTAATATTTGAATTCCTTGTTCTACACTTCGGCAATTTTTTAAATGAATAACCTAGTATGGGCCAATTTCGTATTTAAAAACCTAGTAGGTTCCGTTTACAAATTCAAAAACCTAGTATAGGCCACATTTAATAGGTTTTTGGACTTGGAAATGTTACTTACTAGTATTTTGAATTTTACATTTGCATGTAAGATATGCACTTGCTAAGTTTGCTAGGTCTCTTAACTTTGATTCTAATTGTGATAGAAATACAGGTGTTTTTGCATTCGACGCAGCTCAACATTTGAGGCAGGTTTATTAGAAAAATGTATTTTACCAAAAAATGTCCCTTGCTAGGTTTTGATTTGGGACAGCCGATCTGTATGAGTTTTTGCATTTTATTTTTAAATATAGTTACCTACTTACAAAAGTTTATGATATTGTTAAGTACGATAGGTTTTATAGCTCTGTTATACGGTAATATCGCTGTAAAACGTAACGATAAAACGCATCGTGCTAGCTGGGCTGCAGAGCACTGTTGTTTACGGGATAGTTTGAAGTGGATGGATTGATCTAGCTAGATATACTATATTATTCTAGATAATGGTGACCGATAGTGTTCAATGCCCGAGTGTTAGTGTTAGTACCTACTTAAACCTTGCTGAAAACTGACCCCCGCTAGCCCTCTCTCTCGTGAGCTGGATGTGTGCGGGAGAAACAGATGATTGAAGGGTTTTCGAAAATATACACATTTAATGAGTTTCATGAAATAAAAACATTGACTATACACATAGGTACGAGTATATGCCCGATATTTACCCGCTCACATTTTTTTCTGCAAATCTGTATTAGTAATATTACCGCCATCTGTGTAACGCTACCCAAACTACTTCCCAATGTAACGGCTATATCATGAGACCTAGTTCATGCTAAATATGCGTATCTCAAAGAGTTACGAGAGTTAGTTAAAGATGGCGCTGTTCACGATTTTTCAGTATTTTTTATGACCATAATAGAAAATTACCGTTTAAGTTCATACACTTTAGAATGTAGGGTCAAATTCAAAATAACACAGCACATTTGAATATTAACATAATGATGAGACGCTTACCCTAGTAAATGAAATAATATTATAAGTAAGTATAGGTATAAGTATAATTTATACTTTTTAGTGGCAAAGGCGCTGTCCAGCAAGATATTTTAGTCACGGTTTTTTTTGACGTCTGTATCAAATGATAATAATTTAAGTAGGTAGTTCCTTTCGATTATAATGTTCGTGTGTGTTGTCGCTGATGGTGTATTACCATTACGGCGGTAAGCAAACATACGGACTGCCTGCTTATAGTAAGCATAGGTAGCCTGTGGATAGGTAGTGATTATATATATATTAAGCGTGTGCGTGTGCGTGTGTGTGTGTGTGCGCGTGTGTGTGTGCGCGTGTGCGTGTGCGTGTGTGTGTGTGTGTGTGTGTGTGTGTGTGTGTGTGTGTGTGTGTGTGTGTGTGTATGAGTACGGATACTCTAGTTATGCTTTAATAATGTCTTCGGTTTGATCGTATGAAAGGGTAACAAGCCATTTTTAACTGTGGTTTTCAGTCTTGCATTAGGAATAGTGGCAAAAGAGCATACTTTAGAAACCCTGTGGTAAAAAGTGGGATGTAGGTAATCGGGAAAGCGTTTGGCAAAAGCAGTCTTGACTCGGTGGTTCTTTCGTATGTTTAAGGCGTTTTTAAAGACGTCTGACATGATCAACTGCAGCAATAGCCTTTTGGATTGAGCAACAGCTTTTACAATGAAAAGTTGGCGAACTCTAAGGATCGGCGCTACTTCTTTATATAAATCGTCGGTGGGCAAAAGGAAAGGTTTTCTCAACATGAGTTTTAAAACGGCACGTTGAGCCCGCTCCAGCCCAATCATTGTAGTCTTAGCTGCTCCGCCCAAGATTATTACAAGATTAGGCAAAATAAATAACGATAACAACAGGCGGTCTTATCGCTCTAAAGCGTACCAGACAATTTTTGTCTAGTCAATAAAAAAAAGCTGTTTGGTTTAACTTTTGAAACGGACCACTAACATTTTTATTTACTTGCTGCATTTTAATTTTGCAGGTTAAAATAAAGCTTGTTAGAATATAATGTTATTGTGATATGTACTAGTTATTTAGGTTAAACGCAAGCAAATTAACGTTTATTTAATTACTGGGCAGTTTTAGTTTCAATTCGATAAAAAGTTAAAACAAAATAAAAACAGTACTCTTCCAACGGGTAAAAGCCAATGCTTTTATTGAAAAAACATAATAAATTCTATTTTGAATTTCGAAGCGCGGAACAAGCTTATAAATCGTAGGTATTCGAAATGCAAATAATAAGTTCGTTAGCGTACCGTGTTGTGGTTTGCGGACAAACAAATGCAGCACATCACTTTTCCCTGCCACAGAGTAAAATACCACGAAAATGCCGAAGCACTACCAACATCAATAACAACCGTGTGTCTATGGATTAAAACTTATATTCAAATGTAGATTGTGGATTTTAAGCTGAAGCTATGATTATAGTAACAATGTAATGGGACCTTCGCTGCCTTTTGCAGAACAGAAATCATTGTCGGATTTGTAATCACTAATGACGCACATGGAAACGGTTGGATTGGGTTTGATAATTAATAAACCCTGGGTAGGAATCCATTTGAGTAAAAACGTTAAGAGGGGGCGCTCCGCGAAATCGGGGTTCTTAGATTGAATATTTACCTATGACAAACTAAAGCGAATGCCAGGAAAAAGAACATACCAAAACTACATCGTATTTGCAATTGAATCGTCTGAACAAAACCATACAAAACCAAAATTGCCTCGATAGAAAAGAACCGCCAAAACATGTCTTATTTTTACTCAATTTCAATAGTGTGAGGTTCCCGTGCATATAAATTAAGTAAAAGTTGAGTGTATAATAGCTTTTCACATTACCTAATGAAAGTACTAGCGGGGTATTTTTATGTAGTCCCTTTTCAGACTTATTGAGGTGAAACGTATTTGGCGTATAGGCCTTTTTTATTTAGCGCGATACCCTTTCTCCCGTCGCGTGTTTCGTGCGGTTCTGTATATCTTTTGTTGCCGTTCGCGGGCGGAGTCAGTCGTAATCGCTCCGCTGAGACGAGAGGACTACGTTCTGTGCTCTCACGACAGCACGATGAACATAATTATTTCAATAATATTGTGACCCAGTATATTCGTCCAGTGAATGAACGTATCATTACATTCCGGTAGATATTTTGCTACATTTTGAAATAATATATTTAAAAGTCGACCTTAACATATAGATCTTTAAGTTCAAAATACAACTATAAGATTACGCAGCGATCGGCGGGTGACCGGCTTCTTAGAATAATTTGTGCAGTACATGCAAAACTAGACGAACATTTTTCTGTCGATCGTGTATTTACTTTATGAAAGATTATCACTATCTCTATCACTACATAGTATAAAACAAAGTCGCTTCCCGCTGTCTGTCCCTATGTATGCTTAGATCTTTAAAACTACGCAACGGATTTTGATGCGGTTTTTTTTAATAGATAGAGTGATTCAAGAAGAAGGTTTATATGTATAATATAGTATCCGTGCGAAGCCGGAGCGGATCGCTAGTTGAGAATAAATCCGGTTATGTTCAAAATCGATGTCTGAGAGGTCTAAATACGAATTCATAGTCAGAAATATTTCAAAAAGTGGTCGCTTATTTAAAATTTTTGAAACATTCGTTGTAAATTAATATGCGCGTTTTTTTAAAGAACAACGTACATTGGCAGGCTTCTCGAGGGTGAAGATTCTAGAAATGATGTCCATTTTGAATTCCAAGATGGCGGACATTGCTTTTCGAATTTAAACTTTCGTGAAACGTGTTGAAACAGTACTAATAATTACACGGTTCAACTCACGTATTTAATGTCACTACGGGCGACATGTTTCGAACTCTTCGGGAATTCTTCTTAAGGATGAGTGTTTTCGCGGCGGTGTCGCTTGAATCTTGTCGTGATTCAAGCGACACCGCCGCGAAAACACTCATCCTGAAGAAGAACTTCCGAAGAGTTCGGAACATGTCGCCCGTAGTGACATTATTGACATTGTTTTTCTTTAAAGTCATCACGGGTGTCGCTTTTAGGGTTATCGATAGTGCAGATTCCAACAATTATTGCCTGCGAACTTGGACATTTTGATATTAAAAAAGTGAACATAATTATGCAGTTTTTCTTTAATATGTTCAAAATTGATAACTAAAGGGCCAAAGCGTCTCCATTGTCTCCAAGTACGAATCCGAGATCAGAATTGAAAAATTTGGCCGCCACACAGTAGTGGCCTGAAAATCTGACTTTCATAGACATGATCGAAGTTTTCATAATATGTATATTATAGTTTTTTTTTAATGCTACTAATAAATTCACGGTTAAATTCACGTATTAAACGACACGACAGGCGACATGTTTTGAACACTTCGGGAGTTCTTCTTCAGGATGAGTGTTTTCGATGTTTGTTTTGAAGAAGAACTCCCGAAAAGTTCGAAACATGTCGCCTGTTGTGACATTTAATGCGTGAATTTAACCGTGGATTTATTAGTAGTATTTTAGACATGTCTCACAAAAGTTTAAATTCGATTATAGCTTTGTTTTGCTTTAGGCTTTTACTAGCCATTATTATGCTAGCTCACAACCCTTACGTGATTTAGTAAAAAACCGGAAGGCCATATTTCAGTTATAGCTCCGGTGGTTTTTTAAGCAACAAAATGTAGGTAGTGGTATTCCTTGGGTAATTAAAGTAATTTGTACTCTATAAAGTGAGTGTTTTCGCGGCGGTGTCGCTTGAATCTTGTCGTGATTCAAGCGACACCGCCGCGAAAACACTCAATCCTGAATAAGAACTCCCGAACAGTTCGAAACATGTCGCCCGTAGTGACGTTTAATACGTGGGTGAACCGTGTAATTATTGACATTTTTTTGTGACGCTTTTAGATTCCAACAATAGGGGCGTAGACACTAAATAAAATAATGTGATATTTTCTCGAAGAAGGATAAAAAAAATTGTCAAATGGAGAAAAAATCAACGCAAAAGGTTAAATAATCACGAAGTTATAAGTGTCCAAAGTTTTAAGAAGGGATGTGTTCTGTCCCTTTTTCGCAAAACGCAACTTCATATGAAACGATGACGCTGGAAGAATGTGACGTCACAGAAGACGGCAACGTGCCGCGCGCATCGTAGTCGGCGACGCCGTCGACGCGGCCTGCCGGCAGCATCCTGTAATGTGACGTCACACACCGTTTGCGTTTTCTCTCTAACAAGCAATATTAAAACGGTTGTAGCTTCGTAATTCTTTGAGATATCTGAATGGGATTTTCATCACTATGCATATTTTTTTGCCTTCTTTCTTTTGGAGTAATAATAATTTTCGAGTCTGCACCCGAATTATTGCCTGCGAAGTTGGACATTTTTATATTAAAAAAAGTGAACACAATTTTGCAGTTTTTCTTTAATACGAGTATGTTCAAAATTGATAACTAAAGGGCCAAACCGTCTCCATTGTCTCCAAGTACGAATCCGAGATCAGACCTCGTATCATGGTCGGCCTTATCACTCGATAAGTGACAAGATAGGGGCATCGTCTCGGTCTATCAAGTGACGGACGCTCTATCCTGTCACTTATCGCGTGATAAGGCCGACCATGACACGGGGTCAGAATTGAAAAATTTGGCCGCCACACAGTGGCCTGAAAATCTGGCTTTCATAAACATGATCGAAGTTTTCATAATAAATTACAGTTTTTTTTTAATGCTACTAATAAATTTACGTATTAAATGACGCGACAGGCGACATGTTTCGAACTCTTCGGGAGTTCTTCTTCGGGATTAGTGTTTTCGATGTTTGTTTTGAAGAAGAACTCCCGAAGAGTTCGAAACATGTCGCCTGCCGTGACATTTACGTTAATTTTTTAACCGTGGATTTATTAGTAGTATTTTAGATATGTTTCACAAAAGTTTAAATTCGATTATAGCTGTTTTTTTGCTTTAGCCTTTTACGAGACATTATTATGCTAAATTACAACTCTTACGTGATTTAGTAAAAAAACGGAAGGTCATTTCAGTTATAGCTCTCGAAACTGACTTAGCTACTAGCGAAAATATAGGTAGTTACAGATTTTGTCTTTCTTTCCACTTATTATAATTATCTATAGGTATTCATCATGTTTCATCTGACTGTCGTTGCATATACTATGCGAGAAGGAGCGGGGCAGCAATAGACGCATCAGCGCGGCAGGTACGGGGCGCGCGGGTGATTTCTGATTTTTTCCTGGCGATACGCCCCCTCTTAACTAGATGGCACAAGTGAAAAGATTCGAGCGGCATCCGCGAAACAAAAACGGAGATCAAATGAACAATCCTTACTGTACGGCTGAGACGCTACGAAATTGGCCGACGGCCAAGCAAGGTCATAGGATATCTTGTATGGGGTGACCTTGATTTGGCCGGCCGCCGTGCTTCCGACACGTATCCACACGGGCCGAATTACGCGTCGGCCGGCATGCAGTCCTGCCGAGACGGACAGTCTATGTCATGCGCCTCAGTGTTCCCAGTGTAGTAATTTTTAAGATTGTAATTTGTAGCTTCCTGAAACAAGGTTCAGCGGCGCTACCACGAAAATCGAATCTCGAAGTTCGTACATCTCTGTCTCTGTCGCTTGAGTGCGATAAACCATAAGTGCGATAGAGACGGAGATATACGAACTTTGAGATTCGATTTTCGTCGTTATAGCTCTGCTCTGCACGTCTATCAAGGGACGGTTGCGACATACTCTCGATTTTTCTCGCACACGTAACGCATTTTACGTACGTTGGGTTGGGTAGATCTAAATGTCAAATTTTATATGGAAAAATGACAGTTGGACTGTCCTAATGCGCGTTGGAAACGGTACGTGATTACCCCTTTGGACATATAAACGATATTCGGCCCAAGCTGAAGCATAGAACTTCGCTCCCTCGTTCAAAAAGTACATCACTCCTTAGGCCCCTAGCACACGGCGTATTTTAAACGCGCAGACGACGCGCGTTTCCCTACTACCATCGGCTGGGTAGTAGCCGGGAAACGCGCGTCGTCTGCGCGTTTAAAATACGCCGTGTGCTAATAGGGGCCTTACAGACAAGCAAGCTTCACCAAACAAAATCAATTTGATTCGATGTGACTCGGTAACGAAATCAGGTTAGCCAACATACAGACATTATGCGCTAGGAGCAGATTCAAAAGAGCGAAGTACACATCCTATGTAGTCTGATCTCGTATCACCATTTCTGCGACAGGGGGATAAGTAGTCGGAAAGTTCCGTGCAAGATGGAAGCCTTACTATTTAAACTAGATTCTAGACTTGGATAATACTACATTATAAATGCGAAAGTTTCGGTGTTTAGATGTTTGTTACTGAATCACGCTTAAATGGCTCAACCGATTTGGATGAAATTTGGCACGAAGATAGTTTAAAGCCTGGAATAAAATATATAGCTTAAGCCCAGGTATTGGTGGAGTGGCGAAGCCCTCAAAGATCTGACCACCCTTGAAGCATCCAACTGGCGCAGAATAGGGAGGAGTAGCATTCTCTTGTGTCAGAGGCCAAGATCCTCTTTGGGTCATCAGGCCAGCGTACCTAGTAGTAGTAATGTGTTTAATTTCCATTCCACAATTTGTGGCACAGGATCACGGCGTTCAGCCATAAAAACTAAAGTTTGATTTCTTGGAGTTTTTTTTAATTTATTTCACTGCATGTTTGAGAAAAGCACTATACATACCTCGGCGTGAAAAGGGGTTGCCAGCCTCATAACTATCCGACCTCGCTATATACACTCGGCCGTCTATATGTAGGTACTTGGCCGGCAACACCTTACTTCCCGGCCTCTGTACAGGGTACAAGAAAGAATGAAAGAAAAAAGTTCGGCATGTACGCGGGAGACCAAGTGTACATTTATATGTCATGCAAATTAGTGTCTATAGACGCTTACGATCAGACAGGTCGTTTGTTTTTTTGCCACCATCGTATATAAAAAAATGTTTCAATGTGGCTACGGATTTGTTATCCGCTAACGAACTAACGTGCCGCTAACTACTGAACGCGCCGCTATTCAAATCTTTCAAGCTTTTTCGAACGAGCGAGCGAAGCGAACGAAGTTCTATGCTTCAGCTTGGGCTGAAAATCGTTTGTCTGTCCGGTGTCTGTCCCGCTGTTCTCCTCTACAGGTCTCATTTCTTAACCGATTCTCGTGAAAATTGGTGAGCCGGTTCGTAAATTTTTCTTGAAAAGAAAACTGAAATAGTAGATTGTATGACAAGGGTCTAAAATAAGCCATATTACCACGAGATGGTTATTTCCCGAACGAAGTGAGGGGAAATAGTTCGAGGGGTAATATGGCTTTTAGACCAGAGTTATACACTCTACTTTTCACTTCGACGGCGAGAAAATAGTAAAAACAAAGAATTTCCATCCACAATCGATAAATACCACGGCGAACAGATTGTTCAATTTGGCGCCATATTTTTTTTAATCAACTGCTTTAACACATATACAAAATATTGACACCACGAATAAACGCCTCTGACCGTCTAGCCGCGTCCGAAGGGGTTTTTTTTTATTTTTATGATTGTGAATTCAGGAATAAAAAGCGGCCAAGTGCGTGTCGGGCCACGCGCGGGGTAGGGTCCCGTAGTTGCCCGTCTGCCACAGAATGCGGACTTAAAAGGAGCTTTTGAGGTTTTTATTATAGCTTACCCTCGTAAATAATCGTAAATATTAGATACTATATGGGGGCATGTCGCAGGGCAGGTCTTTTGCGCGCTCGCCGCGGGCAAGAAGCACCGTGCCGTGAAAAAGCAACTCTACCGTCTGTAACTAAACAGATGTTTCTATCGCTAAATTAATGTATTTACCTACAGGTAATAAATAATTAAAATTAACTTGAATTTGGCCAATAGATCGTCTAGTGTCTACGTTGTGTTCCGAGCAACCTAAGTTCTTTTATGTGTAGCAAATTAGACTTTGACTCCTCCCTACCTACTCAACCCTACGTCATCCTACTGCATCCTAGTTCAAAATGTTAATTATGTAATAAATAAAATTTGTTTTTGGTTAATAAACCCCAACCAGGTCCTACCGTGGCCGGTTAACGTAATGGTAGCTTTATCAATATTTTCTCAACATATAATATCCTCTTAAATTAAAGCCTTTGTTTCTTTATATACCAAAACATTGTCTCAATTTATAATCATACCATCAAATCAGATAACAGACCAACCTAGCTAGCTAATTGTTTATTATTATTATTGTATGGAAGATTCTCTTTCATCCATACTATGCTACCATTTCCGCCTGGATGTAGGTCTGGCCATCTAGCTAATTAAATACCCATTTTATTATATTTTGTTTCTAATAGGTAATCCTAACATGTTTAATAAATTTACCTGTGCTTCGTACCTAATTTCTGATGAGAAGAAGCACTCAACAAACTCATCAGACCTAACAGTTGAATATTATTTCCTTCAAGGAAAATTATGTATTAAGGCATTATTCCACCCTTTACATAGAGACTAATGTATACATTAAATTCCTATAAACCTGCTATAGTGAAGATATTTGTAATACTGAGGTTTACCGTCCATTAAATATGAAATATTGAACCTGAAGTTTATCCTAAGTAATGAGTATATTCCACTCATGATAATTCGATACCTTAGTATTAGACATAATGGACTGCTCCGCTTGCCATTAGCCTAGAATCATTTCATCTTTCTGAAACAATTCTGATATCCTAATCATAACTGGAAGTATAACACCTTGATGACAATAAGCAATATGACGATTACACCTTTAATATTTCATATGTAATAAAATACGGAACCCAATACTACTGATCCACACACAATAACTAATTCCTATTCAGTTACTCATAAATTGCAATTAAACCTTCAAATAAATGTTATTTAATTTGTAAACCTTCATTCTAACTATCCATCCCTAAGAATAGTATTCCTAATACCCTATGACGGTGTTTGACTCTATACCTAAGCCTACCTACCACTAAATCCTATACTACTGTATGCAAAACTCCCATCATTACTTTTATTAACGTTATGTGATGTGTATGTTCTAAGCTAGCTAGGGATCTAAGCTGTAAATTGTTCGGAAGGCTAATCCGAGAATGCAACCTAGAGCCTGTGTAATGTACATTTCACAACGTGTCCGTGGACTTAAGGGTTCTGTGAAATGCACGCCCTATTTTATAACATATAAATATATATCCAATAAAAGAACAAGCCTTAAGCACACACAAGACCTCAACGAGTGGATAACAATCCTAGCGATCGACTTATGGGAAATGGCGATCTTCTCGCTTCAGCCTGTGGCCAACCTTAAGACGAGTGAGAGGCCCATCAAAGATGGTGCCAGGCTTCTCTCAAACCTGGCCTACTACTAACAGGATCCCGAAGTATACTTCCTTGACACCGTTCGGGGAAATGCACTTCGTTAAGTTGACCATGCAACTAGGACTTTGATCTGGTTCGAAATAATAATAAAATCATCTAAAATAAACTCAAAATCTAACAGAAAGTCAAATAGTTCATTACTACGCAACATAATTGCACAATACTGAACCTTAGAATAAACTCAGATTCTAATAAGTAGTGGAATAGTTCAATACTATGCAAAGCAATCGCACAATATTGAACCTTCCCGCCACCACAATAATGTATCTACGAATGTTTACGTTATGAATTTAGGCTCGACCCAGAATCAATGACAATCCGAGAGTTCGCTAGAGAAAGAATGAATACGTCTACTCGGTGCGCCGGTCTTATATACACTAAAAAAGGCTGAAACGCTTTAAATGCATGATCCGCATTAAACGCTTGATGTGCTTGACGTAAACGAAATAATACCTTACCATCATTAACTTAAAGTTTGTTTTCAATCGTGCCGCGTACGTATTTATTCCCTATTGGAACCAACTTTACTCATTACGCAGTGTTTGCGCCAGCTCCGTAGCGGCAACACGTATTTAGTTTACTGAGAAATATGAAAATATTACGTTTTGTTACGTACGAACGTCGATTTAACTATTTACTATTATATTCTATTCAGGTGCCCATATAATTTCGATTCATACCAAATGATGATGATGATTAATGTATTAACCCTTATTATATTGTATTATTCCTTCATTTAGCATTCATTAAAGACCATAATAGCGCCATAGGCATAGTTCTAGTTACACGTCCACGGTAAAAGGTTCAAATTCCAATGACAATGTATATTATGCACCCGAAACTAAGTGCATTTCTTACCAGTTATGTCTACTATACTACTCGTTAACTAGTTATGTCTACTTAACTGTGATAGTTTTCCTTTTAAATTCATTGTATGTACTACTGCCACGAATTTTTTCACGTCCCCAGTAGTAGCCATTTAGCCGGCAGGGGGGGGACACATGACTCAAACAAAAATTAGGGCTTTAAATCCCATTATCTCGCAAACGCATGACTGAGTTGAAAAATAGTTGTAGAAAACCCATAATATTTTTGAACAAGCTATCCAACGATATCCCACACTATAGGTTAAACGAGAAAAAAAAATACATCACCTATTTACATGTAGGGGAGGTAACCTAAAAAAAAAATTTTTTTTCAGGATTTTATTCTACTGTTTTGTCGGCGTGATTGGTTTATATATCCAAGCCGAATTGCAGTTTTTTAGTTGTAAGGGTTACTGAGCTAAGCCGAAGACGGACAGACAGACAGACGGACATGGCGAAACTATAAGGGTTCCTTGTTGACTACGGAACCCTAAAAACACCTAATAATATTTGAAATTTATCCTGTTTCCTGATTGGTTGATTTTAATATAGCTGTATTCAGATTAGTTGATAGCAAATAGAAATGGTTTTTTTAAATAGTTGTGATTGGTGGATTTAATACGTTGAAGTGTTTTGATTGGTCTAATTAAAATGTTTTAAAATCATAAATATGTTTACATATTTTCCCTAGCGGCTAAATGTGCTACTTTAGCCCCGCTATCTAAGCCTAATATGACACACTTTTCGAGCATGAGAAGTGAAAAACATTTTTTTTTATAGACCGGCTCGCGAGTTCTACAGAAAACAGAAACAGAAAAATATTCATTACCACAAAAGAACCTTATGAGTTTTGCAAGTAGGTACACGTGGAGAAATAATAAAAAAAAAAAAACAAAAAAATAACTTAAGGCGTAGGTTCATGGTCTTCTCTCCCTCTCACTGAGCATAAGCGTGAGCGAGATGGAAGTGCGTGCTCGGAAGCACGGATATCAGGTTTTTTAATTGTAATTTTTTGGCCGTATGAATAAATAAAAATCTCTTAATCATGATATTGCCGATTTTTAGAAGCAATTCTAATATTTATAGCTTTTGTGCATAATTTGTTACGAATATTTTAAGTGTAATTTTTGTGTGTTTTAGACCTATGTTCGTGATTTTTTTCTATCGAGCGAAATTTGCTTAATCATGTTTCGAAGCACTGATTTCCCTGCAGAAAAGCCTCAAGATTACTATTCGTATTTTTTTAAAACAATATTATTATAAACAGACGCATTATATTGTTTCAAAAACTCTGTTCGCTTAACTTCGCT